>CM059587.1:47337500-47677500 GCA_030407085.1 Trichopria drosophilae | reverse complement strand
CTAATTTCGCGCAAATCCGCTTCTAAGGATAACAAGAACGACAAAAACAACAACAACATCGGAGACAACGATAAAAGTGAAGATTGGAATTCGTCGCTTTCGACATCGTCGTCGTTGTTATTGTGTTTTTCTACAGAAACTAGTTTCACAAACTAGTGCCTAACAAAATCGCCAATGAATTCCAAACAACTGTTACGATCCATTCGATACATCCAAGGGCATACGAAAGATGTCTATCTGGCAGAACTGATTCCTCTGGTGTGGACGAAATCTGTGGAAATAATCTGTAACACGGACGATAAAACAAAACCAGACTCGCACCGGGTAGCATTTTATGTTGACGAATTTTTTAATGGGATCTTCTATGACAGCTATGGATCATCTCCATTCATCACGCATCATACTCGCCGCCTCCGACGCAAATGTAAGACAATCCGATGGAGTGATAAGTGTTTTCAGAGCGTTACTTCTTTCGTGTGCGGTCAATATTGTGCCTTATGTTTTTATATACTATATCTAACGGTTATAGTTTATATAATTTTCACCAGAATTTCTCTACTGACACTAGAAAAAACGATTACGTTGTGAACAAGTGGTACGCTCAATTTTTGAGAAAATATCAATATTATAGAAATACTAAAAATGAAACATGTACTAATTATCCGCTTAATTGTGGCGGACAATATAATAACAAATGTCCAATCTTGTACGTTTAAGATCTGCTATGTTTCAAATGTGTTTTTAACAAATCTAATGTTTTCTTATTTTACCTTTGTCAAATCTCTCCTTCGTATTTTCAGGAGATTTCTAAGAAATTATTACAATAAAGTAGTTTTCTAGAGGGATTCCAGATTCTACATGTATTACTTTGTATGCTATGATTTCCAGTTTACATCAAGAAGCTTATCTCCCCCTCGACTTCAAGGTTTTCTTAGAAAACTAGGTCACTCGAATATATACACCACGTGTGCGTTTCAACGTCGTAGGAAATTACAGTCTCTCGTTTTCGACCTACAAGCTGCGTAACACGTTCGCAACATATACATAAAGGTCATAGGAACGATTTGTATTGGTAAATCTTAACAAATAATAAGTGGGGGTGGATCATCGTAACAAACTGAACACGAAACCTAAGAAATAGTCGTCGAGAGGTCGTTGAACCATGACCTACCTCGCGTTCCGGTCAAAGGGACCCCGTACAGGTTTGTTTACGTCCAACTTCTGAGCTACTTCACAAGGCGGCGATAGGTCTATTCTCGCACATAAATTATATTTATATTATTTATCTAACATTAATTAACCAATTAACATTATTTATTGACATTTTTATTTTTTTTTTGACATTAATTACCCATTAATAACCATTAACACCTCTTTATGAGGTCAGTAACCCCTGACCTATCTCAAAATGCGGATACAGGGATATTTACGATCTTAAATTACACAATAATTTTGTAGTTCGGATCTCTATTATTGCCTAAAAATTTATTAACTACTTCCCTGAAACTAATCCATGCCTTTTTTCAACCATAGTCATTTTATTCTCAAATCCTACATCTTGCACACACACACACGCACGCACGCATGCACGCACGCACGCACACACACACACGCACGCGATTCGTTTTTTGCGGCCAAAAATCTATAAGATCCACTACTTCTGATTAAAGTGATTTCCAAAAATTTTTTTTTGTGGTCCTGTGTTATTATTTATCTGGCATTAATTACCCAATTAACATTATTTATTGACGTTTTTATTGTTTGTTTTGACATTAATTGCCCATTAATAACCGTTATCACTGCTTTATGAGGTTATTAACCCCTGATCTATCAGAAGGTTCGTCTACCGTCTGGCACCAGACCTACCTGAATACCCCTATACTACTACTGTAGTCGGCGAGATGTTCGTGCGGGCTAAGGCGTCAGTCTTACTCTGCCCGAACTGAACGTCGCGAAGGTCCCGAGTTCGAATCACCGTCCGTGCAATTTTCTCTGCTTATGTCCAGTGTGGAATAACCGGGGAACTTTGCGGGGCGAAGGTACGAATTTGGGACCGCTGTCGACCCCCGTCGGCAGTTATCGGTACCGTCAGCGTCTTATCCGCGGTCGGTACATCGTGGGTCTTATCTCGGATAAAGATGGGATAAGCCCCGCGTCGTATTCGCTAAGGCACAGACCGCCGAATCTGCTGGTGGTACCGATATTGGGGTAGGGGGGACTGGCTCAGGGTGGGTGTTGTGTTATCCTGTTTCGTCATGTATAATGTCTGCGTGTTGTCCATCCCATACCTCTCCACCCGAGAGCCGACCCGCGAATAGGCATCTAAGTCATTAAAGGGGGGGAAAATTCAAAATCCTTTATCCTATCCTTTTTTGTTATACTACTACTGTATAACGAAAGAATCAATTTTACAGTCTCCTTACCTGAACAGGATGTAAATACAGTCTGGAATTTATTCATATCGGGCTGCAATTCGCATTAATACGTTTCATCGTACCTATAAGAGATTCCACGCTAACGTATTTGCGCTGTTTCGAGATTTACTTCCTATACAAATTTCTGCAGAAATGTCCATACATATCTACATTCACATGGGTAATCTGTGTTTAGTACGTAATGTATCTTACAACAACTATCAATCGTTTCTAACGGATATATTTTGGCCATATAATTTATATGTGGCTTCTTTACGCACTTGGTAAACTCTTGATTTGTCATAAGTCTTTAAAATATAAATTTAAATTTATCACATTGCTGAAGTGTAACACGTATACGGTAAAATCGAATCGATTTGTTGTACCTGAATATGCAATAAGAACCCAGTTTGTACATCTTTTCTCGAAATCTGACAATACTTAAAACCCTTCTTTACCTTGGAAGGTACTGTTCTTAATATTAATGAAAGGTAATCCCAAAAGTAATACTAAAAATTCGTTTCCTGTAAATAAAAACAAACGTTACTATTTTTACATTAATTATTATTTTATTATTTTGTTATCTATGTAATTATCTATTATTAATTTTGTATAATCCTTTCGTACTTCAGCTTACCATCAATGTGATGAGCATTTTGCTGCAAATAATTATCAACAACGACATTTTTATCTTCTTCAGCAACTTTGATTATGATTTTCGCCAACTCCGGCCACTTTTTAAAAAAATTATCTAGGCCCGGATAAATTCTGTCGAAATGTGACTTCAGCTTTAGAAAAAAACATTTATTTTAAATTTACAAATAAAATTATTTTGATTCTGATTCATATAAAAATAATTACGAATAATATTTTAAATAATTGCAGTAACTTTATATATAGGTATGAGAAATTTATTCACTAGTAAATAAGCTGCGGAGTTTTGCAGGCATTTATACTTTTGAAAAAAAAACGAAAGGTACTGTTCTTAATATTAAAGAAAGGTAATCCCAAAAGTTATACTAAAAATTCGTTTCCTGTAAATAAAAACAAACGTTACTATTTTTTACATCAATTATTATTTTATTATTTTGTTATCTATATAATTATCTATTATTAATTTTGTATAATCCTTTCGTACTTCAGCTTACCATCAATGTGATGAGCATTTTGCTGCAAATAATTATCAACAACGACATTTTTATCTTTTTCAGCAACTTTGATTATGATTTTCGCCAACTCCGGCCACTTTTTAAAAAAATTATCTAGGCCCGGATAAATTCTGTCGAAACGTGACTTCAGCTTTAGAAAAAAACAATTATTTTAAATTTACAAATAAAATTATTTTGATTCTGATTCATATAAAAATAATTACGAATAATATTTTAAATAATTGCAGTAACTTTATATATAGGTATGAGAAATTTATTCACTAGTAAATAAGCTGAGGAGTTTTGCAGGCATTTATACCTTTGAAAAACGTCTTCGGTACTTGTTGATTCTAAAAGAGATCTCGTGGGAAAAGTCAATTCCCATTTTTTAATTGCTTGTCATTTTGTAATGCTGCTGATAATTACAGCACCTTTATCAAAATTTCTTTTCTTTACAACAGAGTAGTACAACCGTATCTGGGAATACTAATTTTCTTTTTTATGTAATTTCTATGAATGTTTCGTGGCTTATTCTCCAAGTAAATTAAACAAAATAGAATATGTATTAACTGCGTTTGAAAGTTGTGAATTAATTTCTTAACAATGGCTCTTAGTATATGCCTTACTACTTGTGTGCAATTTACTTTAATATCAGGGCTTGGTTATTATTTTGCTTTTTAAGTGCCAGGCTTGGGCATTGTTATTGTTGTGATTGTTTAAATTTATGTGCTGTGAAATACTGGATGTACAGATTATGTTACGATGATATTGTTTGACATAAGTTGAAATATTTCTCGTATTAATAATAGTGATGTGAATAATAGAGTTTAGTAGACAACGTTTTTTCAATTGAGGTCGTGAATATCTTTACTCTGTCTTAAGTTCGTGTAAACTGTGGTTGCGGTGATTAAAAACTGCTCTAAGCTGTTCTATTCGGAACATTTACTTCGTGGTGTGGACCCTCGATAATTGGAAGTGGTATTTTGGTGCCTAATTTAGTGCAAGGTGGAAATTAATTTTTGGATAATTTTGGGCATTGCTTGGACTTGTTGACACGTGGTGTTCACGAGTGGATAGTACGCGCATGCGTAGTGACGTGCAAATCAATTACTTGTTGAAGCTCCTTGTATTTGCTCGTGGCATCACTACTATCAGTGAGTCCGAAATTAACTGTATGTGTCAATTACACCTTCTTATCCCGTCGGTGAAGCAATTACGAGTTTACAGGTGTACCCCACTCTGTGCTGCATGCGCATCAAGGAAACGCGTAAGGTTCACGCGTATCCCTTCTTCAATATTAATTTACCTCGACTAGTCTCAACGCTATAGCATCTAAAATAAACATTCCTGGAATTGCACTCTTTCGCCTGTGCATTGAAAATATAATTACAGGTGTCAAGATACAACCGGCACTATTTGACAGGTTGCATATATTTATTCACAAAAATACCATCTTAAGCGTGATACGCTATTAACTGAATAACATGAAGTCGAGTCTTTTGCCGAGATTACTCCACCTCGTCTACCGGGTATTCTAGTTATTGTAGTGTACCGCCCGCCTAGGAAATCACTCCAGCAATTTTTTGAAACTTTTCAGAAATTTAATCCCAATTATAATAATATCATAATTATGGGCGATTTTAACATTGATTTGAACCGTGATGTTAGTGACTCGCTTAAACTATCTTAATTTGCTAGTGAAAATGGTCTGCATATTGTACCTTTTAATAATACTTTTCATAGTACTTCTTCAGAATCTTCGATTGATCACTGTCTTGTAGACAGCCGCGATAATGTACTATCTACATCGCAGTACAATTTACCATTCGTCTATGGCCATGATTTAATTGAAATAAATTACAAAGGTCTAACCAAAATACCTGTTAAGTCGATAATGGCGAGGGACTTCAGAAACTTTAGCTGCCCACTTTTGCTTAATGATCTTGAAAATTGTGCCTGGAGTGATTTCGCTGAACCAACGAGTAACAGTAATGATATTGACAAACTGTCGCGACTCATGTCTTCAAGGCTTTTATCTGCTTTTGATCTGCATGCGCCTTTAATAACTTTAGTACCGAGACACAAACCTGCACCATGGGTCACATCAGAACTAAGATCGTTGAGACATGAGCGCGATATAATCTTAAAAGCATATCGTAGAACACTTGACGCACGGCTTAAAATACGTTTACTTGAACTTAATAAACAAAATAGAGATGCCTGAAGCGCAGCACGATCTCGCTATTATTACAACCGATTATCTGGTGTTACAACTACAGGAAGGATGTGGAAGGAACTACGAAATTTGTGTTGATTCCTAAATCCAACAACCTTCCTTCCTTATGTTGCTCTGCTGATGAAATAAATAGTTATCACGCCTCACTTACATTAAATTATTGTGGCATTCAACAAAATTTGTTCAATCATACTCTAAATCAGGAGTATGATAAGAACCTCCTGTATTTTACTAATGTAACGATATCTGACCTGGCAGAATGTATCGCATCTAGTAAATCTGAAGCCAAAGGTATCGACGGCATTCCGCACAGCCTTCTCATCAAATCTTTTCCAGCACTAGTACCCTACATGGTAGATCTAATTAACCTATCTTTTAGTACAGGAACGTTTCCATCTGATTGGAAAAAATCCATCTTGATTCCCTTAAAAAAGGTTAAGACTCCCACTGGACCATCCGATTATCGATTGATTGCTGTTTTATGTGCATTCTCTAAAATTGTTGAGAGATTAGTGTATAACAGGACTGTCAAATTTTTAAACGATCATAATTGGTTTGATACTCAACAGTCAGGCTTTCGTAAGGGATATAGCACTCAAACTGAGCTTCTTAATGTCACAGACTATTGTCGCCAAGTAATTGACAATCGAATGATTGTGATTATTACTTTATTCGATTTCAGCAAGGCAATCGATCTTGTCGACCATGAACTTCTTCTTCGGAAAATGTAAATGGCGAACTTTTCTCCTTTGGTGCTTGCGTGGTTTGCTTCATACTTAACTGGAAGAACCCAAGCAGTACTAGATAGTAATTGTGAGTTGTCATCGTGGAGGTCCACTAAAGCGGGAGTACCAGAAGGATCTGTTCTTGGACCCTTGCTTTTTTCTATGTTCATTAATGACCTCCCAGACGCACTTGAACATTATCACCATATGATCTACGCTGATGATACGCAAATATTTTTTCGCTGCTATCCACATGAACTAACTTCAGCTGTTGCACGAATATCGGCGGATGCAGAAAGGTTTAGTGACTGGGCCCAAGAAAATAGGCTAATGATCAATTTTTCTAAAACAAAAGCCTTATTGGTAGGTAATCAATTTTACGAAAAAATGCTATACTCTAATTCCCTGTCTTCCATTAGAATTCGAGGTTGCGAGATACCATGTGTACGATCTGCAAAAAACCTTGGCTTAATTGTCGATTCCACACTTTCATGGAATGATCATATTATTCGCATTTCGAATCGAGTTTATTGTATACTTAGACAATTGAGAGTCTATCAAAACGCACTTCCCATGCGTCTTCGAGAGCAACTTGTATCTACGCTCATTATCCCGTATTTTGATTACTGCTCAGCGGTATATAACGATATCACTGTTTTCCTGAAAATAAAGTTTGAACGCCTGCTGAATGCCGCAATCCGATTCATTTTTGGACTTAGACAGGATGTTCACAATACTACTTATCGACTGAAATTAGGATGGTTAACTGCAGCATCTCGGAGGCTTTACTTTATTGGGTAATTTTATTTAACTTGCTCCGCACAGGGTCTCCATCATGTCTTCGATCGCAATACCTTATGCAAATCAATTAAAGAGTGTTCGAGCACCACTGCGTTCAAATCTAAATTTTTCCGACTGCTACTTAAATTGGATTCGGAGGGCACTGCACTCATCTCTATTTTAGTTTAAATCAATTTAATCTACCGAAATTTAAATGTACACGGCTTTATTTTATATTAGTTGTTAAGTTTAGGAAATTATGTAATTAATATCATATAAAACAGTAGTTAATGTCTGAACTACAGTAAATTTTTTAATCTACCGAAATTTGTTATTTCCGCATTCCTCAATGTATAAGTTACTAGTTTAGTTACATTCTGTTATATGCTTATTTACAAGAAATGTATATCAATAAATCCTAGTATTATCTATGTATCTACTTAGTTGGTTGGTCAGAGAGGTGAACACCTCAAGCCAAAGTGAATAAATAAATAAATAAATCTTAGTTTTATTTGATTTTACTAAGGTCTTTGATCTTGTGGACCATGGGATCCTTTTATTAATTTGAGAGACGCAGAATTCTCTAATGCTGCTTTAACTTGGTTTGCCCCGTATCTTACAGACAGGCAGCAGGCAGTTGTGGGCCGAAATGGTGAAATATTCTCCAGGCTTCCAACCAATACTGGTGTACCTCAGGGCTCAGTACTCGGCCCGTTACTCTTTTCTATTTTATTCGTAATTTATTTTTGTAACCTTCCTTGACATACCTCGTGTCAAAATAAAGAATTACAATACAAATACAACAATAAAATTGATGACACATGTCAACGTAAAACCTATGTACAAATAAATTTTTCTCATTAGCATTAGGCAAAAAATATCGTATTCAACCCTTGGGAAGGAAAATAGACAAGTGTCAATCTTGCGCGAGGGAAGGAGTTGTCTATTTTGCATCCCACGGCAATAAATATACTATATTCTATTAGTATTTTTATTCATTGAACTTATTTATAATTATTATGTAATTAAATTAGTCTTTTTATAGTGCTGTCGGCTAATAACGATGTGTCTGCTTTCTTATTTTCTTTAAACTTTGCTAATACAGGCCTCCCGAAAAATAATTCTCAAAGAATATTAGAAATTCCTCTGCTTCAGTTTAAATATTAAATTTAACACATTTTCAAACATATGCAATTAATTTATACAAACATAAAAATTAATTCAATACTTAACGAGTTTATAGACTATAAATTTCAGTAATAGGGTTTGAAAGTAATACTTCGGTGAATTTTTCAGTTAACTCAGAAGTATTATTAGGACATCCAAGAGGATCAATTTCATTTTGCTCATGTTCTTCTGGGATCTTTGGAAATGGATCATTGATGTCAGGAACATGTTTTTCAACCGGTAACTCATTAAATTGTTGATATCTTTTCACAATTTTTTTTGATATCACAAAATTGGTATCAATTTTTAAATGAAATCATTATCCATTTCCATAAACACTTCTCTATCTATAGCATTGTTCACAAATTATATGAATAGACTATTCATATAATTTGTAGACAATGATATAAATAGAAATAGTTTTGTAATAACAGTAGCAACTATGACCTATTAAAATTAATTTGACAATATTGTAGTTCGTATAAACTGATCGCGTCGATAAAGGTACTTCATAACCTAAAATGTTTCTGTATTTTTCACAATTCGTAAAAAAGTACCAAACGATATTTTAAAAAAGCTTTGAAATACTTTTCGATGTTTTCTTTACAGGCAGATATTAAGCTGTGAAAAACAATAAATCAAGATTAACCTCGTTGTCGTCATAACCTTCCTTATATAAAATTAAGGTAAAAAATATAAAATAAAAATATAACACTATGGGAAAAGTAGATAGAGACCAAAACTTACATACCTTCAAATATCTGCATTAATTTTTCCAAATTCCATGACCTTAAAATGTTTTACACAAAGGATTCCATTGCCAAAGACTACAGACTCGTTTTCGTGCGCATTCAGCTGTTTAAATAAAAAATATAGCGTATAACGTAGCTCGTGCGGTGAAATTAATGAAGAAATATATCTTATTCCGAATTCTTCATAATTGATCTTGTCATCGAATCCACTTTTCTGCACAAAATAAACAGGATGCTTAAGATAACCGTAGCTTCTTTCTCGGATTGAATTTCTATCTTCACAATAGGTTGTTATAATTCTTTCTTTGAAGTACATATCGTTTGCGGTATATTAGTGTTTTAATTATATATCAATTACTAAATTAATGAATATTTCAGTGACATTTGCTTACGTTGCAGTCCGCAAATTTTACAAATACCGACTAAGTAATATATACTACAGATGCTAGGCAAATATTTCCGAAGTTTCGATTGCGTACTTCTATTTGATGCATTTCAGCAGAATTTAATAAAGATTTTTTTTCCGACTGTATGCCGACAATTGATAAGCCGTCAAAATATCCGGGCAACAATGTATACGCCTACAAAATATCCGGGCGACAATATATACGAAATATGTACGAAAAAATAATGTTTAGGTTAGGAAAATCTCTTTCATACTTTAATGAGACATAATATACAATTGATATGTATTTTAAAAATTATAAAACGTTGAAAACTGCAATTTTGTCGTCCTTTCCGTGTATTATTCTGTGTGTGGGAAATACTTGAAATTTTAAATTGCTTTCATGTGGTTGCTGATTATGAATACGGCCTCAAATGAGTAGTATAGGGTGACCGACAGCCAGACGTAAACACCCCCCACTCCTCTATCTTGAGGTAGGTCTGGCGCCAGACGGCATGCGCGCCTTGAGATAGGTCAGGGGTTAATGACCTCATAAGTAGGTGATAATGGTTATTAATGGCCAATTAATGTCAAAACAAGCAATAAAAACGTCCATAAATAATGTTAATAGGGTAATTAATGTCAAATAAATATTAATTTATGACCGTAAATAACGCCATGGCCGCCATGTGAGGTAGGTCAGTAGTCTGACGTAAACAAAAACGTACGAGCAACCTTTGGCACGACGGTGAGGTATGTCATGGTTCAGCGACCTGATACACGAGTGCTTCGTGGTTAATTATTATATAAACAAATAATAAAGACGATAATAAATATTAATAATTGGGTAATTAAAATCAGATGAGTGTTGATAATGATGATTAATTGATAGTTTGCGTATAAACAAATAATAAAGACGGTAATAAATAATGATAATGACATTGCGATAAACATATAGGTACGTGGGTCCCTTTGGCGAAGAGTTGAGGTAAATCAGGGTTCAACTACCTCTCAGCGTTTTTGTTTTGATGAATAAACGGTAGAACCCACACCCCACTTCCTCCTTATTGTGTACTAATATTTACCTACACAACGCTCCACTGACCTTTATATGTATACATGTTGCGCATGTGTCGCTCCACTTGCAGGTCGAAACGAGAAACCGAAATTCCCTACGTCCTTGGAACGCACACATGTGACTTATTTTCGAGACACTCGGTTTTCTAGTAAAATCTTGAAGACGAGGGGGAGATAAGGTTCAGAAATAAGCTAGAATAAGTTATGAATAAAAAAATAATTTAGACTGTGCTAATCCCCCATGCTTACGTAATTAGTGTCAGACAGATATTAATAATGATTCTTTAAAGTTAATGTACGTATAAACAAATAATAATAATAAATGATAACGCCGTTGTGAGGTCACTAGCCGTACATAAACGGATCTGTACGGGGTCCCTTTGGCGAGAATTTGGGGTAGGTCATGATTCAACTACCACTCACAGACTGCCTATTAGTTGTCATATTTTTTTTTGTTATGATGTCTATTAATATTTACCTACGCAACACATCGATGACCTTTATATATATGTTCCGCGCGTGTCACTTCTCTTGCAGGTCGAAACGAGAGTCTGTAATTTCCTACGGCGTTGAAACGCACATGTTGCGCATGTTCGAGTGACGCAGTTTTCTAGGAAAATCTTAAAGACGAGGGGAGATAAGATTCAAGAAGTAAGCTAGAAATTATACTATACAAAATAACATAAAATTACAAACTAGAATAATGAATGTCGAAAATGTATGAGGTCTTTTAAATTAGTAAATATACGAAGGACAAGGATAAAATAAGAAAACATTGTATTTTAATCAAACATAGTATATTTTAACCGTACACGATTGCTTACATTTGTTATTATATTGACCGCCATAATTAAACGAGTAATTGATAAATGTATCATTTTTTTATTTCTAGAATATCTATATTTTCTTAAAAATTGTTCGTACCACTTGCTCACAACGTAATCGTTTTTTCTAGTGTCAGTAGAGAAATTCTGATGAAAATCATATAAGCCATAACCGTTAGACATATTATATAAAAACATAAGGCAATCTTGACCGCATACAGAAGAAGTAAAGCTCTGAAGACACTTGTCGCTTTAACGGATTATCATACAATTGCGTTGGAGGCGAAGAATGTGATGCGTGATGAATGTTGGTGATCCATAGCTGTCAAAGAAGATCCATTGGAAAATTCGTCAACGTAAAATGCTACCAAGTGCGAATCTGGTTTGGTTTTATCGTCCGTGTTAGCGATTAGTACCGCAGGTTTAGTCCACACCAGAGGAATCAGATCTGCCGGATACACGCCTTTCGTATGCCCTTGGATGTATTGAAGGGATCGTAACAGTTGTTTCGAATTTATTGGCGATTTTGTTAGGCGCAATCTTCGGCGATGAAACTGAAACTAGTTTCTGTAGAAACACACAATAACGACGACGACGACGAGGTCGAATGCGGCAAATTCCAATCTTGACTTTTATTGTTGTCTATGTTGTTGTCGTTGTTGTTGTTGTCGTCAGAAGCGGATTTTTGGGAAATCAGCCACTCTCGCAAATTTACAGCATTATTCAGAGCGCACGTGTATTTGTCAGAGACTCTGAGACCATGATAGATACAGACCGTTTCATTCGATCGAATTTCGGCGAATTTTGGAGCGTCCGGGTTTTCTTCTAAATTTGTGAATGGTCTCATAATAATTTTTCTCCAGTAATTTTTTTTATATCCCCGTACGTAAATATAGCTCGCATGTCGCGTGATTTCTGTGAGTGAACTTTACCCGTGTCTGATTCACCTTCGAACCACTCGATCCCGTGATGATGCTCGGAGAGATACGAATTTGTCTTTCGCGAATTGTGAGGTAATTCAGAGAAATTATCATTCGATCGTAGAATCCAGTGACCAATGTAGTTTTTCTCGATGCAAACAACAGCAATCTCTTTTGGAATGAAATTGTGCTTTTTGTTTAAAAAACCTTGAACGTCGACGGTAAACTCCATACTTGTACCGTTATACTCAACTGGGATCGTGTAACTAATGTCAGATTTCCTTCGGTTTCATCCTTTTAAACGATACAGTGTCCCCTCTCTTTACGAATTTAGGTATTGTAATCAGTAATAATCTGACGTGAAGAGTCAATTTCTAAAACATTATCGTATTCTGCGTAGACTATACAATTTACGGTATTTTCAAGAGCGGCATCGAAGCGTACCTCTATACGTAAGCAACCGCTCTTTACGAGGTTCCAATGAGTAGCGCAACTTGCAGAAAGATCAGATGTTAGATCGAAAACAAACAGAAAATAGCCATTTGCAAATTCATCCCTGGAGATTTCGTTCCCCTCGTTCATAAAATGAATACCTGTACCTGAAAACAGTGTGTGATACGCGTCCACGAATAGTTTTGAATTTGTTTTGAAATTAGGCTGTAGAGGTTTGCTAGGCATTTGTGTACCGTCAACGTAGAGCGATAAAAAGTTTATACCGTAATTTTTCAAATTGAATGGATTAAGTCGACGATCCCCGTTAAAAGCTTTATTGTCGACAAAACCGATAACCACTCTTTTCGGTAACTGTCCGAGAATAACGTTATCAAGTGTATCACCTAGTATTCCACTATGCAATGCAAACGATTTTACTTCGAGTCTCGTGAGAGGATACTTCGCTGTAGTATTTGACAAAGTTTTTGCATGTGCGAGAAGTATACCTGGGTTTATCTTGGCTCGACGTATTAGTAACGTAATATCGTTGATATTGACTGAAAATTTTCCATCTACCGATTCGTCCATGAGAGAAAACGAATCTTTAGAGCGGACGAGTCGCAAGGGTATTTCGACTCCGTTTAACATGAATTTATCCTGATTGAAAAGATAGCAGTGCAAATGTCCAATGAGATCCACTGTTTGAGAATTTTCAGTATATTTTTTACGGTTAGCCAGTCCAACATTATGCGTACTTGACGGTAACGAATCCATATGATCCCCAGCGCCTTTATACCAAAGCGTCGAAGTCAAGTGCGAAGACTTTGCCGCTGGACCGTAATTCAATAATGTCTCAATGTACTATCTGTAGCCGTAGGTATTATTAGGTAGTGATACTAATTTTTGGTTAAAGAAAACATCTACCTGATTAAACATTGAATGCAAAAGTTATTCACAGGCGCGACTTTGGCGTTATCTTCTGTATCGTTGGGGTGAATACGATCTTTTCGACTAATCATAGTATGCGCAAGGTCAACTGTTCGCAATGACCGGGTACAACAAATTCTATCGGCGAGTCATCTGTTAACGAAGAAACGGGTTTATAATGCACCCACTGCGAGCTCTCGATCGTCGTTTGTGTCGGAGGTAAGGTGAAGAGGTCGAGCTCGGATTTCATGCACTCGCACCAGTGTGAATGGAGAAATGACATTATTTCTATTTTTATCTAAATATGTTGTTTGATTCGATATTACGCTTTCGTTTTCTTTTCCTACACTTTACGATATTTTTCTTCTTTCTCTTCTGAGTTTTCTTCTTCTTCTTTTTCCCTCGAGAACTATTTATCTTTCGTTTCGAAACACGCCCAGAATTGGTTTTGCGTAATTTACTGACGTTGCGTCTACGACGTCGCTGTGTGACATGCACTAACGTATTACCAGATGAATACTGAAAATGATCTATTTTTGATAAACTTTTATATCCCGAACCAGACATCATTTCCGAAAGTTTCTCTCTTGCTTTACTTGTGAGGTTTTTGCCAGATTCTTTGGCACGATTTCTTAACGATTCCTTGAATGAAACCTTCTTCTCGCCGACATCATCGAGAACGTTTATTCCAGCACGTAAGGCCTCTTTACCAACTGCTGTCGCTCCTTTACCGAATAAGGGTAATATACGTCTAAACAATCCTCCGAGAAACCTACCGATTCCGTGACCGCGCTGATCCAGAGAACCGACATAAACGTTTCGAATTTTTCGACCTTTACCCAACAAGTTTCCACCAAAACCACTACTAGCCTGTTCGTCGTAGTATGTGATGTAATTATTATTATTCAACATTGTACACCATTCAATATTGTCTTTTAAAGTGAAGAGTGACGGTCAACGTTCCGTATTCGAATGGTATTGGTACCCCTGCGTGGTCTCTTATATCTATTGTAATTTCGCGAAATCTTTTCGACAAAAGTGGAATGTAATTGGGTGGTGAAAAACGCCTTACCACAGTTTCACCGTAATTATAATTTTTTTCGCCTTCATTAACGATTCGCAGCAAAGTCACTTGCGAATCACCGACAATGTTTGGTTCGCAAATATCGGTGTAGACAAATAACTGATCGGGGTTCGCACGGCACAGTGAGCGTCAAGCATCGATAGGTCTAACAAAACTGACGACGAAAACCGCCTTCGAGGTTTTATTTGTACCCATTTGTAGGTTAAAAAGCCGCTAATCCCGAAATCGCAGCTGATCCTTCTTTCGAGAAATCCGCAAAAATGTAGACAAAATTTCATAAAGCAATTGTTTTTTGCCTATATCTCATTTTGGATACATTTTACGGCAGAAATAGTTTGATAATAAAATAATCTATGGAAAATTCTTTACAATTTTCATTCTGACCATTTTTGTGATAAAGTGAATAGTTTTCTTGTAGAAGCGGGATAAATTGGCGTACTTTTGCCGCGCTGCTATGTTTTATCCGTAAAGCCCAGTTACGTAGAAAACTAATAGATGACAGCTGCATTAAACTTGTTAGTCGCTATCAGAATTGAATTCGATTTGATTGATGTTGAAGCAAAAATGCAAGACTAAGTACAAGCCGTAATGGAATATTTCAAATGCGAAATTTATCTGCATCTATGAGTTTTATATCGGTCATCTACTAAGATATATAAAGTATATAAAAAAGATTGTTTTTCCACAGGATATATTAGCCCTGAACTTGATCCATATATCGAGAAATTCAATAAAGCATTTAAGGCAACGGCAGTATCCCAAACATTGAAATCGCACGTTGCTTTAAAGCACCTAAAACACTGATTGTATTTCTTAAACAACAAAAGTTTTGGCGTATGGTCCGAGCAGGCTGGAGAATCCATTCACAAGGAGTTTTTAAAATTCTGGGGGCGCTACAAAATAAATAACTTGGCCGATCCAGCTTATCCAAAACGATTAAAAATGGCTGTTGTGGAATAGCATCGAAACATATTTAAAAAAACGTTATATTCATTTAATTTTACATTACTTTTACAGAAAATAAAACAAATATAAAAAACATAAAATTAAAAAAAAAATTAAAAAAAAAATATAAAAAATGCAACAAAAAATGGAGCCAAAGTGCCACCACGTCCACGTCGCTGGTTCTGGGATCAAAGCTGAGTGTCGTACAACATTTGCGGAATTAATTTGAAGCTAGTCACATCTGCGAGGGTACAAGTATCTCGTTGCGCCGCTAAGTATAAGACATAGCGTCGCGGCAAAAGAACGCCACATTCATCGCGCTTCTGCACGAAAACTAGTCACTTTATCATTAAAATGGTCAGAATGAATATTATAAAGAATTTTCCGTAGATTATTTTATTATAAAACTATTTTTGCCGCAAAATGTATCCAAAATGAGATATAGGCAAAAAACGATTGCTTTTTGCAATTTTGTCTACATTTTTGTGGATTTCTCGAAAGAAGGATCAGCTGCGATTTTGAGATTAACGGCATTTATTACTATAAATGGGTACAAATAATACCTCGAAGGCGGTTTTCGCCGTCAGTTTTGTTCCACCTATCGATGCTTGAAGCTCACTATAACGGGGTAAACTAGCAGGATAGTAACGATGTATCCGATTTTTCTTATCAGTTTCTTCCCTCTCTTTACGAGTAATGTTCGCTATATCGGGAAGTCCGAGAATCCTATTTACCGAACTGTGAAAAAGGAAGCAATGTGATTTTTTACAATCATTTTGCGCACAAAACGAAGAAACGATGCCCCCGCGTGTATTTGCATAATTGAATTGTAAGTGTACTCCGTCTGAAAATTGGTCGTAAAAAACTTTTAGACGATCGTTGATTCCATCTACAAAATCAGATACACTATTGTAATAACCTTAAATAACCGGTAATAACCGGAAATATTAACACTGGTTGTATCGATAACTTGTAGTCCATCGGCCCCAATCTCCAAGCTTCCAAATGTGAATGAATTATTATTACTTCTTATATGTACATACAACACTGTAAGTTACGTGAATTTCCGATAATCCCACTAACCAGTTCCCTGTTAATTCGATTTCCTTGGGAAAATCGACAAGAACTGTCGTGAATCTTGTAGTTGTATTATCGGGAAAATATTTCATGCTACTGTTGCTGGGTAAAGCTAGAAAATACTCATCCATTTGTGAGCGATGTATTTTTACAGACTATTTAAACTACTAGCAGAGATCCACGAGTTGAATTTTTCTTGACCTTTAGAGCGTATTACGCGGTCAATTTTAAATTCTTGTTCTGTTTGGATTTTCAAGACTGCCCCCAGTTTTTGCGGATAAAAATAGCCCTCAATCTCTTCGCCGTTCAAGTCTTTGAGCTCGTAAACCAAAAGATTTTGACGTTTTAAAACGGCCTTTATACGAAAAATCTCCTCACTCCAGCCTCGTTCGTAGCCTTTCTTGAATGCGTTTTTAGCACTACTGATTCGAACGTGATCACTTATTTAATATTTATACGACTTGGGTCTGCTTTTCGAGCGATATCTGGATTCGATATTTTGACGTGCAATGTGGGCGTTGAATAAGGTTACTGAAGCCGGTATCATTTTTATACTTGTGTGGAAAGAGTTATTGTACGCGTCGGTAATTTTTTGCAAAATATCAACCTAACGCCTGGTATTTTTATGTGTGAAATAGCGCCATACTCGTTCCTTCAGGTTACGATTGAACTATTCAACGGTCGCTGCTTTTACATCGGGGTTGCTACGGATAACGCGAAATTGAATGTCTATTTCACGCAGATAATTTTGCACCGCTTTACCGATAAATTCTTTTCCGCGGTCTGTCTGAAGAACGATCGGTGTACGACCATCGTTTCTACCGAAAATTCTTTGAAAAACCCGACGAGAACTTCAAGGGCGCTTTTATCTCGAAGTGATTCGACCCATACATATTTACTCAATACATCTATGACGACAAGTACGTAACTTTTATTGTCGTTGTAAGTCTTCAGAGAGCGTAAATCTACGAGATCGGCTTCCCAAAGGTAGTCGATATTTGTAACGGAATATCTTAAACGCTGAAAACGTCTTTTGATAGGCCTGTGTAGAGTGTAGGCATCTTGCGATTTAGCCACTCGTGAATGTTTTTCTCGAAAAAGCGATGCGTTTTGAAACGAATAATATTTCGGGAACCCGAGTAGCCGACGGGATGTGAAGGATCGTAGTAGAGCCATTCCATCTGTCCTGATTTATCGTGTTTGCCTTGTGGCGTTTTCACTCTTTCTCTCTCACTTTCACTGTCCTTCTCCTCTTCTTCGCCGCTGACGACACTTTTCGACAAGTTTTTTCGTAATCTCGCAGCGTTTATAATATCTCGGGATATTTGCCAAATCGCGGGGTCCCCGCAATGTTCCACAACGATTTGTTACCGACGGAACGTTGCGGGATACATTCTGCACGAAGAGCACGGATAAACTCTTCGCAACCAACTGATCGTGCAGATTTTCGCGAACGTGTTGCATCGTTGACGAGATCGACAATGTCAGACCCGATAAGTTCATAACCGTCGATACTTACAATACCTTCACTGTCCCAGGAAATACGTTTCGAGCGATGTAGATGATTTAGCAATTTCAAAGCTTTTGGTCTATACGAGATAGGAATACTTTTCAGAATTTCAGAGATAGCAATCGGATTTGTCTTTGGAATCATATCCTTTACCGATGTTGCTTCATCATGTTGAGTCTTAGAAATTACCTGTCCACTGTTTAGCGAATTCTGTTGTTGGTGATGTTCCCGCCCCCCCCCCCCCCATTCTCGATATGACCAATATCTTCAATATCGTTGATATCTTTTGCATTCTGTACGTTTGTTCGTTTTTCACCATATAATTGTTTGTTGAAAAAATGATATCTTTGGAGCGTTTGAATATACCGAGCCAGTTTACCACGATCATGAAAAATTTTTGCTGCCTCACCGTCTTTAATTATAAACGTGGAAATATCATCGCAATCAAACTTCTCATTATTTCCACCCTGGAGAATATACGATAATTCCTCGTCCAATCTCGAAAGTGCCATCCCGGGTGTTTGTGCCGTTCTCTTACCGTCATTCGCACCGCGTACCTTACTTTCGAGAACTAGTATCATTTTCTTTGCATACTCCATAAAACAATGTTTTTTAATCACTGCTGGTGCTGAGTAATTTCGAGAAAATAGCACTGATAACTGGTGCTAAAAGAATCGGTATCCAATTTCCACCTTTTTGTAAAAGAAGTCGTCTTTTCCGTTTCCATGTACAGCATCCACCAGTACTACCACCACCACCACCACCAATCTGTCTAGACCTTCTTTGACCCCTTTTCTTCGCAGATAAGACGAGTGTGCGTAACGTTTGTTTATGCTTTCGAAGTAAACTCTTCTCTCGTGATTTTAAAGAAATAACACCTCGCAGTACATTGAGCGCACACTCGCAGATGTATTTGACGAGTTTTTTGTCGCCGGTTTTCAGTAGAGCTTTACGTTGTTGTTTATCAGCATGACACAGAGCGTGTAATAAAGCGAGATATTATTTTCCAAAGGGTGAAAAACACGGAAGACTGCAGTATCCTCTTTGTGCAGGATTTCTATCTTTACGATTTATTGTGAGGAGATTATTTTTGTTATTTTTATGTTTTCCAACAGTCGATACTGCCATCGCCGCGGTTAACCGGATACTGAACATAATAATTGCATGTGCGCGTTTTTTTCAAATCTTGTTCACTTTTGTTCATTTACGTTTCGGTACATATGCAACGTGCAGTTGTTCATCCGGGAATATACATGTACGAAATCTAAAATCATCCGGTGTGGTTTGTTTAAGATCTAAGAGAAGATAACCGTGCGGGCGATAAGTTGCATCTCTGTAAGCTTCTTAAAGAAACTTTGAATTTTCCGTATATACTTGCCGCGCGAGATGCTGAATTTGAGACCTGTCTCGAGGATTTTTAAACAAAACTTGGTAATTGGTATTAAGTGAAATGTCGCGCTGTCCACGACCCTGGTGAAAAATATTTTGCGTTATGAAAATTACACTCAAATTTTTATGATGACTGCCTTTGGTAAAAAGGTCCATGATTGTATTACTCGACGATTCGCGCATAAGATCGTCGATTATAATCAACTTTTTAATGCCGTTGTCCTTTAAGTAATCGTTAGGGTTTGGTAAACCTTCTCGAAATTCGATCCCAAGTTGCGCAGCGGATGACTTACCAGCTACAATCATTTTATCACGATATTCAGCTTGCCATTCGTTGTAATAAAAAATCACCCGATCAAACGAGGTATCCGCTATTAGGGGTAAATTTTTTAAAAATTTGGTCACGAAAATTGTTTTTTCACATCCTGTAGGGCGACATACCAGGCACGTCCAGGGGTGTTTCCACCGTGTATCCATAGAGACTTTTAAACTTGACGACATTTTTCGAAACGTCTGTACGCAATAATCTGTTTTTCAGGTGTTTTCAACATATTTTTATCTTCGGGAAACTTATTCTCGGCCACTGCTGCTGCTGCTGCTACTGCTGCTTTCTTACCATTATCACTAACCCCATTTTCATCATTATTATTATCGCTGGCGACTTGTTCGAATAGAACCGCTTTCCCACCGTACGACATTGTGAAGAGTATGTTAAGCTCTTTGACATTTATTTTTGTATCGCGTAAGGCAGCCGAGCGTTTGAAATACGAATCATCAAAATACGATGACACGGTGTCGATGACTTTCGTGAACATTGACCAGCTATCCGACTGTATAGTTAGTCCAGTTGATGATTGGTTATTATAAATTTTTACAACGGGTATGAACAAACCTGCGTCCGTAGGTGCCATGCCAAGACAGAGTTTTTTACTCGATGATTTGTTCAATGAGTACGTCGTTGACAAAAGCAACGCTGGTGTATTGAGAATACCTGTCTGCACTATAGGCGACATGTGAGCACGCTTTTTATTTGGAGATTGATTTGACTCTACTTCCGCCATCTTGCTCCCGATTTCGACAGAGAATAATGGCGAATGTGCCGATGGTCTCAACGACACCCCATCTTCATTATCAGTCTCTTCGTCAAAATTTTGAGTTTCTTGATACACAATTTGAGTAGCGAGGGAGTGTATGTCATCCGTATTTTCACCATTTTGGTCTATAGTTGGTATTTGCTTTTGATCAGTTTCCATATTTATCCCAATTTTTCACTCACTTTTTTTGATTAGAAACGTCAATCAATCAATCGACACACTACTCCGAGCACGTGCACTATTTTTATCAAAAGCTTGCCACTACACACTTTTTCACCGAAACCTCCCTTTTAACTATGCGTAATCGACTGGGACTTTTCTTACGGTTCCTCATGCTTAAATACACTACCCATTACATCGACAACAATAAGTAAATCGTGCACATACACAAACGCATACACGTAGAAAGAGTGAGAGAGAGCGAGAGAGAGAGAGAGAGAGAGAGAGAGAGAGAGAGAGAGAGAGAGAGAGAGAGAGAGAGAGAGTGAGAGAGAGAGAGAGAGAGAGAGAGAGAGAGAGAGAGAGAGAGAAGAGAGAGAGAGAGAGAGAGAGAGAGAGAGAGAGAGAGAGAGAGAGAGAAGAGAGAGAGAAGAGAGAGAGAGAGAGAGAGAGAGAGAGAGAGAGAGAGAGAGAGAGAGGGAGAGAGAGAGCGCGAGAGCCATAGGAAGTTTTGGTCAACGATGTGTACATACGGGTAAGTAGAATCATGTATCAAACGTTAAAATACCTTATTTCATCTAGAAAAATTATCATTTTTTGGAAATCCTTCTAGAAAAGGAGAGAAGGAAATTATAAAGTATGTAATTTACTTCTAACTCAGAAATATTCACAATCTCCGGATAACTAAGTCAAGTACACGTGAGGGGGTACAATTCGTTTTGTGGAAAAAGCGAACTATTCCATCTGCTGCTTACAATAGTTTTTAAGTTTTCTGTGAACATTTCCACATTAGTTTTGTACGTTATGTAAGAAAAAGGAAAGAAATACTATAAAGTACGTAAGTTATTGGAAACACACGAGATAAGGATTTCTCGTGAGTTTTGAGGAAAAGTGCCCTGCTTTCACTAGTTTTTTTGTAATAATTTAAAGGTTTATGTGAGAAAAATATGTTTTTTAGTACAGCGACGAAATCATCATAGATGTATAAAACTGGTGAACATAGTTACGAATTCTCACTTGTCTGTAGTTCGTGGGTTCGTTTAAAACAAAAAATGGAAGCGCGTACAACGGCTTTAAGGAAAACAATTTGCCTAATGATATCGTTCATTGGTGCAACCCATCCGACGATAATTGACCTGTTCGGGCTTCGATATGGTGCGAGTGCCCATCGGAAATCGTTTGAACGATTGTGCCATGATTTCCGCCAACTAATACGGTATGCTCTGAAGTGCGACGTTTTGAAAAACCTCTACGATAAAGTGATTGTGCGATGTGACACAGCGATGCGGCTCACGTGGGATGTTCTGATTTCGCGAGGGTACCGAAACAGTCGACGCTTTCGAAGCATCCTGGATGAATGCCAAGTAGTTATAGGTAAGTGAAATAATTGATATACGTATTAAGCAAATAGTATAGCAAGGGTGAATCGAGAGTGAATGCAACGGGGTGTCAACTTGTTCGCTTCGAACCGTGCGGCAAGACTCGTTGCGATGGTTCTCGTTTCGGTTCGTGCATTTTTATGTAAAAATTTCGTGCATTGGTATATTTTTTCTATTCTTTTACACAGATTTGGAGCGTTTGTGGAATGACTCGCCATCTGTCAATACGAACGATCCTGGTTCGGATAACTCATCGCTTACAGCAGACGACGAACGCAGCATCAGAGCGGATGACCTGACGCAAGGTAACCTGCGGGGGGGAAATGCAACGTTTCGATAGCCCACCCTTCTAGACTTCATCCACCATGAGCCGGAGCAAAGGTGTATGACCTACGTCAGCGAAATTAATAATGGTAAATTTAATATTGTCTTTTAAAGATTAATTTGATGATTAAAAATGTATTTAATATTTATTACGTTTTTGAATATTTTTTTTTAGATTATTATAAGCTACTGAGTCTGCATCTCGTGCAAAATGATACCGATTTCGGTAACAAGATGCAGAGAGTTGCAAGCTGGCTTGCCTCCACTTATGAAAATTAGCAGGGGGAGGTATACCCACCCGTCAGTATACCTCTGCTAATGAGGTATATCGACGCTACATGCTTCGATACATCAGAAGAGTAAAAAGTATAAGTTTTACTCTAAACTCTTCACATCTTATTAATTTTCTGATCATATAAATAATGAATATTGATTTTAGATGCAGAACAGATTCCAAATCTTAGCGGTCGTGGTTCCAGCAGCATCAGCACTACTAGTTACGAGACAGGTAGTATCGGGACTTACGAAGCTGATAATGAGGAGGAGGACAACGATGACGATAGGGAGGACAGCCAAAATAGTTACAACAACAACTACAATGCACCATATACTGCTGATGTTGACGACGAGAGGGAAGAAGAAGAAGAAGAGAATAATCCGATTCCAGATAGAGGGTTATCGTCATCATCATCATCATCATCATCATCATCACCATCATCAGCATCATTGTATTCAACGGCGTCAGCGCACAATACAAGTAAACTGCATATCCTATATAATTCTGAACGTTTTTATAAACGGTTTCAACTATCGGGTCGAGAAATTCAGTTTCGGATAATACCGTCTACAGACAATGTGAATCCCGTCGTCTATTTGGAGGACGCGATAAATGAACTTTATAAAATTGTAACGGACCATATTGTTAATAATAAATTGGATAGTCATTCCGATTTGATAGGGTTAACGTTTAATTCCGATACATTCTCAAAGCCTGCCGGTATGTCCTTTCGTGCAATATCAAATTTTAACGCCGCAGACGTATTTAATGTAATAAATTCCGTAGCGCAAAGTGCTTCCAATTTTAACCTAAACGACACTCTTCAAATCGAGGTACATCATGTACGTATTCTTCGTGGTCGCGGTAACAATAGTATTATTAGTGGAGCGGGTTTACGAAGCAAATCAATCGTTACTATTAGCAACAGTGACAACATCTGTTTTGCAAGAGTGTTTGCAGTGGGTGAATGGTTTTTGCAAAAGAAGATAATTCCCGCCGTTGAGTGACGGAGAATATGGAAAAGGATTTGCAGCCACAACACCCTCCAATTAGAACAAGCATAGAGAAATTATACGCGAAGCTAACGTGCAAAATCCTGAAAATGGATGTTCAACTCTCCAATTTCAGGAATTTCAACGTTATTATAAAAATAAAAATATAGCACTCGTAATATACGACAGTAACGGTATCGGCGAGTCTGAAGATCTAATATTTGACGGTCGACGAGAATTCGATGTGTTCACCAGTGATACAATAAATATATTGTATCATGCAGAAGCGAATCACTTCTCAATGATTACAAATTTAATGGGGATGGTGGGGAAATATAAAAGATATTGTCATCATTGCAACAAACTATATGCGTGACCAACTTCCCATAAGTGTCCACACACGTGCAACATGTATGTCGCACAGTCAGCATGTGAAAAATCCGATAATTGGTTTCACTGTAATAGTTGCAATCGAGTTTTTTATAATGCAGACTGTTTCCGTAGACATCGCGCCATATGCGATTATATAAAAATTTGTATGTATTGTCACAAATGTATAAATTCTACATATGGACGTCATGTGTGCGTGCTTGGAAAATGCAGACGCTGTAAAATTCAACACGATCTGAACCAGCATTGCTTCATGCAGCAAATTGTTACAAAAAAACAACCGTCAGCATCATTAGCCAATTCTTCTTCTTTTTCATCCTCCGCAAACTACGCAGGTAGCAGCAAAACAAACAGTCACGTTAATAGTGTTAGTAGTAGTAATAGTAATAGTAGTAGTAGTATTAGTAGTATTAGTAGAAGTAATATACTAAAGTCAAAAGATAGGAATCATCCTCGAATATTATTTATTTTTTACGATTTTGAAACTTGTCAAGACGAAACGTATCGGGGTAATTCTGAGGTCAATCTCCACATCGTCAATTTTGCGTTGCGCATCAAGTATGCGAGGAGTGCATAGATTCTTCAAATATCGACCAAATATGCAATTTTTGTGGAATGCACGAATACGTATTTAAACATGACCCCGTTAAGGAATTGTTGGAAATTGCGATTCGTGAGAAATCTGCTTCTTCTAGAATCTTCTGTATAGCGCATAACGCAAAAGGTTTTGATACCCAGTTTCCACTTCGGCATTTAGTCGAACGAGAAAAAGTCTTTAATAAAACGTGTAAGCCAAACGTCATCTTGAACGGTAGAAGCATTATAAAAATTGAATTTCAAAATACAATATTCATAGATAGTTTAAATTATTTTCAAATGAAATTAAGTGCTTTACCGAAAGCATTTGGTCTTCCAACAGTAGCGAAAAAGGAGTATTTCCCACATCTTTTTAATACATTAAAAAATAAAGATTACGTAGGCCCGTTTCCCGATGCTAAGTTTTATGCGCCCGAACAAATGTCGCCTGACGAAAGGGACAACTTTTATAAGTGGTACAACATGTGTGCTAGGCGAGGTGA
Organism: Trichopria drosophilae; assembly: GCA_030407085.1. Classification (NCBI taxonomy): domain Eukaryota; kingdom Metazoa; phylum Arthropoda; class Insecta; order Hymenoptera; family Diapriidae; genus Trichopria; species Trichopria drosophilae. The sequence continues at coordinate 47,652,014 of CM059587.1, read as the reverse complement.
CGATGAAACGCGATATAGAAGCATACTTTAAGATGGATGTAGATATTTTGCGTAGAGCGTGTGTAGCTTTTCGCAAAATATTTATCCAGAAAGGTAACGTTTGTCCCTTTAACGAAGCCGTGACCATTGCGTCCGCATGTTCTCGAGGATATCGAAAAACTTTTTTAAAACTAAACACGTTTGGTCTTTTACCTCCTGGTAACAGCTATAGGAGGTGTAATCGCCAATCAAAGGTCGTGATAGAGTGGCTTGTTTGGTGCGAGAAGTTATACGGTCGTGAAATTGTGCATGCAGGTTGTGGTCGTGAATATCGTCTACCCGAAGGTCCACTGGTAGATGGCTATTTACAACCAGACGCTAACGATACATCTGAAACCACAAAGGGATGCGTATTTCAGTTCCACGGTTGTTTTTATCACGGCTGTCAACGGTGTTTCTCAGAGTTGAGAGACAAACCAAATTTCGCTACGAGCGCCATCTTTCGCTATACAATCCATATCGCGTGTAATTCGGTCAAGTTGTTATACTCTCATCGAAAAATGGGAATGTGATTTTAACCATGAAAAACGAACAGATGTGGAACTTGCTGCTTATGTCAATAACCATCCTATGGCAACGTACAAAATCTTAGATCCGCGATACGCATTTTTTGGCGGACGGACGGGTAATACGGCAACGTACTATACCGTAAAAAATAATGAAAAAAGCAAATACGTAGATGTCTGTTCACTATACCCTTACATTTGTAAAAGAGGTCGTTTTCCCATAGGTCATCCTACCGTTTATGTCGGAACGGAATGCGCGACAATCACGAGTCTACAAGAGCCTGTTAGTTTAGACGGGGTAGAAGGACTTGTTATGTGTAGAATACCACCCAGAAATCTTTATCATGCAGTCCTTCCGGTAAAGATGAATTCTCGCTTATTGTTCCCCCTTTGTAGAAGCTGTTGCGAGAATGAATCGCAAACCGACTGTACACACGATGCTGAAACTGGCCGAATATTGACAGGGACGTGGGTTGCCGACGAGTTAAAAAGCCATTCAAAAAGGATACCGCGTTTGTGAAATATTAGAAATTTGGCAGTACAAAATAACATAGTATAATCCACAAACACAAGAAGGAGGCCTATTTAAACATCGATACATTTTTAAAACTCAAACAGGAAGCAAGCGGATGGCCGGCAGAGTGTATAGACGAAAGGTCAAAAACTTGTACATAGAATCGTATGAACGGGCTGAAGGAATAAAACTAGACAAAAATAATATTTTAAAAATCCCGTGGTTACGTTCGGTCACCAAGTTATGCTTAAATTCATTTTGGGGGAAATTTGGTCAGCGCGAAAATTTGCAGCGAACCGAGATCATTACTACTCGAGAAGAGTTACTCGACATTTTTTCATATGTTACGAAAGAGGTCACGCGTATTCTCCCCGTAAACGAAAAAGTCTTGTTTCTAAATTGGATTGACAGGCTTGAAACATCGTCATCGTCAAACTGCACAAACGTCGTGTTAGCCGCTTACACGACAGCTCAAGCTCGCCTGAAACTCTATAGCTACCTAGAAAAATTGGAACGTCCCGTACTTTATTTTGATACCGACTCGGTAATTTACTTATCGGGCGGACACACATCAACCAAAGAATACGACCCACAGCTCGAGAATTTTATTGGAGATTTGACTGATGAATTAGCGGTTTACGGTCCAGGATCTTACCTTCAGACTTTTATCTCGGGAGCTCCTAAATTTTATGCCTATCGCGTACAAACTAATAACGGGAAATACTCCGATACGTGTAAGGTCTAGGGGATTTCGTTAAATTACGAAAATGGAAATAAAATCAATTTCAACTCGATTTATCAGCTCATTATGGCAAATGATACTTATACTAGTACTACGTCTACCACTGCTACTACACCACCAAAAATAAAAATTCTATTCAGTGAGATACGGCGAACCGAAATTTACGAAGTTGTAACGCGTATAGAAGAAAAAACATGTAAAATAGTTTAAAAAAAAAGGCGTCACATTTCGACTAGATATTCGCTTCCTTTTGGAGACAAAGCATAAAGTGTAACAAAGCTGTAAAAATGTAAATTTTTGTAAAAATGTAAATTTTTGTAAAAATGTAAATTTTTGTAAAAATGTAAATTTTTGTAAAAAAGCAAGTTTTCTCGATACTTAAGAAAAATTAGCAATGTAAGCGAAATTGTATTTGTTATTCAATTTATTAATGATAATAATAAAAATAATAATGTCCTTTGTGTAATTATTACTTTAAGACAACAAGGTAAGCACATGATATTACGTAATCTCTTCAGTCGCTTTTCCTCCCATTCGAAGTTCGTAGGAAGACATCGTATCTCCTCTTTCGTATTTTGAGTGATTTCCAAGAAAAATATGATACTGCATGACCTACTTCAACTTTTCGCCAAAGGGCCTCGAACAAATCTGATTGTCGCAAGACCGCTATCGTAATTTATTTCAATCTATATTATTTTATTACACATAACTTATTCTAGCTTACTTCTAGAACCTTATCTCCCCCCTCGTCTTCAAGATTTTCCTAGAAAACCGGGTCTCTCGAATATAAGCCACATGTGCGTTCCAACGACGGCTTAAGAAATTTCAGTTTCTTGTTTCGACCTGTAAGTGGAGTGACACATGCGCCACATGTATACATATAAAGGTCAGTGGAGTGTTGTGTAGGTAAATATTAATACACAATACGGAGGAAGTGGGATGTCGGCTCTACCGTTTATTCATTATATCAAAAAACGAAAACTAATACATAAACGTTGAAAGGACGTTGAACCGTGATCTACCTCAACTTTTCGCCAAAGGGACCCACGTACCTATATGTTTATCGCAAGGTCATTATCGTTATTTACTACCGTCTCTATTATTTGTTTATACGTAAACTATCAATTAATCATCATTATCAAAACTCATCTGACTTTAATTACCCAATTATCGATATTTATTACCGTCTTTATTATTTGTTTATATAACAATTAACCACGAAGCACTCGTGTATCAGGTCGCTGAACCATGACCTACCTCACCGCCATGCCAAAGTGGCCCGTACGTTTTTGTTTACGTCAGACTACTGACCTACCTCACATGGCGGCCATGGCGTTATTTACGGTCATAAATTAATATTTATTTGACATTAATTACCCTATTATCATTATTTATTGATATTTTTATGGCTTGTTTTGACATTAATTGGCCATTAATAACCATTATCACCTATTTATGAGGTCATTAACCCTTGACCTATCTCAAGGCGCGCGTGCCGTTTGCGCCAGACCTACCTCAAGGTGGAGGAGTGGGGGTGTTTACGTCTGGCTATCGGTCACCCTATACTACTCAGATGTTTTAAATAAAAATGGTGTATCGAAAATCCATATTCGAAATATTAGAAGCTTCATGAATGAGAGGAATGTGGGTAATCGGAGGACTTTCGGTAGTCCATTATGAATCTGACAAAGGGTTAGTGGTTACTGACTGCAAAATCTCTTTTAAGGAGTAGTTTACATTAATTGGACAGACGTATGTAATTAATTAAATCGATAAATGAATAATGCGTTATTAATAATAAACGGTTAATAATCTAAGTAATTATATTTTGCGTTCATCGTACTAAACATGTAAATAATAATTTATTATAACCTTTTATGATGAACGAAGATGTCAATTGTATTTTTTATTTTTTTTCAACGATTATACCCGTGAAGTCAGAAACTCATCTGTGCAGTTCAGAGATTTGTGCAAATGTTTATTGGAAATTTTTTTTTCCGCAGAAGGAATTTTTTCTGATGAAGGCTGGATTTGAATGAAGGCCGAATTTTTTACACATACGATGCGCCGGGATTTGAACAGTTTCTCCAAGTGAGAGTTTCTGACATCAGAGGTACAAATGCTGGGAAAAAGCGCAATTAACGTCTTCTTTCAGCATAAGGTGTTATAATTAATTATTATTTTCTTGTAAAGTATGATAAACGCAAAGTAGCATTATTTAGATTTCAAATACTAATGCAATTGAGCGAGCCAAAGATCTCTAAATGTTCAGTCATTAAGTTGACATCGTTTAAACATTTAATTTTTGTCTCTCTCTCTCTCTCTCTATTTTAACCTGCAGCGGCAAGAAAATATTTTCTTTTAAGTATTATAATACACTATTCTTATACTATTTTGGAGTACAGTAGCTCGGTCTTTTTCCCTTTTGAAAAAATTTAAAAAAGAAGTATTTAAAATTTTATAATGGAAAAAATATTTTATGCAATATAAAATACGAAATAGGAATGTTATAAAATAGAAGACTAGAATTATCGCGTTTGCAGAATAATTGAAGTTGTCATGAATTTAATATTATAGAACCACTTATTTTTTTTACGTATCATACCATATTCTAGTCATATATGTATACGTGTAATTCCGCGATACTTTTAATATTTAGGAAACTGAAAATAAACTTAATAAATTTGGTATTCTAGATGAACAAATAAATTTTTGCCGTCCTATTTAAAAAAGCTCATTTGTTTCCTCCGAAAGACAAAAAATATAGGGCAGTTTCTTACAAGAACCTTTACAAATAATATTTCACAAAATAAAATTAAATTTTGGGCGGTAATGAAGAATATGAAAATATGGGTAATTACGGACTCATAATACAATAAAATTAATATCATAAAACACGTGTATCATTTTCGGAACATAGCATACAGATACATTTATATGTATACAGGGTGGCCCATTTATCTGAAGACATCGAAATATCTCGAGAACTATGCACAGAATCAAAAAAGTTGTCGGGTGAAAGTTGTTCGACATGAAGGGGGGCATCCAGTAATAATTAAATTTACCCCCTCCCCCAACCCCTTGGGGTGGAGTGGGGGCAAAAACAATAAAACTTAAATAGGAACCCCCAGTTTTTATTGCAGATTTGGGTTCTCCGGAAAAAAGTACACCAATTTGACCTAGGAGCTATTGCATTTTGGTTCACAGATGGCGCTGTAATCGATAAAAATCCAAATTTATCTGAAGACATTGAAATACCTCGAGAACTGTGCACAGAATCAAAAAAGTTGTCGGATGAAAGTTGTTCGACACGAAGGGGGGCATCCAGGGGGCAAATAGGGACAATTTGATCCCTTTATGAAAATTTAATATTAAAAATTCTAATATTAGAATTTTTAATATTACAATTTAGTAATATCAATTGCGAAAATTGTTATTCTGAATATGAAATTTTAATAATGTCCATTCGAAAAATTAAGATTATGAATAATTGATATTCTTCATATTAAAAATCAAAACTGATTACATAAAAATTGTGCATACAATATGCAAGCAATTTTATAAATAAGTTTTCTACCTTCAATAAAATTACATTTTAGGTTTTAAATTTATTATTTAATAAACAAAAAGAGGACATCACGCAATCCATTAAAAAACGCGTCATGTCCCTTCACTCAGCTCATTCATTCTCTCTCTGTATGTTTTTTCCGAAATGAGAATAAATAAGCTGAGCATTGACGGTCAAACCAGCTTCTATTAAACAAAACGAAACTCTTACTTCATTTGGGGATTTCGTCGCCATCTACCGGACCCCGAGAGAACTCACGTGGTTTCATACATGTACATCGCTTGCATTTCGGCCATCACCGGCGCCGGTTCTGTTACATAACGCTAGAGGGCGACATAACTCGAAAATAAAGTAGCATATCATTTTATACATAAGTTGAGTCACACGTAACCAGTTCACCTACATTTTTCTCTACTTTCCTGAAGGGAAGTAAATGGATATCGCGACTTTCTAATCCCCATATTAAAATTTAGTATTCACGGTCTCTCAGTGTAAGACTGTTTTTGAAGTCCATTGTATTGGTAGTAATTCGGTCGGTGGTCACTTTGCTTTTAGAATAACAACTTTCCGTTTACGTGACTATTTTTTGTCTACCCTTCATTGCTTAAATCGAATTACAAGTTAAAAATGAATCCTGCTACAGTTCCCGAAAAAATCGAAATAATTCTTATTTATGGTGAATGTAAGAGGAATATTGACGATGCTGTTGCGTTGTATGCTGAGCGTTTTCCAGATAATGCTCGTTCGCGTTCTTTTTTTTACAAAGTTGTGAATGCCTTTCACTCTGATGGCAGCGTAGAAATGAAAAAAAGGAAGCGAAAATTAACAGTTACAGGAGAAGCTAACGAAGTAGCTGTACTAGCAGCTATTCACCAAAATCCACATGTAAGCACACGACAATTACATCGCGATTCCGGCATTTCCAGAGACAGTATTCAAAGAATATTGCATCGTCATAAGTTTCACCCATATCACATTTCACTGCACCAGGAACTAGATGGCGATGATTTTCATAACCGCGTGGTGTTCTGTGAATGGGCATTTCAAAAAATGCAAACGAACCACAATTTCTTTGCTAATGTATTATTTTCAGATGAATCTACATTCACGAACCATGGTGGCGTCAATAGGCATAATATGCATTATTGGAGCGTAGAAAATCCCCATTGGTTACGACAAGTTAATCATCAACGTCCTTGGTCGGTGGACGTTTGGTGTGGAATCATAGGAAATAAACTCATTGATCCTTATTTCATTGAAGGTAATTTGAATGGAACAAAATATCGAGATTTCCTAGAACAAGAAGTACCATTACTACTTGAGGATGTTGCTATGGACGTCCGACGGACAATGTGGTTTCAGCATGATGGTTGCCCAGAACATTTTTCAAGAGTAGCAAGGGAAATACTAGACCGTGATTACACTGGTAGGTGGATTGGTAGAGGTGGCCCCATTAATTGGCCTGCGAGGTCACCTGATCTAACATCTCCGGATTTCTTCCTGTGGGGTTACCTAAAAGGTAAGGTTTATGAACAAGTACCAACGACTCGTGAAAACATGGTGGAACGCATAAGAGCTGCTTGCGCAGAAATTTCTGCAGATATGATTCTATCATGTATAAAGTCATTTGAAGAAAGAATAAATAAATGCATTGACGTGGAAGGTCAACATTTCGAACACTTACTCAAGTAAGTGAACAGTGAGACAGTGAGAGGCAAGGGGACTCACGTAAATCAAGCACCCCAAAGGGAACAGAAAAATACTACGTCCACGTCGTTGTTCCTGGGTAACGCTAAATGTATTTTTTTCGGCTTTGTTAGAATGACCGTATTCCATATCCGCTACGCGGGCGAAAATTGTCAATATTGGAGAATCCAAATCTGCAATAAAAACTGGGGGTTCCTATTTAAGTTTTATTGTTTTTGCCCCCACTCCACCCCCAGGTGATTGGGGAGGGGGTAAATTTCATTATTACTGGATGCCCCCCTTCGTGTCGAACAACTTTCATCGGACAACTTTTTTGATTCTGTGCATAGTTCTCGAGGTATTTCAATGTCTTCGGATAAATTTGGATTTTTATTGATTACAGCGCCACCTGTGAACCAAAATGCAATAGCTCCTAGGTCAAATGCGTGTACTTTTTTCCGGAGAATCCAAATTTGCAATAAAAAATGGGGGTTCCTATTTAAGTTTTATTGTTTTTGCCCCCACTCCACCTCCAGGGGATGGGGGAGGGGGTACATTTAATTATCACTGGATGCCCCCCTTCGTGTCGAACAACTTTCATCCGACAACTTTTTTGATTCTGTGCATAGTTCTCGAGATATTTCGATGTCTTCAGATACATCGGCCACCCTGTATACAAAAAATCAAATTTCATATTTCTAAAGATTCTTGTAAAAGACTGGCCTATATATTTTGAATAAGGTATATTTTGCATCATTCATTCGGAAATTATAATTCTCCTTGAAACAAAACTATTGTGCGATATCTTCCTATATCCGCTTTATATAAAACAATTTTTTTTTGTTTTTCTATAATACCAACATTTTTGTTCAGTATCCTAAATATTAAAAGTATCGCAGAATACAATATCCATGATAACTTCAATTATTCTGCAACAGTGATAATTCTAGTCTTCTATTTGTTAGCATTCCTATTTCGTATTTTATATTGCGTGAAATATTTTTCCAAGGAATCAATCTGTTATTAAGAGAGATATTTATATTCATATAAATGTATATTTTTACCATTTTTCGAAAACAATACACGAGTTGTAAAGTGATGCTTTCAATGTATTGTGAGTCCGGAATTATCTATTTTGTCATATTCATCATTACCCCCAAAATGCAATAATGCAGTAAATTCCATATATATAGGAACATTTTAAAAAATATACGATCATATTTCTTTGCAATATTCAAATTATAAAACTTTAAACAATTCTTTTTTAAATTTTCTCAAAAGTGGAAAAGGTCGAGCATACTTCAAAATAGTATAAGAATAGTATATTACAGAACTTAAAAGAAAATCTTTTCTTGCCGTTGCGTGTTAAACTAGTTTCAAGAATTTCAAATTAGGAATTACATTTAAACGGAGGGAAGGACGCAAAAATCAAAATTTAATTCATATAAAAATGCTTCGCATTCGACTTTTTAAATGTTTACAGGAATTCGCCTCGGGGTTATGAACCGGATGTCAGGCATTCGAATGTTTCAAGGGGAATGTATCTGACGTTTAACAGTTGATATATATATGGCAATAAGAACGTGAATTTTAATAATTTATTGTATAAAAATCAAAGCTCATTAGATAAAACGCTGAAACACGTATATTTTTATTTTCGCCATAAATACGTACAAAAATTGCCGTTAAAAATCGTGACCCCCCGACCGTGGGTTCCCCTTGTAAGTTGCAATGCCTGTGGAGGTGTCACTACTTTCTTGGCAATCTTACTCATCAAATAATCACCACATCCAAGCCATCGTATCTTTCATCGAGATTTGTCCCTATTGATGATTCTCTGCGCCGTTCATCTAGACTCCTCCAAATACATGCTCCCGCTCATTCATTTTGGATTAATGCAATGTTGATTACTGCAATTAATTTCTGGAACTCATTACTGTCTCGCCTGCAACATCTTACTTGCCCTGCAAGCTTTCGTGGGAATCTGCTTGCATATTTATTTAATGCTGATCGTATTTATTGGAGGAATACGTTATCTAGTGCAAATGATTTTTACAATTATAGTCTACATGTGGGCTTAGTGTTAGATATAACACTTTGATATGAATACGGCATTTTTAATATTGGAACCCCTACGATAGATTTAGCTCCTTATCTTTTTATTTTTTTAGATTATTTCGCTCTCCATAAATCAATGTTATGTGATAATAAAAAATTTTACTGACACTTCCGTTCTGTGTCTTCAGAGTGAGAAAGCAGTTATGTTCCATTTATATTTAACATTAACATATACGGAGTGTATGTTACGACTTGTAAGCCGCTCACCGGAACTTGGAAGCCGCGCATGATTTACGTGCGCCATGGAAACTTATCAACGATAAAAATTGATTTTCTTAATAGTCGTAAAACTAAAAGCTGGATGTATAGGCTCAACATGCATAAGAGACCAAAAATACTGATGGAGGACTTTGCAGATCAATCTGTATACGTGTGTAGGTGACCTTTGCCGGTGCTCGGAGATGCTGAAGGAAACTTTCGACTTATGAGTTAGTGTAGTTCTGAAATGGGCTATTATTTAGTGACAGTTGCTCTAAAGTTTCTGCTAAAATGCTGCTGATCCCTAACTAGCGCCTGTTCCCTTGTGCTTAGCGGTAGAGGTGAGGTGAGTACTACTGCCATTGTCGGCTGAACAATTTGCTAGGTAATGCTGGTTCTTCGAATGATCTATCGTGAGTGTCCCTTTGTCCGAAAGCAATGAACATTTATACTTCGGCCGGATGGTTAGGTTAACCAGATTGGTCATCATGGTATTTGTTCGACTCCGTCGATAATTCGAAGCCGAAACCATAATAAATGTAGAACTGCTAGCGCCTTCCGTTAGAAATTCGTCAAACTATTGATTAATCGACTTTTGATGACGACTGCTCTCTCTCTCTCTCTCTCTCTCTCTCTCTCTCTCTCTCTCTCTCTCTCTCTCTCTCTCTCTCTCTCTCTCTCTCTGTTTCTGGTGAATAAACACGTAACACGTGCAAATTCTTGCTCTACCTTATTTAATTATTATTCACGAATATCTTCATTCTCGGGAGTGAGAAGTTATTCCAGAAGGTGTGCACCAGTTGTGGACCTGATTAGTGAAGTTTTTTCCGAGTGACAATATCCAGTGGGTCCAGGCGTGCCTTTTTGGGAAATCATAAAATCTTTTCCACGGTTTTCACCGGGCACGTGTCAGCGGCGATCGCGGAGCCAACGTCAACTGCTCAAGTCCACTCCAGTCACGTGGTGTAATATGTCAGCCGCCTGTTTTAAGTAACAACTGTCATCGACACTGAATTGAAGACGAGCGACATATTACAAGGTACGAAAACCGATGCCGAAAACTCGAAGTAACAGTAAATCGGACCATAACGTAGCTGTTCGCGTAATTTGTGCGAAGTGCTACAAGTCTGTAATCGATTTCGTCAAGATGGCTGTTTGCGAAAAGTGTTTTCACGAGTCTTGCGGACGGCTCTACATACGCGGTAAATCGGAATTCGTGTGTTGTGTGCACTCCTTGTCGCACTTACTTCTTCCGCCGCCTACCGTCGCAACTACTGTTGTCACGCGTGGCGTATCTCTCCTCGCGCTCCCTACCCGTCCTCTCTTCTTCATCGAGTGCAGCCGCTATATTAACACCGTCGCGACTATCTTCGGCTAGTTCCCTCCCTCCGCAAGTATTATCTGTTTCGCCTACCTTGCCCACAACGCAGTCAACTATGGATACGGCTCACCAATTTTCGCAAATCCTTGAAGCGATTAACGGTGTGCGACAGGAACTTGCGGCCGTTAGAGCCGATACTAATGCTATTAGAACCGATCTTTCGAATTTAGCATCTACCGTATAGCAGAACACCGCTTTATGCAATGCTCTAAAATCGGATGTTGAATACATGGAAAAGAGCAATGCCCTTGCACGACCAGCTACATACCGTATAGTAAACGGAATCCCAAATCGGTACTCTCTGTCATGTAATCACATTATGCGCCGCGTGCTTACCCATTTATAATTGCCGGGTTTATTGAGCGACATTTTAATAATCGACCATCGACCTCCTATTCTGCTGCTACCAGTTCGACAACTCCTAAAGAGTATTTCTCCTTGAAAATACGCCTTAAATCTGTCGACGTTCGAAATTTTATCGTCGAAGCAAAACGTAAGTTGGGGAAAATTACCGTCCATGAACTATTCCCGGAATTATCTAAAGATGCTAACGCCGACAAAACTGTGTACGTCATCGAGTTTTTGCCCTCATCGACCTACAATTTGCTTAAAAAAGCCAAACTTGCGGCTAATAACGCAGGTTATAAGCGCGGTTGGGCGAGAGATGGCAACGTTTTTGTAAGAAAAGATGGCGGTACCCCCGAGTTGTTAATTGCCACAGAACAAGATCTCAATAACATTGCCTGACAACCACATCAGAATTTTGTTAATCAATGTGTATCCAGTAACGTGTCTTCGTCCGATTCTTTGTCGTCTTTAAAAATCTCGTGTATAAATATATATTCACTGCGTGCCCATCTGCAAGATGTGGAAAATGAGTTAGTAGATTGCACAACACATATCCTGGCAGTCACCGAAACATGGATGACACCGCTTGTTGATTCATCGTGTGTTTCTGTTAAAAACTATTATTTCGTTCGTAATGATCGGGCACTGCGTAGCGATGGGCAAACACGCTTTATTTTAGGTGGAGGTATCACATGTTACCTCCACAAATCGTTATCTTACACTATTCTCGAGTGCTCAGTAAATGAAATCATTGACACCCCAGAATATCTTTTTTTGGATGTCAAATCGTCTTCAAGAAATTTATTATTTATAGTTATATACCGACGTCCTCATGGGCAACTTATCGCGGAATTTATAGTTAAGTTTAACGCATATATTTCTAAATATAAGAACATAATTTTAACAGGCGACTTAAACTGTAATTTGTTAGAGAATAGATTTGATTCTACATATCTCCATAATTTTATTCAAGACTACTCGCTTTTTTCTGTACCCTTTGGAAATACCCATTATTTTTGTTTTTCTTCTTCTCAGCTGGATGTTATACTAGTCGATTCTTCAGATAAGATTAAATGTTTTTCTATGTCTTCTACTCCTTTTGCGGCTGGTCACTGCCTTATTACGATACAATACGAATTCACTAACCTCAATTCCATTCCACAAATTATCACCTATCGTAACTTCGCCAAATGCGACTATTCCGCATTAAATAAAGACCTTTCAGCATTACTTCAACTTAAGTTTCCTCATCTCTTGGCTTCCGATCACACGCAACATCAAACAAATTCGCAACAACACGTTCTAATAAACTGCGTAAATAATTTTTATGAGTGTGCCATTTATTACAAAACGTATTTGCACCGCGCTATTCCGTGGATCACACCTTGTATATGAAGTAGGATTAAGGAACGCGACGCTTACTTAGCCGAACTAGTGCTCCAACAAACAAGCACGAACCAACTCTGGTCTTGCCTACGAAAATTAGGACTTGCTAATCGGTCATCACAGTCCGCACTTCCTCATTTTTCACCCATTGGATTAAATCGTCATTTCGCACGAATATCGTCATCTCACCCGTCTTGTGACTTAGCGACACTAAACAACATGATCATGCGTCCATTACCTAATTTCCATACAACATTCACCTTTAATGCTATTAATAATTATGATGTACTACCTACATAGTCTTAATCTTTTGCACAAAAATCACGTGGGCTCAGTCCCGGTCATCTCCCTTTAGAGTACCTAAAATCCATGTTTACAACCATTGCACCATATATAACATACATTTTCAATCTTTCACTCATCTCTGGCTATTTCCCTCCCACTTGGAAATCATCTTACATCATACCACTTAAGAAAATCGATAACCCCTTAAGTCCTTCTGACACCCGTCCAATCATAAATCCTCCCCACAAGGTCATTGATTCCCTTGTCACCCAGCAGATCACCCAGCAAAATATTTAGAGATAAATCGTATACTGCATCCCAAACAATGTGGATTCCGCAAATATCACAGCACCTAAACTGTCCTACTACACCTTGTGGATGATATACGTTTGGATATAGATCGTAGGGCAGTTACAATAGCAGCACAATAATTGGCCTGGATGGTTTAATATCTAATCCTGAGTATACTACTTCCGGCGTTTCACAAGGTTCGAGCTTAGGCTCCATATTATTCATTATTGTTATCAATACCTTATACTCGAGACTTAAATACTGCAGACACACTACCATCATCTTTGCTGATGATACGCAATTTTATCTCTCGACCCCGATGTGTCATCTAAATGAAACCATCGCAATATTAATAGTGACATTGCTGAGCTTGTGAGGTGGTCCCATGATTATGGGCTCACTTTAAATACGCGTAAAACTCAGACCACCATCATAATCCATATCACAAATTATTGTTGGGTCGGATGTAATACCTTATTCACATGAAGTAAAAGATCTTGTTGTTATAATAACATCCGACCTAACATGGAATCGCCATGTTAGTAGCATATCATCTAAAGTATATAATGTTCTTTACAGGCTTAAATTTCGTGGTGCTTTTCTTCTACCGCAGATCAAACTCACGCTCGTCAACGCATTAGTCATCTCACACCTCGGTTACGCATCTTTAGTTATAGCTGATTCAACAGCATATCTTAACACTAAATTACAACGCCTTCAAAACATCGTCCTGAGGTATGTGTATCGCGTGCGCCGGAATGAAAGACTTGTGCCGTATCGTCAGAAAGCCAATTGGCTACCCATAACATCTAGGCGACAGTACTTTCTCGGTAGCCTCACTCATCAAATCATCCATACTTCCCAACCTTCCTACCTTGCTGACAGATTCATTCCTCTAGACCATTCCATTCGCCGATGTTCTCGCTTACAATCATCTCAATATCAACTTCCAATTCCTCGTACAAACATCTTTGCTCACTCTTTCTGGATCACAGCCATACAGTTTTGAAACTCCCTGGCATGTCGTCTTCACACATTTACATCTCTTATTTTTATTGTTTTTTTAATAAAAATAATATTTCCACGTTGGTGGAATGAACCTCTTCATATATATCAAATTTTCCAACAGCAGCAAGAAAAGAAATTGCATCTTCGGGAGCTTTCAATACTCGTATTCTATCAGAATCACATATTTTAATTTCGTCTTTAGTTACTCCATGCATTCCTCAAAAGAGAATTCTATATTAAAAAATAATCACGGAAAAGACACATCCGGAAAAAAACTTCGCCGCTTCACCCCAAAGTATCATTTGGACTTCCAGGTACGATATCTCGTTAGAAACACACAAAAAAGGAACAATTAATGTTTTATAAATAAGTCCAAAAAATATACTTTTGGAATAAACATATAAATAGTGATTATTAAACTCCCGAAATAAAAATATTGACCAATTTGATAACAAAGTACAGGAAAATGTCCTGAAAATTTTGTTTAAAAATTACATTTCTCGCTCCCAAAGGTAGGTAAGAGAACAAAAAATGAAATATTATACCTCGAAATATGAAAAATGGTGTAAACAAAGAAACCACATATGATATTTTACAATCAGTATGATCGTAATGAAAATATCTGAGATTCGTTACTTCGCCCCGTTTGCGCTTCGCCACGTCTTGCCCTGTTATATGATTATATGCAATTTCGTGTGTAAATTATGTTTACCGAACTATTAATTAATCGAACCTAGGTCTCTCGCTTACTACGCTAACGCCTTTACCACTACGGTACGCTCGCACTTGTTTAATTTCATACAGGGTGTACCAAAAGTTTGGAAACGGTCTTGTAACTTTGGAAAGAAAAAAAATTTAAAAATTGCTGAAACACGTAAAACGATTTTTCAAAAAAGCTACCTTTTTTGAGGGGTTCCAACCCCCCCCCCCCCCCCCCAGGGGGGTCATGGGGCACGAGGGGGGATGAATATCTTAAATGGCACAACGGGTCGAGTGGGGGCTCATTTGAAAGGTCTCCTCGAGATGAATACAAAACACTGGGCATAGATGGCGCTGCGATCACTTATCGCGGAATTATTCGACTTTTAACATTTTTAATCTAGTTACGTCTGAACAAATGAAGATTTCGAAAATCACTGAAGTACGTAAAACTATATTTCGAAAAAGCCATCATCACTGCGGGGTTCCCCCCCCCCCCCACTCCCCGAGAGGGGACGTGGGGCACGAGGGGGATGAATAGCTTAAATGGCAACATGGGTCGAGTGGGGGCTCATTTGAAAGGTTTCTTCGAGCCGAATACAAAACACTGGTCATAGATGGCGTTATAATTATTTATCGCCGAATTATTCATCGTTTGAAATTTCTAAACTCAAAAACCAATATTCGGATCCAACATACCGCACAATATTTGTAGCGATGAAAAATGCATAAGCACCCTTCTCTTTTACACGGGCTTGGGACCGTGATCGGCAGAGTTTTGCTACTTTTTTTTACCTTTTTTCTTTTTGTTTTTTTTTCTTTCGTTTTTTATGATTTATTTTTTATAGTGTTGATCGCCGTTTAAAAAGTGTATTTCAAAATAATTTATTTCATGTGCTCAAATTGAGCACCTGCAATTTCCTGAAACTGCCCCAGTCTTAAATAGAATTCGCCCAATACTTTCAGCCTCATATCTCTTGAAATAAGATGTACTTCCTGCATTATTCTTTCTCGTATTTCTTGCTAGTTGGCGGGTTTCGTCGTGTATACCCTCCCTTTGAGGTATCCCCACAAGAAATATTCCAATGGAGTTAGGGCTGGTGATCTGGGTGACCATTCGATGTAACCATGCCTTCTCATTCCTTTGCTGTGGAAATGTTTCAAATAGAAATTGTGGAACCGGTATCTCATAATGTGGTGTCGCACCATCTTGTTAAAACCCAGCATTTTGGATATCATCATTGTACATGTTTCGTATTGCAGATATAACTTCATGTTGAAGTAATTCAAGATAAATGTTTCCATTTAAATTGCCGTCAATAAGAAACGGTCCGACAATTCCTTTTTCACAAAAACGTCTATATACATTCAAGTTCTGAGGCCATTGTGTGCGAATATCCGACATCCAGTGAGGATTTTCAACACTGCAATTTTGGAAATTATGACGGTTTACTGCATCGTCTAAATGAAACGTGGTTTTATCAGAAAAGATAATACAATTCAACAGAGTATTATCATTATCAAGGCGCTGCATAAATCTAAAGCAAAATTCAACTCTTTTACCATAATCTACTTCTCTGAGTTTTTGAGTAAATTTTATTTTAATAGGATGCCATTTCTCATTTGATAACATGTGGATTTTCTACAAATGTTTGCATAACTTCCAAACTTCCATCGTTGTTTGTTGCTGATTTCGAACGCTCACTTCGCGGACAGTCTTTTACAGTACCTGTATCATGAAATCATTGTACTGTTTTTTGCACAGTCGACTTAGATATCGGCGGGCGGTCTGAATGCGAATCATTAAAAAATATAGCGGCTTCCTAGTAAGATCGAGTCAGATTTCCGCACCCTCGTGCAATTAATATTTCTATTCGCTCACGTTTACATAAATTCATTTTTCCTTTTTCTAATAGATGAAATATTTTTGTACCAATAATAATATGAATAAAAATATCAGTAGAAAATCGATTCAAACTATGTATACGAGTCGGAACTCACTTGTCTGAATGTAATATTTGGTATAACGAATATGTGGCGAAAAACTTCTTTAATATTCCAAATGAAAATCCATTCCTCTAACGGACGCAAAAGGCAGGATAGCGAAAGTCCCGCTACCCCGCCAACTTGCAAGACCTACGAGGACGAATAATGCAGGAAGTACATCTTATTTCAAGAGATATGAGGCTGAAAGTATTGGGCGAATTCTATTTAAGACTGGGGCAGTTTCAGGAAATTGCAGGTGCTCAATTTGAGCACATGAAATAAATTATTTTGAAATACACTTTTTCGATCAACACTATAAAAATAAATCATAAAAAATGAAAGAAAAAAAAAACAAAAACAAAAAAGAAAAAAGGTAAAAAAAGTAGCAAAACTCTGCCGATCACGGTCCCAAGCCCGTGTAAAAGAGGAGGGTGCTTAGGCATTTTTAATCGCTACAAATATTGTGTGGTATGTTGGATACGAATATTGGTTTCTGAAATTAGAAATTTCAAAGGAGGAATAATTCGGCGATAAATAATTATAACGCAATCTATGACCAATGTTTTGTATTCGTCTCGAAGAGACTTTCAAAGGAGCCCCCAATCAACCCACATTGTCATTTAAGCTATTCATCCCACCTCGTGCCCCACGTCCCTTTGGGGGGGAGGGGGTGTTGCAACACCTCAGAGATGATAGCTTCTTCGAAAAATAGTTTCACGTACTTCAGCGATTTTCGAAATCTTCATTGCTCAGAAGTAACTAGATTAAAAATGATAAAAGTGCAATAATTCCGCGATAAGTGATCGCAGCGCCATCTATGACCAGTGTTTTGTAATCGTCTCGAAGAGACCTTTCAAATGAGCCCCCACTCGACCCGTTGTGCCATTTAAGATATTCATCCCCCCTCGTGCCCCATGACCCCCCTGGGGGGGGGGGGTGGAACCCCTCAAAAAAGGTAGCTTTTTTCAAAAATCGTTTTACGTGTTTCAGCAATTTTTAAATTTTTTTTCTTTCCAAAGTTACAAGACCGTTTCCAAACTTTTGGGACACCCTTTTTGAAATTAAACAAGTACGAGCGTAGCGTAGAATTTTTGAAATAAGAAGGAATCCTTGTTAAACTAGCAGCAGAGATAGTTATATTAGGAAATGGTATCATGATTAACACAGAAGTTATAAATTATTCAACTAATCAGGTTTCTTAACTGTGAAAGTAAGGCTACGTATATATAGTTGCTTTACAAATATTATGCTTAATAAGATAAATGAAACAATAAAAAAAAAGAAAGAAAACCTCCTCCGCAGAAAATATTTTTATTTATGTTCGACTTTCGGTGTCTGAAATCTATTGTCTCTTTTGAGGATTGAAAATCTGTTACTGCAAGATCAAGTAATGAATTTACCCATAAATAATTAATCGATAAGAAATGTGCATGAAGAAATTCATGATGTAGGCCTCTAAGACCTTGCTTTGGAAGTGTTCGAAAAGTCGAATCGGTATTCAATTTGGTCCTTTTTTTCATTAGCATTATCTCTTATTTGAAGTTATGCAATTGGTTCCAATCAATTTTTTAAGGTCTTTGTGATTTTGGCATAACTCGAGACCAGGTTGTAGGGTCATTTTTATTCGAAATTGAAGATACAATCATGACAAATTGCGCCATTTTCTATAATTATAGTATCCCAATAAACATTTCGACGAGGGCATGTCTAAGAGATATCTAAAAGATGTCTTTCTAAAGCGTATGTTGCAAAAGATGTTTAAAAAATGTCTTTCTTAAAGATATTTTAAAGATGTCTTTCTTAAAGATATCTAAAGGATGTCTTTTTCGAAGACATCTACAAGATGATCATTTTCAAGATCGTCGAGAAAGTGATGCGCATGCGTATAAATTTCTTCCCGCCGGGTAACTTCAGCGGGTTGGGTGGATCGCGAGGGATACCTCGTGAGATGACTCGCGAATTAAGACCGCGAATTGGTAGCGCCATTTGATTGCGCGAATAATTATTTTCTATTATGTCACGGATTGCCGAAATTTGGTAAAGAGATAATGTTTTGAAGAAACTGTGCAATGACCTTTTAAACGCGTCTAGACCTGTATACAATTTCGAAAGTTTAGGAAAAACAAATGCACGGTGAATAAGTGATTGACGGATAATCGACGACCGTGAAAACGGTATACTGCTAATGTTAATGGATCTAACAAAGAGTATGCGAGAGGGAGACAGATCATAGAAATTATGACATTGGAATATTTGAATTAGACTGACTCCTTTCTTTTATGTCACGGATTCCCGAAATTTGGTAAAGAAATAATGTTTTGAAGAAATTGTGCAATGACGTTATTACAATGATTAATGATTCTAAACGCGTCTGGACCTGTATACAATTTCGAAATTTTCGGGAAAACAAATCGATGTATTTCCACATAAGCACGGAGACGCGAATATATTGCAGCAATATCTGACCTTTAATGAAGGTTTTCCTACATCTTCCTTTCGAAAGCGCTCGTTCTAGATTCCCATATTTGGAAAACACAGGTAATTTCTAAGAATATTAGATAATATGTTGGGACCTATATCTCGTAAAGATGGTATACGAGTTGGGACGCGTGTAAAACCCATTAGTCATTACGAATGTTCACTCATGAACCCTTTGTTAAATATGACCATTTTAAATAACCCATTTTCTTTTTGTACAATATCATGCAGGAAGGAAGATGAAGAAAATATAGAAGATATATTTAATAAATTTTATTAATTATTTTATTTATGATATTCATACATAACAATATACAATAGCAATCAAATGAAATTCATATTGTCAATATCATCAACAAATGCATCGCTTTTAACTTGACAATTGATGCAGTCTTTAATCATATGTGGGTGACCATCTATCGTATCATAGCTTGATTCGAAATGTTTATAACATCGATGACATTCACGTATATCAGGATGCATTTGCATAGCAGGTGGCAAGCAAGCTCATGCTTCTTCAATTTGCCGGTCAGCAAACATGCAAATTAAATCAATCGGCAGACATTATATCTTTTGTTTTCATCAATGCGAGACGTTTTACTTCGTAATAAATCCTTAATGGACGTTGTGGAGATGCAGGTTGTTCACATAGATCACAAGTATTTTTACATTTTCTTTAGCGCATGTTCCATTAATCGTATGATTTTCACACTTCTCCGACAAGTGATATTGGTGCTGCTGCTTCAGTTTTGTTAGAGATGGGCGGTCCAAAATGACGAGATCGATAACATTTACAGCGTTTAATATATCCTCCAACCAACATTTTTTATCGACTCCTTTTACATAAATTTTGCTAGCATATTTAACGATATCCTACAAAGTTTCGTTTATAGCGTCAAATGGTATGTCGCCAGATTGCCATGGTAAACCGTGATAATTATGCATCAACCAGTTATTGACTCTCGTATAGTGTAAAGGTAACCACCCGTGCAAAAATTTTCTGTCCGCGGCGGATCCCCGACGGATCCCCGACGGATCCCCGGGACGTCCACTCCGTCAAAAGGTCGTCTATTGAGACAACCCCGGACTAGAGGTGGATTTCTAACGGACTTTATTTTTTTCACGGTCGGTGCATCAAAAATCCATATTAGAACCCTGAACAATCCGGCCAAAGGCCATATTTTTGTTATTTACGGACTTACGACGGATTTACGACGGACCTATTTTATGTGATTAAATCCACTAATAGTCCGTATCCCTCCCTTACCGGGATCAATCCCGGACTGGACATGGATTTCTAACGGACTTTATTTTTGCACGTTTAGTGCACCAAAAATCCGTATTAAAACATTGAAAAATCCGTCAAAAGTCTATATTCATGATATTTACGGACTTACAACGAACTTACGACGGACTTGTTTGATGTGACGGAAATCCACTAAAAGTCCGTGTCCCTCCCATACGGGGATCAATCCCGGACTAGACGTGGATTTCTAACGGACTTGATTTTTGCACGCTTAGTCCACCAAAAATCCGTACTAGAATTCTGAAAAATCCGTCAAAAGTCCGTGATAATGGTATTTACGGACTTACAACGGACTTACGACGGACTTTCGACGGACTTGTTTAATGTGATTGAAATCCAGTAAAAGTCCGTGTTCTTTCCATACGGGGATCAATACCGGACTAGATGTGGATTTCAAACGGACTTTATTTTTTCACGATTAGTGCACCAAAAATCCGTACTAGAACCCTGAAAAATCCGTTAAAAAGTCCATATTAATGGTATTTATGGACTTACAACGGACTTACGACGGACTTATTTCATGTGATGGAAATCCACTAAAAGTCCGTGTCCCTCCCATACGGAGATCTACGTCGGACTTATGACGGACTTAGAGCAACCTTTACATTGCGGAAAACAGCAACAACGGATAGAAAGCTTCCACGCTGCATCCACGATAGCGACACAAAGAAGATATACCAAACTAATGCTTAAGTTAACAATTTTTAAAAAAATGTAATTTAATAAAAATTTTTTGATCCGTGACGAATCCACAGTACATAAGTCTGCCCACTAAATTACGGTAATGAGCGATCTATACTTCAAAGTCTATGATTTCAATATTCTCTGTAAATTTCTTGGAGTGAAAAACGAGCC
This sequence comes from Trichopria drosophilae, assembly GCA_030407085.1. Lineage (NCBI taxonomy): Eukaryota > Metazoa > Arthropoda > Insecta > Hymenoptera > Diapriidae > Trichopria > Trichopria drosophilae. The sequence goes on along the minus strand of CM059587.1, from coordinate 47,630,620 downwards.
AAATGGCTGAATTTTCACTCTTAAGGAGTGAATTTTCACTCCAAGGAATTTAGAGAGTGCTTCATGTCATAAGTGGACTTATAACAGACTTCAATTTTACATAATTTTTGCACCAAAAATTCATTGTTATTGCCCTTGAAAGTCTGATAAAATTTATAAGTTCTAGAAAGAAAAGAAAATATGTATTTACCTGTTATTTTGATTAAGACTTTTTTTATTTATGTTATTCAAATTCGATAATATTCACCGGGTTTATTATGTACAGTTCATTATCACATTCAATGGAGAAAGAAACATTAGCAATATTGTTTAAAGATAAAACTAACATATATTCGTCGCGTCGTTCCATACATGTGTGTATAAAATCGAGATTATAATTAAGTTCTTCTATATTAAAAGGATTGATAGTATCACATCTAGTTAATAAGGCATAATACTCTGAAAGATTTTCACAATTTTGACATTTATCGTCGCAATCACAACGTATAATTCTTATAAAATTATGTATTATTCCTATGGAAGCAGTATCATTATAAATATATTTTACAATGTGAGAATTAGATTTTTTCGTCTTATTATAAATTTCTGAGTCGTACAAAATTCCATTTTTGAATAACTTGTTAAAAAAATATATTTTGTTAGATGGCGGTATTCCATTTTCCTCTAAAATGTTGATTACGTCGGACAGCGTTGTTAATTTTTTATATGAGCCTACTGCAAATGTTTTGTCGGAAATAAAATGCAAAGACCTTCTACGCCTACTATTTGATTCCATTTTTTCACAAAATGCGGAAATTTCGCTTCCTTCGCGCAAATTATCTTGTCTCAACATCTGTAGTTGTTGAATGATATTAATGGCTGTAACGATTTGCAGCTGGGCATAGCGGGTACCATGTAAAGTCATTTTTAAAAGACCATTTAAATTTTCGTAGGGAAAGCACGATGTTGTGCATAATGGTCCAAAGGTTTTGACAATATCCGGTAAATGAAGCAGTAAATGTATATTGCTGGTCATATGACGCAAACCATATAACTTTTGAAATTTTGATACGTAGTTGTTAAGAACCTGAGATGCAATATTAATCATTTCGGGTGATATGCTTCCTTGACAAAGTAAAGTAATACCGACAACTAAAAGTTTATGATGGTCAAAATATTCCATTGCAATGGATTATTTAAAGATTAAAATAAAATTCATTTTGTATAAAATGAAGCGATATGAGAATTAATAGATTGAAAAGGCACGCGGCTGTTAATTTATGGCGCATTAAGAACATTATAATCGCAATGACACTTTCTAATCTTGTCAAAGGTGCACCTGGATATAATGGTTCGTCATCAATATTTTCATTGTCGGGATTTGAGGCAGTATCTTCATTGTCAGAACTAGAAGATTCTGATGCTTCTTCGCTTTCCACCTCTTCAGATTCATTTTCACTTTCTTCGTCACTGCTCTCACAAAATTCAGATGCATTTAGTTCATCAGCAATATTTTCTTCAAATCCATTTTCACTTCTTTCATTATCGCTATTTTCTTCAATTTCAATTTCCCCTCTGTCATCGTCATCGTTTTGCATTGATACATTGTTAATGTTTTCTTCGATTTGAGGAAAGTTGATTATGTTGTTATCATTTTCCACTTCACTCTCATCTAATTAAATTAAATTAAATCTAATTAAGTCATAATTTTAAATTTGTTGATGCTAACGGTAATTCAGTATTTTAAAAAATCGGTAAAGAATACTAAACATTAAGAAAATCACGATATCGATAAAATATCGAAAATATTCGAAGAAGATAAAAAAAATAGATCGACGATTTGTTAGATCCAAATGATAATTCGACAGATCTCGCAAAGATAAAAACAAATCGAAAACGATCGAGAGATCGTTAGACAAAGATTACAAAAGATCGATTTGATAAAGATCATAAGCATTCAAACGGATTAAATGGGACAAAAAGATCCTAATGATCGAAAAAGATACATAAACAATTGTAAAGATGACAAAGATACATAAAGAATGGTGAAAAAGAAAACCCGTCGAGAAATTCTCAATATTGATAAAGATTCTAACTGGTAATTCCGTATTTAAAGAAAATGTAATTAAAAACATAATTTATTTCTGAAAGTTGTATTTTTCTTAAATATTAGAGACGTTTGTGCATTTGCATACAGTTTGTACACGAGTCACAGGAAAGTCGAAAATTTGAACAAATCTTCAATTCCTATCAATTAATGTCATGATTCTATATTTTAAACGGCATATTTTGAATGTATTATGAATGACATAAAAATAATTCTTAAAAGATTGTGAGTCAACAAAATATATACTTAATACAAAACATATAATATTAATTTACCATTCATTTCATGTTCCACATTTGGTGATGACAAGTAGTCTTCATCGCTATCACTAGATATCGTTTCATTGCGAATAGAGGATAATATCCGACATTTACTAGCACGAGAATAGTCCTGAAATCGTGGATGTCGTTTTGGCATATCTATTCAAATATCTTAAAAAAGATACAATCTTTATTTTTTCCGCTCAATAATTAAGAAGTACATATGATAAATTTCATTACCCGTCGGATCAGATCTTTGGTATTCTTTGCATACCTCCTAGTTGGGATTTCGACGGTTAGAGTGTTCACTGCAACGCCAGTTCCTTTTATGACTCCACTTATGGAATACAAGTGAAATTCAATTAAAACGAGTTGAAATACTTCGAGTATAATACGAGAAATAATAACCTCAATAGTAGATGACAAGCTCGAATATGAAAAATATGAATTCGAAAAACGTGACAAAAACATAACAGAAGAACGATAACAGTCGATCCTGAATGATCGACTCCGTTCGACTGTATGCAATTCAAAAATATTAATTTATTAATTGCGAATTAAGATATTAATTAATTAATATTAATATCAATATTGATTTTCTAGTATAAAAAACATAAATCGAGAAAATATATAAATATTTGTATAAGTGCACTGTAATATTGAATACTGCATTTCAAAAACACTTTTTATATAGCTCGCATTCAAAACTGTTAAAAAATGACATATTTTAATAATTTATATTAAATGTTATTATAATTATGTATGAACAGCTTTAATTTCAGAATAGATTCAAGAAATTATTTTTAAAATTTAGCACACCGGTTATTTTAACTAAACTTTTGTTTTGTGCACTAAAATCCATATGAAGTGATATCGGTATAGTAGGTTACTAGTATCACTCTAAAAAAAATATTATTTAAATAAAAGAAAACAAATTATATTAAATTATATATTTTTTGTATTAAAAAAACTGCAATGTGATTAAATGAAACAATTTTGTTATTTAAAAAAAAAAGTGAAGATATAAAACAGCATGCCCATGTAGAAATTTAGACCTGGCAAGAGCTAGATTCTGTCTAGCATGCCAAGAATTATAACTGGCTCTGGATAGGAAATCTAGATAGATCCGACACCTGCGGGTAGACGCCAAAAAATGTAGGACCGCGATTTCAATCTCTGTACGTAATCTACGTAAAATCTATCTAGTTTCTACTTAGGAAAACTATAAAATTTTAAAATGTGAAAAAATAATTAATTATTTCAGTTAACGACCTTCCTAGTTTTAGTGTAATTTTATAATTCCTAACTTAATTTATTTACAAATTTTCACGCTGGTAAATAATATTGAAAAAACCATACCACCTCTGACAGGATTTGAACCCCGGACGCTAGATTGATACGCAAGTACGCTAACCACAAGACCATGCATCGCGCGTGTTAACTTTTGAAAAAATAACGATTACTTGTTACAAGTGCTTTCTATCATTTTTTTTGTTATTTTTATTATTTTTCTACATAATATTAAGAAATTGTTATCTATATTTGTATGTGCTTCATCATTCTCTTATATATTATTCTATAAATCTGTTCAAATAAGTGTCTGAAAAAATGATACGTTATACTGAATAAAGTTTTTCGTGTATTCCAAATTGATTAAGATTTTTACCCGAGTAAAAATTTTGTTTAATATCAGATTTGTTAAACACATACCAAATAAATTTAAATTATTCTAATCAATAAATTAATAAATAAAAAGTAAAGTAAAATTAGTTCTTTTAAAACGCATATAAAATTAAATAAATATGTAAATTTAAAAACTATGCAAATTAAATTTCGATCAATGTTCATAACCTATCATTTTAAAATAAACAAAACGTTTGTAAATTCTAAAAGTTAGCTAGAATGTAAAAATTTAATAATATTTAATATATTTATACAATAATAATAAATCTAAATAATAATAATAATAACAGCATAATGTTTATATAATCGCCTGTTCATTAATTAAATATTTTAATTCCCCAATAACTTATTCATATATATTCGTACATTTCATTGTTACATGTATCGTATATCAGACATTGATAATATAATATTTTATTACCTTCCTTTAGGCAGAAAACTATGTTTTTGAAATTTCGATTAGGAATCGATTATTAGATATTTCGAGTAATTTTGTTCTTAACTGATGCAGTGTGAATTCGGCTGCAAACTAATTTGAATGTCTTCAGTGTCAAATATTCGTACATTTCATTGTTACATGTATCGTATATCAGACGTTGATAATATAATATTTTATTACCTTCCTTTAGGCAGAAAACTATGTTTTTGAAATTTCGATTAGGACTCGATTATTAGACATTTCGAGTAATTTTGTTCTTAACTGATGCAGTGTGAATTCGGCTGCAAACTAATTTGAATGTCTTCAGTGTCAAATAACCTAAAAAATTTTAATTTTCACGGTAATAATGACGTACGCGTTAGTTATGTGGATTTCCACTTTGGAAATAAGTATAATTCCCGAAACGGACTTAAAATATGGAAATAAAAGCGTCTTGGCCAAGTGGGGCAGGAAATGGTACTCCGTGAAAATAATTAAAAAAAGTGGTAAGTGATACAAAATATAAATATAAAAATCATAGAAAATAATAACGAAATAATTAAAAAATATATATTATCATAAATAGAATCCCGAGAAGAATTAGAAAAGATTGAGGTATTAAAGGATGGGCGAGTTATAAGCCCAGGGAAAGATGCGTCAGGCATGAAGATGCAACGTTTCAAAAAAAAGGTGAAACGACTTCGAGACTCCAGCAGCCTGCGTCAACACAGGATCTTAACTAAATCTGATAATGATTCCGGATCTGAGGAAACCCGACAACAAATAAGTAAGTTATTTTGTAAACGGACAGATATCATTATTTATTTTTAATTTTGTTTAAAAAAATGTGAAATAGAAAAATTAATCTTAGAACGATAACGATAACTATAACGAGTACAAGTATTATTAAAAGTTAGTAAAGTATATCATAAATAATTTCAATTATTGAAGCTTCGGAAGAATTTGATGCTCCTAGTGTCCTCGACAAAAAAAAAGTTGTAAAGCGAAAACCAGAATCATCAGGCTTAGAAGAAAAAAGGGCGAAGGATAAAGTGAACAGACTGAGAAACTCAGGTATTATACATCAACCTTCGATATTTACGGATTCCAGCGAAGAAAACGAAGTAGGCGAAGACGAGAGTAAAAGTAAATAGATAAAATAATGTATTAATCTATTATTTATTATTTATCTATTATTTTTACCTGTAAGTGATTCTGAGGATTATACTTAGATATTGTTATAACAATTTTTCATTATCTAAATATTAGCAATATTACGAAAGTTTTATAAAATACGAAATGTCTAAAATACAATATATATAATAAAACGTCATAGAATCTTCAAACTCATTAAACGATTCAGACAACGATTTATCGAAGAACCAAATGTTTGCACCTACAGAACCATCCAAAAGGATATTGATGTCAAAAGGATCAAGAAATATTGACCTCAACCAGAGCTCGACCATCCGAAGCGGCAAGATTTGTCCTCCGGAAAAAGAAAAACATAAGAAATTGACTTATATTCCTCACAAACGTGCGACGATTGATTCATCGAACGACGAAGATGAAAAGGACAGTAAGTATAAATAAAATTCATTTATAATAAATCTTGTTTTTGACTTAAAAGTAAATTAATCATTTTTTAGTGATAATTTTTGATATTTTCAATAATGATTTTTGAAAGATTTTATGGTATCCCAAAAATGCGTTGACGTTTATTCGATTAACCTCAAAAATTTGAATTTGATGTTGTACTTCATTTTTACTTAATTAACTTTAATTTATATGACTATATGTATAATATACATTGTATAATATATGCATATATATATATGTATATATATATTAAAGAATTTAAATACAATTTTTTAGAAGAACCAGCCAAAAAGAGATTGATGCTAAAAAAATCGACAGGCATTGGCCTCGACCAGAACTCGACCATGACAAGTGGCAAGATTTGTTCTCCGGAAAAAGAAAAACATAAGAAATTGGCTTATATTCCTCGCAATCGGGCGACTATCAACGAATCCAACGACGAATACGAAGGAAACAGTAACCGTAAAAAAAATTCCGGTATAATAAATATTGTATTTGTCTTGACAGTAAATTACGTAACGTGTAACAGCAAGAAATGCATAAAATATTGAACCCGGGTAAAAAAAGTTGAGTCAACATTTGATCAAATTTAGATTAAATCTGATCAACTATGATTAGATCCAAAATTGATCAAAGAACAAACCGCTTTTTCGTACTCTTTGAAACGATTTTTGATCTTAATTGACCATTCTTTATCAAAATCGAGCATTTTTGATCGAATGCAAAATGAAAATATTGATCTTTGAAGCATACATTTTTCTATCCACGCAAATCAGCTGAAACTGGGTACTCCTGGGTTTAATAAAAAAAAAAAAAAAACCTGAGAGTATCAGTCAAATTTTGACTTAAAGCGAAAAAAATGGTGAGGAAATAGATGGTATAGTTTATATACCACCATGCCGCTAAGGATTAATCATTATTGGTCATTTCTGATCGAATTCGATCATATTTGATGAAATAAGAACACGTAATATTGATAATTTTTTTATTCAAATTGATCATTTTGATCATAATTGATCATTTTGATCATAATTGATCATTTTTTATGAAACTCGATCATGTAGAGTTCATATATTTTGATTGATATCAGTTAAATATGGATCGAATTTGATCATATTTGATAAAATAAGAAAGCGTAATTTTGATCATTTTTTATTTCAAATAATTCATTTTTTATAAAACTCGATCATATTGGATCAAATTTGATCATATTTGATCAAATATAAAGCAAAAAATTTGATCAAAATTGATCATTTCTGATCCAATGAAATTTGATCGAAATCCAATAGAATATTGATCGTTTTTTTTTTTACAAAAGTAGGGGAGGCGCGGGTTGTACCGCTCAGTGGGTAATTCCGCTCACTCATATTTCTCAACCTTCCGTTAAGTTAAAATTATTTTTTATATTTTTTTACTAAAGAACTTTATGTCAAAATCTAATTTCAACAAAAAATTTACATAGTTTATTGCTAAAAGTTGATTAAAAAAAAATTGGAAAGTTTTGTAACGTAGTTGACATAAATACGATAAGAATTGGTCTTTACAATATACGGTTTTCCATCTTTTTACTAGTACCCAATGGGAAAAAATATGAACAAATAGACTTGTTGTACTGTTAATTACCAAATGGTATTTGGTAAACTACTAAAAACAACATTAACTTTTAATTATTCATTACTTTTCAACGCGGCGCGTTAGTGGGTAACACCGCTCACAGAGTTTATGGCATATTTCACATATTGTTGATCAAATAAATGTACAGAAAGTACTAAAATAATGGATATTTGAAATGGAACTTCTTGTAATTAATCATATACATTGAATGTACACAAGTGAGTTAACAACAAATTGATTTATAATATCATTGAATTTCATAGGTTAGGTACATTCATTATTTATGAATCATTAATTTGAATCCATTCTTCTTTACCATTTTCATTGCCTCTACTGATATTTCTTCATTACATCTTCATTACATTTTCATTACATTGTTTCTAAGTGTATATGAATAAGTTTAACAACTTAAATTTAGTGAGCGGTATTACCCACATTGACAGGAGATACTGTTGGATCTTTGATATTTATTAAATTCTATAATTCAATACGTTTAGCGTTAGTAAACATTCAGATCTTCTTGTATATTACTGTCGGGGCTTTATAGAATCGATTTCAATCGTTAAACAAATCTAAAATTATTTATGCATTTATTAAAAGCGATACTTTCCTTAGGTGAGCGGTACACCCCACGCCTCCCCTAATCATTCTTGACCAAACTCGATCATATTTTATTATATACAAAACCAATAATTTGATCACTTTTTTATTATATGTAAATCACAAAATCTAATCGTTTTTAATCAAAATTTAGCATTTTTTAATCAAATTGTTCATTCTGGATCAAAATTCATTAATCTGGGCTAAAATCGATCTCTTTTATCTTCTTTAACAAAATGGATCATTTTCTATTGAAATCGACCTGTTATTTATTAAACTCGATAATTTTTTATCTATAGCAAAATTACAAATGACATTCTTAATCAAAATTTATTTATGTTAATTATAGTCGATAATTTTTTATCAAGTGAAAAACAAGAAAATTAATCATTTTTTTATATAAAAATTGATCACTTTTGATCAAATAGAAAAAAAAGAAATTTGATGACTTTTTTTTATCAATGACTATACTCTTAATTGATAATTTTTTATTAAAATCGATCATTTTTGATCGAACGCGATATTTGATCTAAATTTAAACTAATGTTGATCCAACTTTCTTTACCCAGGAATCGCCTTTTGATGATAATTTTACATACGTTAATAATAATTTTTTGAACAAATTGGTGCTATAAAAAAATGCGCGGACCTTTATTCGATTACAGTTAGAATATGTAATTTATTATTATACTATTTTTACTTAATTAACTTTCATTTATTTGACTATATGAATATATGATTTTTTATTAATTTTATAATTAATCATTGACGTGTATTTTATTTTATTCCCGTCGTAGAATCTTCAGACTCATTAAACAATTCAGAGGATAACATAAATGACGAACAAATCTTCAAACCTGATAAATTAGCCATACAGAAAAAATCCATAAATATTGAGCTTGACCAGTCAGGACCGTCAAGACCTATGTCAGCAGTTATGGCAAGTGACAAAATTTCAAGTTCGGAAGAAGTAACTCCAAAGAAAATTTCTTATGTTCCATATCAAAAGAAAACAGGAGGCCAGTTTTTCCGCAATACAAAAGTAAATATATTCATTATTTTAAATACCAGAAATCCAAATCGTTTCATTAGTATTTTCTTTTTTACAAAATGAATATTTGTTTTTATAAAAATATTGCACAAGAATAACGAGTAATAGCGTGACTTTTCTGAGTCTTACCACGCATTTGCTTAGGATTTAACGTTTTCCCCTTTTTTTTCTTTTGCCGAAAAATTCGACAAACTAAGCAGAAGTGTGAGAAGGCAACGAAAAGGATGCTATAAAATCAATAGCTATTTTATTAGTTTTACGTCATAAAACAAATAGATAACCGATCATAAAATCTTGTTAATAAGTATTTTTAACTTGTTTTTCAAGATTGAACTAATAGAAGGAACTGGTGTTATAGTGGACACATTAGACGTGGAAATTCTGACACGCAGATACAGAAAAAATTGTAAAGAACTGAGTCGGCAGTTATTTAAATTAATAATAGGTACCGACGAGTTAAAAAAAATGACGAGGACGGGCAAGAATGGATTTACACCAATCCCCACTAATACATATAATGCCGTTCAAAGTAAATACAATTTAATTACACTTTATTTATAATTTATTATTTCCAATAATATGATTTCTCCAGTGAAAGAAGTTCAAAAATAGATGTTTCATTTCAGTCAACCTTACTATCATAATTTATGTAATAATTTCAATATTTTGTTTGTTTGTTTTTTTTTTTCAAACTGACCTCGGATCGTTATGAGTAATTTCACAGAATTTTCAACTTTCATAGTTTGTCACCATATATAGGTTATTGTAAATGGAGATTGAGCAAAACTAAAAGAATCTTCTTTTACAATTATTACTAGTGGCATACTTAAAGGACGTTCAGCGGGGTTAACGTCTATACTCTGATTTTTTTTTATAGAATAAAAACATAACGTAAAAAATTACCTTCAAAAACAAATTACCTAACTAGCCTTAAAAAACATCTGTTTCCTACTTATTATGTGTTTAAAATCAGGAAAGAAACATTGCGTGAGTGTGCTGCTAAAAAAATAATTTTTGATGACTTTTAAAAGTAAAAGTTAAAGATTCAGTAGAATTATTCGTATACACATAACATTTCAATGAATTTTTATTTTGTTACCAGTATACGTAAACGAAAATGGCAAGCCGAAACTCACAGAAAAAGAATTCCAGCTTACCATAACAAAAATGTGTAATACAATGCGGAGGAAAAAAGAAAACGAACCTAAAAAAAATTCTAAGGTTGCGTTAAGTACACAAATAAAATCTTTAGAAACGAAATTAAAGAGACTACGGGAAATTGAGAGAAAATCACAAGAAGACAAAGAAAATGAGAAAGAAAACGAGAAAGAAAACGAGAAAGAAATCGAGAAAGAAAACGAGAAAGAAAACGAGAAAGAAAACGAGCAAGAAAACGAGCAAGAAAACGAGCAAGAACTAGAAGAATTTTTTGTATATTAAGATTTTTATTAATTAACTTAAGATGTAATATGTAATATGGTAGAACCAAATAAAAAATAGTTCTGATTCGTTCATCATATAATTTTTTTTATAATCGAATCTTCATGCACACATCTATCCCTCAATTCTTATTACATGATGGATAATCATCAAAAATGTGTTTTTCGATTTTACCATTTTTCTTTTTAACAATTATTAACTATTTTAAGAATTATGATAATAAACTAAAAAATAAAAAATTAGAAATAATAGTATATTATTCACCAAGGGTGTTTTTGAAAGGAGTTGAATTAGTTAGACGAGTGGTGAAATATCTCCTTAAATATCTCCTTCTTAAATAAGGCAATAACTTTATTTAATTAAATTTAAAAAAAAACATGTTTAACTCAATTATTAGTTTGATATTTCTACTTTGTGTCGCTGTTGTGGTTGTTGCGTGGAAGTTTTCTTTCCGTTGTTGCTGTTTTCCGCATTGTAAAGGTTGTACTGGATTTGAGGTTATTCGACCAAAACCAAGCAAGCGAGACATTTACGAGATTTATTGAATAATCTGCTTTAAGTCTGTCATAAGTCTGGCATAGATCCCCGTATGGGAGGACACGGACTTTTAGTGGATTTCCATCACATGAAATGAGTACGTCGTAAATCCGTTATAAGTCCGTAAATACCATTATCACGGACTTTTGACGGATTTTTCAGGATTCTAGTACGGATTTTTGGTGGACTAAGCGTGCAAAAATCAAGTCCGTTAGAAATCCACGTCTAGTCCGGGATTGATCTCCGTATGGGAGGGACACGGACTTTTAGCGGATTTCCATCACATAAAACAAGTCCGTTGTAAGTCTGTTGTAAGTCCGTAAATCATGAATATGGACTTTTGACGGATTTTTCAATGTTCTAATACGGATTTTTGGTGCACTAAGCGTGCAAAAATAAAGTCCGTTAGAAATCCATGTCCAGTCCGGGATTGATCCCGGTAAGGGAGGGATACGGACTATTAGTGGATTTAATCACATAAAATAAGTCCGTTGTAAATCCGTCGTAAGTCCGTAAATAACAAAAATATGGCCTTTAGCCGGCTTGTTCAGGGTTCTAATATGGATTTTTGATGCACCGACCGTGAAAAAAATAAAGTCCGTTAGAAATCCGCCTCTAGTCCGGGGTTGTCTCAATAGACGACCTTTTGACGGAGTGGATGTCCCGGGGATCCGTCGGGGATCCGTCGGGGATCCGCCGCGGACAGAAAATTTTTGCACGGGTGGTTACCTTTACACTATACGAGAGTCAATAACTGGTTGATGCATAATTATCACGGTTTACCATGGCAATCTGGCGACATACCATTGATATGGTGGTTTAAACACATAAGTCACAATTTCACTGTCGCAACCACAAAGGTCAGCTATTGCTACATCATAGTCGCTTCTCGGTGCCTATGTGGAACATTTCGTGTTAGCATTCGTTAACAAAGGTAGCATTAATAAATAAATAAATAATTTATTATAATAAAATAGCTTGTATTAAAATGTATAATATAAAAATGATGGAAGAAGCTAGCAGTAATTAGAAAGAGAGGATGTCACGCTTATTCTCTATGCATTTATCTTTTCACGGTATTTACGTGTTTTCATGACGTTCGAATCATAGCTATAAGAGTTTGGACACGTGGATAATGTAATTAATCATGCTCCTAACCGTTTTTGTTAATATGTGTACAATTTTCCACATCTTATATATCGCCATACAGGTTTCGACTTTGTTAATTATCCGTAGACTTTACTATACGGTAACAATGCAATCTGACTTCCCATAAGTAACGAATACATACGAGTATCGACTTGCTTATAATATAATTAATTAACCTTCATTTAATATATCCCACTTTTAAAATTTCTGAGAATAATAAGATCGAAATGTCGATGTAAAAATCTAAGAAAAGCGTGTAAAATTCAAGAGTTTCTTTCTATCTTTACTCACAGTTTTGGGTATTTTAAGTAAAGAGTTAAAGAAAGTGACAATGTTGCCATCTTTTGGTATGTTTAAAGAGACTGCAGAATCTGTGTATCGCAGATTGAAATATGCGGGTGCAGCTGAAATGCATGGATTCATCGTAAGCTGCGACCATATACTTGCTGATATGAGTGGTTATAAAGCGATTACAATTGAATATGAGGTTCTTGAAAATTGGCTCTAGCTAACAATTATCCTTATTATCGCCATGCAGAAGAATATGAAAGTGAAATTGTTACATATTACCGTGCATCTACTGCAAAGCGAAAGCAATCTTGAGGACCCGAGATTTCTTATTTTTAAAATACCTATATTGCCATTACTATACATCCCTCCGAAATTAACAATTTCCACAGTCTTTAATCATCGGCGGTTGTCTATCCACGATATCATCACTCGTTTCAAAATGTTTATCAACGACATTCACGTAAATTTGGATGCATTGCACTGTGAGTGGTAAGCATGACCATGCTTCTTCGATTTCACGTTCTGCAAACGTTGAGATGAAATCTATAGGTAGACACTCGATGTCTTTTGTATCCATTAATCCTAGACGTTTCACTTCATAATAAACTCTCAACGTACTTTACAGCATCACTGTAGGAAATATCCATAATGCACATTTTCTACGGTGTAAACCGTTTACCAGGTGCGGGGAATCCTTGCACGTCGGCAATATACTACATTTCTAGTACCTAATAGTGATTAGCTTGTCCCCTTCATTAATTGACGCATCATTCTCTCTCTCTCTCTCTCTCTCTCTCTCTCTCTCTCTCTCTCTCTCTCTCTGCTACTGGCGAGTACACGCACCACACGTTGTAAATTCCGCTCCTCGAAGAATTGCGTTTTCTCATAAAAATATTATTCTCCGGAGGGTGAAACTATTTCCAGGTGGTGCACTGACTGTGGACCAACATTTCGTCGCTATTTCTTTTCGAAAATCATCAACTGTAAGTCCGCAGTGTGCCTTTTTCTGGAAAATAATTTGTTCCCGGTTCTTTGCTCCGCACGTGTCAACGGCCACCTCGGAGCAGGTGTAAATCTGCGCAAGTCTGGTATAGTCACGTGGAGAAATATGTCAGCCGCCTGCTTGAATCTGTACCTGTCACTGCTCACCTGACCAATAATTTCTGCACAAGGTACGATCGACTGATGTCTAAAGCGAGACGCGGCGGAAAATTTAGCGAAGAAACCGATAACATAGCCGTAAATGTAATCTGCGCAAAGTGTCATAAGCGCGTTGTCGGTTTCGTATCGAAATATGTTCCAAGTGTTTCCACGAGTCGTGTGGTCGTCAATACATTCGTGGTAAGCCCGAGTCCGTGTGTTGTGTGCGCTCACTTACACACTTACTTCCTTCGTTACATCCGGCCATAAGCACCACAGCCACGTGCGATTATGAATTACCCCTCTCCTCGCTTCCTACCTCGTCTTCTCTGTCGGCCCCCCTTCGCAATATGCAATCAGTATTAGCACCGCCTCGATTGTTTTCGACAAGTTCCCTTCCTCTCTCTATATTACCCGTCTCTCCATCGTTACCGAGTAAAGCGCATTATACCATAGGCACAAATCAGCAGTTCGCGCAAATATTAGATGAAATTAGAGGGCTTCTTGGTGAACTTGCTGTCGTCAAAGACGATACATGTGTTATGCGAAAAGAACTCGTAAATTTAACATCCGCAGTACAACAAAATACAGCTGTATGTAATGCATTAAAAGCGGATATCGAATATTTGAAACATTCAAATGCTCTCGATCGACCTACAGCAGACCTAATTATAAATGGAATTCCCGAACGATGCTCGCTATCATATCTCGATATCATACATCGGGTACTAACATATCTAAAACTGCCCGGCTTACTAAATGATATTCTTAGCGTTAATAAAACTGAATACAAACGCCCTAATTCGTATTCTGCTGTCACTAGTCAGTCATCCCCAGCACACTACTTTGCTATAAAAGCCCACTTCAAATCTGTCGAAGTTCAACATTTCATCGTCGAAGCGAAATGGAAGTTGGGAAAACTCACGGTACAGGAATTATTCCCGGAATTATCCGATGAGAATAACTGCGATAAAGTCGTATATATAAACGAATTTTTGCCATCGTCCACCTATAAGCTACTGAGAAAAGCCAAAATTGCGGCGAAAAACGCGGGTTATAAACGTGTCTGGGCAAGAAATGGTAATAATATCTTTGTTCGCAAAGATGGCGGAGTACCGGAGTTGCTGTTTGCCACTGAATTAGACCTTAAAAATATTGCCTGACAATCACAGCCCAATGAATATAATACATTAAGGTCTCAAAATTCATCGTCGACATTGTCTTCGTCCTTATTAAAAGTTTCATGTATAAATACAAATTGTTTGCGTGCCCATCTACAGGATGTCGAACATGTATTATCCGATTGCTCTACACACATTCTGGCAATTACAAAAACATGGTTAACACCTCTTATCGATTCCTCTTGTGTAGCTATCAGCGAATATAATTTTGTACGTAATAATAGGGCTCCTTTTGCGGACGGGCGGACGCAATATATTCAGGGCGGTGGCGTGGCGTCTTTTCTACACAAGTCTCTGTCATATTCTATCTTAGAATGTTCTGTAAATGGATGTATTAATATCCCTGAATATATTTTTTTCGAAATCAAATCTGCGTCAAACAACCTGTTGCTTATTATCATGTATCGACGCCCAAGTGGTCAACTCCTTGCGGACTTTATAGTTAAATTAAATTGTTATATTTCTTCGTATAAAAATTTAATTATAACAGGCGATTTAAACTATAATATTTTAGAGAATACATTTAAATCAGAGTATCTTAAAAACTTTATATTAGATTATGCGCTTTTTTCTGTTCCTTTCGGACCAACACACCACTCAGGACTTTCTTCCGCTCAACTTGATGTCATGATTGTCGACTCTTGTGATAAGATTAAAAGCTTCTCTACATCTATCACTCCCTTTGCGGCTGGTCATCTTCTTGTTACCATCTTCTATGAATTCTCAAATCTAAACTGCATCCCTCAGACGATTACCTACCGAAATTTCTCGCATTGTGATTACTCAATGTCAATCAATAACCTTTCAGCTTTACTTCAGCACAAGCTTCCCAACCTCCTTGTGCTTGATCGTAACTGCCGTGCACTAAATACCGAAGGTAATAAACTCACAAATAGTCTTAATATTTTCTATGAATGTATCTTCGAAGTTTTAAATCGTCATGCGCCTTTTGTCACTCAACGTATTTTGCATCGCTCCATTTCGTGGCTAACCCCCGACATTCGAGACAAAATCAAACAACGTGACAAATTGTACTTGCGTGCGAAACGAACTAGAAATGCGCTTTTGTTAGAAAGATATCGGAGTATGCGACGCGATATTAAAAACATAATAAAAGCAGCTAAAAAGCGTTACTTAGAAGAACTTGTTCTCCAACAATCTAGTCCCAATAAGCTTTGGTCCTGCCTCCGGATACTAGGTCTTGCAAATGTGTCCTCGCAGTCTGCTCTACCTCATTTCTTATCTACTACACTTAACCGTCACTTCACACAAATATCATCCTCTCATCCTTCCTGTGACTTACCAACGCTTGATAACATTATGCGTCGACCACTATCAAACTCACAACCATCATTTTCTTTCTCCCAAATCAGCCATCAGGGCGTTCTGCATAGTTTAAATCAAATCGCACATAAATCACGTGGGCTTAGCCCAGACCATGTTCCATTGGCTCATCTCAAACCCATGTTTGCGATCATAGCCCCGTACTTAACTGCCATCCTAAATCTTTCACTAGCAACAGGACATTTCCCAAGCATCTGGAAGTCCTCTTACATAATCCCTCTCAAGAAGGTTCCAAATCCTCAAACTCCATTCGACACCCGTCCAATCGCAAATCCACCTCACCTCTCCAAAGTCATTGACTCCCTAGTCACCCAGCAAATTATAAACTATCTGGAACGTAACCATCTGTTGTACCCTAGACAATGTGGTTTCCGCAGATTCCACAGCACCCAGACTGCACTACTACACCTTTTGGACGACATACATCTGGGCACAGATCAAGGTGCAATCACCATATTGGTTCTATTCGATTTCTCGAAAGCCTTCGACTCCTTAAATCATGCTGTACTCTTGTCTTGTCTCCACGATATAGGCTGTGTGGAACTTCCACTGAAATGGCTACACTCATTTCTGACAAATCGTTCACATACCATCATAGGCCCCGATAGCGTAACATCCGATCCTGAATATACTACATCAGGTATGCCCCAAGGCTCGAGCCTCGGACCAATATTATTTGTTATAGTAATTAACACCTTATTTTCGAGACTTAGGTACTGTCGCGATACCTCAATCATCTTCGCAGATGACACACAATTCTACCTATCAACACCAATAAGTGGCCTCACTGAAACAGTACGTAATATTAACTGCGACATCCAAGAACTAGTAAAGTGGGCCCATGACTTTGGGCTGACCCTAAACACGCGCAAAACACAGGCTATCATTTTCGGGTCATCGCAAAATCTAGCAATCATTAAAAATCTTACGGTACCTCAAATCATTGTCGGGTCGGATGCAATACCTTTTTCTCATGAAGTAAAAGACTTGGGTGTCATAATTACATCCGACCTAACATGGAATCGGCATGTCAACTCCATCTCGTCCAA
The DNA here is from genome assembly GCA_030407085.1 of Trichopria drosophilae. Classification (NCBI taxonomy): domain Eukaryota; kingdom Metazoa; phylum Arthropoda; class Insecta; order Hymenoptera; family Diapriidae; genus Trichopria; species Trichopria drosophilae. The sequence goes on along the minus strand of CM059587.1, from coordinate 47,613,178 downwards.
AGTACACAACGTTCTATACCGGCTTAAATTTCGCGGTGCTTTTCTCCCACCCCATATCAAACTCACACTTACAAATGCATTAGTCATACCACACCTCGATTATGCCTCTCTGGTTATCGCTAAGTCTTCATATCTCAATATTAAAATGCAGCGCCTGCAAAATGCTGCCCTGAGATACATGTACCGTCTGCGACGTGATGAAAGGCTTGTAACTTACAGGAGAAAAGCAAATTGGCTATCTATCGCTTCCAGGCGGCATTACTTCCTTGGCTGCCTCACCCACCAAATCATAACTACCTCTCAACCCTCTTACCTCGCCGATAGATTTATTCATATTGATCATTCTACACGTCGGTCATCTCGCCTACAATCATCTCGTTTTATGCTCCCAACCCCACGTACTAACATTTATGCTCGCTCTTTCTGGATAACAGCCATACAGTTTTGGAACTCCCTACCACACTACTTACAAATGCTTACCACCCCCTCATCGTTTCGTACCAATCTCTACTCATACCTGTTTAGAGCAGACTAGCTATAGCGACTTTAGTAAAAATCGTGTAAAGTGTTGTTACTCCACTAGGTTAAGCTTAAATTTTAAGTTTTCGTATCTACATCTAAATACAAATAGACATTCTTCTTTTCTTTTTTTTTTCCATATATGGTAGCGTGATACTACCATGTTGCAGAGATAGAAACATTCTTTTTATGTATTATATCCTGACCGTGATTTTGTAACCGCAAGATATTGGTTTATTTGTCCACGGCACGTAGTGGCTAGGATAATAATAAAAATGATTTCAATCAATCTCTCTCTCTAAAAAATATCTTAAAAGCGGCCAAAAATCGTCACTTAGCCGAACTAGTGCTCGAACAAACAAGCACTAACAAACTCTGGTCTTGCCTACGAAAATTAGGACTTGCTAATCAGCCATCACAGTCAGCACTTCCTCATTTTTCACCCATTGCATTAAATCGTCATTTCGCAAAAATATCGTCATCTCACCCGTCTTGTGACTTAGCGACACTCAATAACATTATCATGCGTCCATTACCTAATTTCCATACAACATTCACCTTTACTGCTATTAATCATCATGATGTCCTACTTAGTCTTAATCTAGTTGCACAAAAATCACGTGGGTTTAGTCCCGATCATCTTCCTTTAGAGTACCTAAATTCCATGTTGTATCCAATAGTTTCAGAAGAGTAAAATCTACCAAGTTTCATGGTTGTATTAGAATTTTTAACACAATTTATTAGAGTTTTTTCAACAGTATATCAATTTAAATCTAAACCCTTCTTTCAATGGGAGTCATATCAACTACGTAAGAATTTAAATCTGATTCCTTCTTTCGATGGGAGTTACAGCAAAGATATACCAATTTAGGTCAGTATATAACTCCCATCGAAAGAAGGTATTAGGTCTAAATTCTTATATCGATGATACAACTCCCATCGAAAAGAGGAATTAGACCTAAATTCTTATATCGTTGAAATAAGTCCCACAGAAAGAAGGAATTAGACCTGAAGTCTCATATTGTTAATATATCTCATTTCGAAAGAAGGAATTACATTTAAATACTTGTATCTTTGAAATACCTCCCATGCGAGCTGATCAGCTGATATAACTGTTGTAGGTTATGACGCTTTGATGGAACTGTTCGCAATGGGACAAGAGAAAGAGAGTGAGAAAGGAAAATAGCGCGCATGTGTGCACGAGAAAGAAACATACAGATAGTATTTCCAACTGTCAAACAGGTGGATGTAAACATTTCAAAAGTGTCTGGCGGTACTATCTAGTTAGTAAAAACCGTGCATCTCAGAAGCTTACTATCTAAAGATAGTAAATGCTACCAACTGGAGATGACTAGGTTAAATTTTACTATCTAATTAGTAAATTTTACTACTTTAGGGATTGCGCCAGCCAACTATTTTTCTCCGTGTATGTTCGGGAAATACCGCGTATTTTCGGAATGTTTAGGATAGAATCCGAATATTCGAAGATTCTAATTAGGATAAAAGTCAATTATTCGTCGAATCTACGAAAAATCTACGATATATAACATTCTGTTGACGATATCCTCTGTAGATTCCAGAAATATCGCGTATCTTTAAAGGATATTTAGGATAAGAGTCGAATATTCATCGAATCTACGAAAAATCTACGAAATATAACATTCGGTTGCTGATGTCCTCTGTATATCCCGGAAATATTTACTCCCTTACATAAGAAAATATTCAATGCTTATTGAAAGTGTGTTTAGACTGTCGAAAAGAAACATGAAGTAAGATGGAACTGTATAAGCTTTACAGAAAGGTCGTTGAGAATTTTTCACTTTTCCTTTCAAAATGATTAATGTTTTACGAAATCACATGCGCACATTTAAATAGAATTAACCTATCCATGTCTTCACGTTGAATGTTTGCTTGGTCTTTTATTTCATATAGGGTAGCAGTTTTTTAAGTGATAATATATGAAAACATCAGTTCTATAAACGATTCAATATTAATAATTATAATAATATGAAATTTTAGTACATGATGTGAAAACATAAGAAGTTTTTAAAGGTTAATTTTTCACCATGAAAATTATTTATTGATATAAATACTTGTGTCTTTTTCTATTACACTAGGTCTGGTGGATAGGAGGGTAGTCTCCTTATTCCAATATATTTAACAAAATACATATAACAATAGTATTCGTTCGTGAATAACTTAGTTAACTAATTACGATTACAATGTAGAAGAAACAAAAATCTGTCAAATATAACAACGATTCGTGCCGTGTGATTATCCAAATCATTATTGTAAACTGAATTACATAGTCATGTCGGTTACGCTACATACAGTTTCGAATCAGGAGCTGTACCGTTAGTTAGTATTAAAGAGAGAGAGAGAGAGAGAGACAAAAATTAATTGTTTAAACGATGCCAACTTAATGACTGAACATTTAGAGATCTATGGCACGCTCAATTGTATTATAAATGGATCGAAACTTATATTCATACGTATATGTACGTATATTTCAATGAGATCGAATATCGTTGAAAAAATTTCTTCAATTGTAAAAGTGTGGAGACCATCATACTGGTGCTCGTACTTGAAGCGATTTAATATTACGTTTAACTCTGCATCATCTGAGTATCCTAACTCGCAAACTATCAACAACGTACAAGTATAGGACCGTCTATCCTAGCCTCGAGAGGAACATTGGATGATACCGAGATGGATCTAGTGACCATGAAAACTATCTGTTTTTGTTACACTCTGATTTGATTTCCGATTCATAGGATTTGACGAAGAGATACTACGATCTAGAGAGAAAGGTACGATGTATATCCATAAGTTAGAGGTACCGCATCATATGTGGAAGTAGCAAAGATTGTGTGAGAGATAGATAGAGAGAGACAGAGAGAGAGAATGATGCGTCATTTAATGAAGGGCACAAGCTAATCACTATTAGGTACTAGAAATATAGTATATTGCCGACGTGCAAGGATTCCCCGCATCTGGTAAACGCTTTATACCGAAGGAAATGTGCATTATGGATATTTCCGACAGTGATGTTGTAAAGTACGTTTTGAGCGTAAAACCATTGGTTAATACACAATTATCATAGTCTACGATGGGAATCGGACGATATGCCCTTTGATGTAATCAACGAAACGTTGAAAGACAACCTTACATGTGCTCACAAGATATCCATAAAAGGCGCAGACAAAAAAAAAGATATAGATTGCAGGAAATTTTAGATGCTGACAATGTTGTCGACCTAGACATATAGCCTGTCCATCTCTACAGAAACTCATAGGACCACAAAAACAACATCGATTGTCGATAAATTGTAAAAATCATATATTTAAAAGAAAGTATCCTAAACAAAATGTTAAAATGCTCAAAAATTGGATACTGGAAAATCTTCAAGACTGCATCTCTTTAAAGGTCAATGAGAATTTATTATGAAGTGAAACGTCTATCATTAATGGATACAAAACATCGAGTGTCTACCTGTAGATTTCATCTAAACGTTTGCAGAACGTGAAATCGAAGAAGCATGGTCATGCTTACCACTCACAATGCAAATGCATCCAAATTTACGTGAATGTCGTTGATAAACATTTTAAAACGAGTGATGATATCGTGGATAGACAACCGCTGATGATTAAAGACTTTGGAAATTGTTAACTTCGGAGGGATGCATAGTAATGGCAATATAGGTATTTTAAAAATAAGAAATCTCGGGTCCTCAAGATTGCTTTCACTTTGCAGTAGATGCACGGTAATATGTAACAATTTCACTTTCATATTCTTCTGCATGGCGATAATAACGTTAATTGTTAGCTAGAGCCAATTTTCAAGAAACTCATATTCAATTGTAATCGCTCCATAACCACTCATATCAGCAAGTATATGGTCGCAGCTTACGATGCATCCATGCATTTCAGCTGCACCCGCATATTTCATTCTGCGATTCACAGATTCTGCAATCTCTTTAAACATACCAAAAGATGGCAACATTGTCACTTTCTTTAACTTTTTACTTAAAATACACAAAACTGTGCCTAAAGATAGAAAGAAACTCTTGAATTTTACACGCTTTTCTTAGACTGTTACATCGACATTTCGATCTTATTATTCTCAGAAATTTTAAAAGTGGGAAATATTAAATGAAAGTTAATTAATTATATTATAAGCAAGTCGATACTCGTATGTATTCGTTACTTATAGGACGTCAGATTGCATTGTTACCGTATAGTAAACTCTACGGATAATTAACAAGTCCAAACCTGTATGGCGATATTTAAGATGTGTTAAATTGTACACAATTTAAAAAACGGTTAGGATCATGATTAATTACATTAAGTAAATACCGTGAATAGATAAATGCATAGAGAATAAGCGTGACATCCTCTCTTTCTAATTACTGCTAGCTTCTTCCATCATTTCTATATTATACATTTTAATACAAGCTATTTTATTATTATAAATTATTTGTTTATTTATTAATGCTACCTTTGTTAACGAATGCTAACACGAAATGTTCCACATAGGCACCAGGAAGCGACTATGATGTAGCAATAGCTGACCTTTGTGGTAGCCATTATTTCGCATGTGTCATTTAATGAATAAAATGCGGTTATACTTTAATTGTTAGTGAATCAGTTTCATACGAAATGGAATACATTGTAGACGTTCAGGAATTCCGCGGGCCTCGTAATCGGTTCATACCGAAGGAAATGTCTATAATAAATATTATCGACAGTGAAATTGTGACTTATGTGTTTAAACCACCATATCAATGGGTGTGGTTACCTTTACACTATACGAGAGTCAATAACTGGTTAATGCATAATTATCACGGTTTACCATGGCAATCTGGCGACATACCATTTGACGCTATAAACGAAACTTTGTAGGATATCGTTAAATATGCTAGCAAAATTTATGTAAAAGGAGTCGATAAGAAATGTTGGTTGGAGGATATATTAAACGCTGTAAATGTTATCGATCTCGACATTTTGGACTGCCCATCTCTAACAAAACTGAAGCAGCAGCACCAATATCAATTGTCGGAGAAGTGTGAAAATCATACGTTTAATGGAACATGCGCTAAAGAAATTGTAAAAATACTTAAGAATTGGGTATTGGAAAATCTATGTGAACAACCTGCATCTCCACAACGTCTATTAAGGATTTATTACGAAGTAAAACGTCTCGCATTGATGAAAACAAAAGATATAGAATGTCTGCCGATTGATTTAATTTGCATGTTTGCTGACCGGCAAATTAAAGAAGCATGGGCTTGCTTGCCACCTCCTATGCAAATGCATCCTGATATACGTGAATGTCGTCGATGTTATAAACATTTCGAATCAAGCTATGATACGATAGATGGTCAACCACCTATGATTAATGACTGCATCAATTGTCAAGTTAAAAGCGATGCATTAGTTGATGATATTGAAAATATGAATTTCATTTGATTGCTATAATTGTATATTGTTATGTATGAATATGAGAAATAAAAAAATAAATAAAATTTATTAAATATATCTTCTATATTTTCTTCATCTTCCTGCCTGCATGATATTGTAAAAAAAAAAAGAAAATGGATTATTTAAAATAGTCATATTTAACAAAGGGTTCATGAGTGAACATTCGTAATTACTGATGGGTTTTACACGCGTCTCAACTCGTATACCATCTTTACGAGATATAGGTCCCAACATATTATCTATTATTCTTAGAAATTACATGTGTTTCCCAAATATGGGAATCTAGAACGATCGCTTTCGAAACGAAGATGTAGGAAAACCTTCATTAAAGGTCAGATATTGCTGCATTATATTAGCGTCTCCGTGCTTATGTGGAAATACATCGATTTGTTTTCCCGAAAATTTCGAAATTGTATACAGGTCCAGACGCGTTTAAAATCATTAATCATTGTAATAACGTCATTGCACAATTTCTTCAAAACATTATTTCTTTACCAATTTCAGCAATCCGTGACATAAAAGAAAGGAGTCAGTCTAATTCAAATATTCCAATGTCATAATTTCTACGATCTGTCTCCCTCTCGCATACTCTTTGTTAGATCCATTAACATTAGCAGTATACCGTTTTCACGGTCGTCGATTATCCGTCGATCACTTATTCACCGTACATTTGTTTTTCCTAAACTTTCGAAATTGTATACAGGTCTAGACGCGTTTAAAAGGTCATTGCACAGTTTCTTCAAAACATTATCTCTTTACCAAATAGTATTAAATGCTCTCAGCATACCATTTATAAAATTAAAGAAAAATAAATGAATATAAAACTTATGTTGACTAATAAAATGAATGAAAAATGCTCCAATTTGTCACCATTGTATCTTCTTCAATTTAGCATAAAAATATCAATTGGAACCAATCCCATAACTTCAAATAAGAGAAAAATAACGCCAAGAACCTCGTGTATTTGTTCCACGTGTGATATTACTCTGTGCGTAACACCACGCTTTGAAAAGTACTATACATAACAGACACTAACATAATGTCTAATGGTGTGAGGTGAGAGACAAGGGGACTCGCAATAAACAAGTACTACAAGTAAGAGGCAAGGTGACTCACAATAAACAAGCACCCTAATGGAATCGTATTTTCGCAATGTCCAGGTCGTTCATTTTGGTTAACGCTAAGAGCAAAAGAATTTTGTAGAATTATAAAATTCCAAGGTGTATAGAGCTAGTGAAGTAACTTAGATGCACTTTCACTGACTAAGGGACTGTGAAGAGTTATTTTTCTAATTTTGTCTAATGCCCAATTTCATTCTTTGACCTTCAAATTTCAAGGTCAAAGGGGTAACAAGACCTTTTCTCCTTGTTTTTATCGTATTTAGCAGTTCATAAAACATAGGTACATCAATTTTCAAGCTCAAGTACGTATTTTCATATTTTGACCTTCAAAATTCAGGGTCAAATATGAATCTGACATTTTGTTCACTATTTTTATTGTAATCAGCACATCAAAAAAACATTGAAAAGCGCTCTTAAGCCTTCACTTATAATTTTATTCATTAGCCTCAACTGGTTTCTCCGGGAGTGGTCCTTATATAGACCAGCACTCCAAGTGGCGACTTGTCATAAGATGTTTATTCATTTTAGTCATGAAATTCAGCTGAAATGCGAGGTCAATTTTAAAGGAAAATACCGGAGCGAAAAGGTTAGGAGCGCCCCAGGAGTTCCCGAGGAACGGGCCTCGGCAACTGCATCGGATTTCTTGTCTCTCTCTCTCTCTCGCCCTATGCGCCGAGTCCGAGACGAGTCGAAAAACCGGGGACGCACGGAGCACTTTTCAGCGCTCCGTGTCGCTTCCCACTACGAAGGCAAAGGAGATTCCCGTCGAAACTCCGTCGAGCGCGTTTCCGCGGTAAAGCCGCAGTCGGGCCGACGGTACCGATGATGCGCTAATCGCGCTAGCGCGCACACGTGGTTTCGTAGGCGCACCGTCGCGCCCGAGCAGTCTAATTCTCCGGCAGTCACTCGACCGAATCGCCTCGGCTCTCTGGTTTTTTTTCTCGCTTGTCGCCGTTCGTCAACGAACTGCAGTGTTCCGTCGCAGGTTTCGCGAAGAAGTGATCTGAAGATATTGCGCGTGTAGCTTCAAGTAGAGGAATAAAGGGTGCCTTTACAGCCAGCCACTACGGACGCCGTCATCGTCGTCTCCGAGGACGGACGTCACCTCGAAATCCACTTATTTCTGGAGAGACTTCTATGATCCAGTTGGATTCTTCTCCATTTTCGTTACGTGTCGCAAAGAGAATTTTCATATCCTCCGGTTGGGTAACATCAACCTTCTCGAGAAGTTTTTCTTGGATTTCAGCATTGGTGATGTCTTTGGAGACATCATAAATAATCATTTCGGTCTTTTTTGGTTATGCATTCGATAACCAGACTGGATTTCTTTAGTTTCTTGTTTTCTGTCATCTTAGCAATGTTAGCCTTGCTCGAGAGCTCGACGGCAATGCCTTGATTTCCAGTTTTGTGGATCCCTTTGATATTTATCCCCAGCTTTTGGGGAGTTATTTTTTCAGTTTCTTTTCCACATTCTTTCTGGATTGGTCTGCATTGGGTTTAATAACCACAATGTGTTTTTTTTTTACTTTGAAGAGAGTTGCTTACCGCTTGGGCATACGTCCCTCTTTTCTCAGGTTCTGCTGTCTGAATTTTTACTTCTTTGATCTTGCTTTTACTTTTCGCTTTTTCTTCGAGATACATCTCTCTGAAGAAGCTCAGTTGTCTTCTTAATCCGTATATAGTAACGGACTTCTTTTGGGATTTTCTTAACGGTTATAATGGTGTCATATTGCTCTGACCTCATGTTCCACCATTTTTGGATTTCCTCAGATCTGTTGGCATATCTGTCTTAGTTATCCATTTTTCTCATTTTTCTTCCGAGTCTGTCGTTGGTCTTTCTGCTTGTTCCATTTCTTCTATTTTTCTTTCATTTTGATTGTCGTTTTCTGATTCTTCGTCTGAATAGTTTCCCATATTTTCAATGTCCATATCTTCTACTTCCTCCCCATGGGATTCGGTATCAGTATTGCATTGACTTTCTGGTTTCCAGGACTTCACTCTTTCCTCTAATTCTCGCTTTTTAGCTCTTAGAATGTAAGCTTTGCTTTTAAGTGCCTCGTAATGTTCGTCGTCGTGCTTTTCTTTTAGCATCTTTTTAATTTCAAAAAGTTCTGCTTTTATATTGGCAATCTTGGCATCCACACTTTGGTGCTCCTCCCCAGAACCTGTAGTAGCGGCACGATCCACCGGGGCTTTCCCCGATAGAAACTCGTAGTGGAACCACTCGACGAGTCGAGGACCACCTGGGGTAAACATTTTACTTTAGTGTGTGTTCCCATGTTTGTTTCAGTGTTCGTTACTAGTTACATTTAGTTTGTTCTCCCTTTTTTCTTTACCTTTAGTCATTCTCCTATGAGAGGTCGCCGACACATCATCGAAACGTAAGCCCACCTGGCCACGTCAAGGCAGTAACAATTTTGGGGGAAAGAAAAAAACTCACGATTAAGTTTCTATTCCTGAAATGCATAATTAAGTAAGTAACACCCTATAAACATTGAATTAACTCTTGCATTTTTCGTCTAGTTAAAAATGGCACCCGGGATTAGTTTTAAAACGGGAAGAAAATTTCTCTTTAATGTCTAAATAGCTAGTGTTCATTTGACACATAATATTTCGACTTGTTCCTAATGAATGCAGCATAAGAAAATAAAATAAACACTTCGTTAATATTTGTTAACAAATAACGATCACTCAATCGCATGGAAAGTTAGTAAACTAAAGAGGGCTTGGGAAGATCAGATGTATTTAATATTTTTTAAAATATTTCTACAATTAGGAATAGGGGGAGCCAATCAATTCTCAATTAATATAAAAATCTCTTAAATTTTATATTAATGTAGAATTTTACTTTTTCAATTGTCATCTCAATTGACGTAGTAAACATTCTAATAGAATCTGAGGATTTTCTATTTGCAACAGGAAATAAAACTTAAAGTCAACTTTCTGTTAATCAAATTCTTTCTCTGTAATTAATTGACCATTCATTGGATAATAATGACATCATAGGTTGATAAATTTGTTGGTGAAACTGGCACAGCTGCTGGAACTAGCGGTGGATTCAAAATTCCCGTTTTAGGATAAATTTGTTTTTGCTGCGTGTAGAAGTATCGACGACCAATACATTACTACGGGAAAAAAATAAAAAAAGTGTCCAGTGACTATTTTTGATAACGTTTGTCAACAGCGAATTCACTATTACACTTCCAGATGTATTCGTTTCCAGCTACCATTCGCAGGGTACCTTAACCGTGACATTTGAAATCGAATAGCTCATACAGACAAAATTAAAACAATTTCCGCAAATTGTTTATATTAATTTTCAATTGCGGATTCGATCTAAGACGTTCAGATCTGCTCATTTTTGCTGGAAATAGCTATGGACCTGAATAGTAACATTTCAAACCGAATAGCTTTGGCAAAACAAATCTTAAAAATTCCCGTTTATTGTTTATAACAATTTTCTGCTCTTTAGCAACGGATTCGCGTTAAGATATCCAGATCTGCTCGATTCACGCTGAAATGCGCTAGAAACCTTAATAGTAACATTTGAAACCGAATAGCTCTGGCGGAAAAATATAGAACAATTTCCGCCAATTGTTTATAATAATTTTCGGTCGCGGGTTCGATCTAGGACATTCAGATCTGCTCATGTTTGCTGGAAATCGCTAGGGACCAGAATAATATACTTTCAAACTGAATAGCTGTGGCAGAACCGATGTCCCGGGATGACAATCTGCAAATGTCCACGGACGATTTCAGTGGACGGAGTGTCTCAGACAAGATGTCACGTGCGGCTACGAGTAAAGCTGTCCGCAACAGCAGGCTACATGGCGCGAATGCGTAGTCGCTTCGCAGTAATGCATCCCGAACTGGCAGATCGCTTTTCTCAACAACATCTGAGAATTGACGTGGCCTATCTGAGGCCGATAAGTTTCGTTGTTGTCAATTGTCAATAGCGGTCGACCGGTACCGGATGTGCCCGTAAGAGGTACTGGGAGAGTTGCTCCATATTATGAAAGCACGACACTCGTGTATATGCGAAATCTGACCACACAAATGTTGCCTAAACAACGAGAAATAGATATAGCAAATATCCTACTTCTAGATGCTCTTCCGGATGACTGCGACCTGTGCAAATCAATTGTGCCATTTATGCGGCAGCGTGTGATCGGGTGAGTCCCCGAAATCTGACGCAGAAATCGGGGTGTCGACAGATTACAAAATGCATGTCTCAATTGAACGGCAAAATTCGAATGACGCGGAAGCTCACTTCTCGAATTCACTGTGTGATCGACTACATTACATCTGGCCGTTCATTTATGTGTGCAGTCAAGAAGTTCGCGCAACAACTGCTGACGTACGATCGCACACTGAACAAGCTGAAGTTGCTCAACATCAAGCAACGTTTGGCTGATAAAATTCGGGTTTTGGCGGATGCCAAAAAAAAAGGCTGAAAGATGGGAGGATGGAATTCGACAAAATGTAACATTTTGGTCGAAACCGTCCAGTCTCTTCAAACATCGTATTACAGGCTCACGCGAGTTTCCGTCAATAGCCTCGGTTGAGAAGGAATTCTGGGGGAGCATCTACACGAGAAGACTTCTAGGCTTAATGGATACACTCCAGGTATTGAAATCTTTACCAAGTTGTGTGACGCACTCGCACAACAAAGTGAAGATTGCCCACCCGTCCGTGCATTAGAGGTGAATAATTCTAACAAAAGAGCGAGGAAATTCTTCACGTCAGGCTGGGATGGAATTAACAACTATTGGTTGAAGAAGTTCAGTTCTGTTCATCAACGCCTAGCCCAAATATTCACCACTTATATTAATGGAGACCAATCCATTCCGCATAGGAAACTCTTATCTGATCCGAGAAACCATAGACTTGTGACGGATACCGTCCCTTTAAAAAATACGCACGGAAGCCGATAACTATTACTATAATATATCGGGAAAATATAAGTCATAGAAGTGGCAGAAATTTGTCACTCGAAATCATTTTTCAATTCCGAATTATTATAATCCACTAGTATCCGGAAAACATAGTGAATTAAAGTGGCAGAAATATTAAACATTTTATAATTTAAATTTGAACCAGAAAAATAAATATTTAAATGCCCTTCCGAGTATTTTCCGGAAATAAGGAGAATCCGATCATTTAAATGTTTCAAATTAATTTTTCGTTACTAGAGCATTTAAGAAATTAATTTGATATTTTTTAGCGAGATCGGCGAGATAAGAACCGAGTTCAATTGAGTGCAACCAGCACACCATAATTATGCTATGGGACCTCGTAAAATTTATTCCAGAGCAATATAAGCACAAAACTATTTGATAAATTACGAATACTCGTTTTATAAGATATTAAATTAAAATTTAATTTTTTTGGCCTGCAACAGAGGCACGAGAAACTATGCATCTTTGGTACGAGGAATTTTTATAGAATCTATAGGAGATATCAACTGTAATATAATAGAACATATTTTTTTATGGTTAAAAATTAATTATCTTAATTCTATAAGGTTTTATCCTTCTAATATGAAGAGATAAGAATGCATTTTATAAGCTAAAAAATTTGAATTCTGTTGTTTTTAGTAAATTAAAGTATGAGGCATGTTAACCCCTCTTCCGAAATTTTGGCCAATCAAATAGGCCCAAAATAAGTACAATACGGATAGTACAGGGTATAAATAAGCGACCTTTCCAATGGCATAGTCACTCTAATGTTCTTTTCGATCGCCATAATATATTCGTCGACATTTACCTGGTCACGAATAAATCAAAAGACGTAGGCTTCACTAGAGGATTGGACAGCTCATAAGGATCGGCTAGTACTGCAGCATCCTTATATGGTCTTGGCTCTTCCGCAGCATCATTTGGAGCTGGTATTAAAACACTGACTAGGATTTGCGATTAACTCATTCATCTTTTCCAGTCCTTATCAGGGCTACCTCATATATTTCTTTCCACAGGTTCCGACGCATCTCCTCAGGTCCAGCTTCTTCAGCAGTCTCTTCACTTCTACCAATTGCTACAGCACGGATTACATACCGCCTGTTAGGCGCTGTTGCAGAGCAACATAAATCCAAGGAGGTCTACTGTAATCGGTGATTGCCACCCGTGTGGTAGGCAACCGGTTCATCAAGTCCTGCATACTGTTGCCGCCTGTTCGCTGGCTCGCTGCTACACGTTTTACAACTTAAGCCGCCTGCTGGGCAAGGCTTATTAAAGTCAGTGCTTCACGTGTAATTTAATTCATTTTTGTGTTATTTGTTATACTTCAGTATTTTTCGTTAAAAAACATAAAACGGCATAATCGCGTCAAACGTCTCCGTTTGATTAATATTAAATAAGTTTTTATATGATTAACTTTTGTTAAATATATTTTTGTTATATTAAACTATCCTTCGTCTCAAAGTTGTTTGCCTGTAGACGAGCATCGCAACAGGGTAGCGGCATTGCAAGGAGCCGTCTTAATTCATTCTCAAAGTGCATTAATTCGGAATGGTAATCTTCTATTATAATTGTTAATTTCGGCTTGGGATATTTCTTTGACTTTACTCGTTTTCCGAGGGGGAACGCGATGGTTAAGTGGTTAACATGCTCGCCTCGTAAACTGAACGTTCCTTAGGTCGTAAGTTCAATCTGTGCCCAGTGCGTTTCGGGACGAACATACGGAAGGAACAACTCCGCATGTTAGAGGGAAGGCATACCGACAAGCCATTACATGGACAATTCTTTGGAAATGTCCAACAACTTGGCTTGTCGGTAGTGTTTACCTGCTCGTTATCAGCCGGCTTGAAATCTGAGACCGAGGGTTTTATCTTCGCATGCTAGGATGGGGTCGTCAATACCTTAGCATACCGCTAGAACATCTTACACCAGGCGGTGCAGAGTACGTTTTGTAGATCGTGTACATGTCATGCTGAGACACTAATGCATCTTTTGGCAGCATGTCCAAGATATGCAGTTTCAGTATACATGATAAATCCATCTTCGTCATCGAGTTCTCCGCACCAACAAAGACAAACATAACGGATTAAATATCAGGAACTCATGTTCGAGTTTCGCAAGCTTTAGCGAGGATTTAAAATCAAGCTTGGAGTGCTGGGAGGAATGAGGCCAACTTTCTTCGAAAACATCAAAAGCATTCCTGCTTGCCAACAACATGCAAATTCTATCGCAGACCAAATGCAGAAAGCAGTGCTGCAGGTATCTTTCCGTCTGCTGAGATCACACCCGCAACACTAAGTCGATGGTAGGTGGAGTGGTTGCAGTTAGCGTCGAAATGGCCCGGTGCAGTCTGCAGCGGAAGGGATGGATATCGGAGCGACTTTTCTGCTGCAGACTGCACAAGTGGATTATGGATGACCAAGGGATGTTAGGGTTTTAGTCGGCAAACCTTGCCCTGCACATCATGGGGAAAGGGGTCCGGCACACGGGGGGTTAACCAACATCATCAAACCCCTATGGTGCCTAACGCATTTCTCCCCTACGTAAAAAAAACGATTATGTTAATCTTAATTAATTATGATAAATATTATATATAAACGATTTTTAAAAACACACATTGCTTTTATTGCTCATTACTTGCAATAGGAGTTAATCACAGCCTCATCTCGCCTTAAGGTTAGTGACAAAGAAAAAAAACGGTAAGAAATAAATTTCTAGTTGCTGAGAGTGAAAGATTCTTGATTTATTATACTTCTTCTTCTTATTATTATTATTGATGTTGTTAAGGTTGCAGTTGTTGTTATTAAAGTATTTTTCTTTTTGAATTCAATTAAAAATTAATGAAATGAGGGGTAAAAAACAGTATGTCTCAGGCTTTCTGCCACCGAAGGAAAAAAAAAATTATTTAAAATTATGATTAATGGAGTATGAAGTTCAACGTGGACATCAAATTCGCAGCCTCAACCTTGGTCTAGAAGTAGTTGCTGAAAAATATATTTGTAAATTAGTTAATTATATTTTGATCATTGCATAGATTGAAATAATAGTTTAAAAATGATAATGTACATATCTTAAAAAGAAATTATTTAAGTACACAATTTTAAAATCAACCAGTCAGTGAAGGAGAGGAAATAAGTTTTTCATCATACGATTAATGAAACGATAGATATGTAAAGGAATGTTTACAGCCTTCTGAAAATGAAGGGGTAGATGGAAATTATTAAACAAACGATTAATAAAAAAAGGGGTACGATAAAGAGTTTCTCAGGCTTTCTGTCAGCTAAGGGAAAGAAATAAGTTTTTCAGCAAACGATGACTGAAGTAAGGGGCGTAAAAGAATTTTTAAAGCTCGCTGTCAACAACCAAACCGCGGACATCTCATTTCACGACGACTGTGGAGACCATGATGGTATTCAGTGCATTTTTAGTAAGTATTCCTCCTGGCCACATCTATGCCGGTGTGATGCACCGCCTACTTCTATGGTCTCACGGATGGCGGAAAACAGCAACAGAAGTCCAGATCTCGTATTTACATAACCTGAATAATGTTAAGACTTGAATTTGTTTGTTCTTCAAGTAGAAGACGTCCTCTAGCTCCGCTCTCCGATGACGTTAATAGCCTCGACGTACACACTTCCTTACTTCCTTGTAGCATCCCCTCTTACGATCGATTATTCGTTAAATCGATTAACTTGCTAGCAACTATTTTAACAACTACTGGAATGATTCTGGAAGGACTGGGTACGAGACTATGTCACGTCCTGCCAGCATTGTTCTAAATAGCTATACGGTATGTCTCAGGTCAAAACTGGTCAAATAGTGCTTGTGCGAAAAGTTCGACTTCCACCAGCGAGGTGGGGGCTAGCTTGCGTAATCGAATTTCATTAGGCGCATGATGGCTTCGTGCGGGTAGTCACCAACACTGCCAAAAGAACATTTAAGCGCCCTATCGTGAAACTCACGCTACTTCCGGTGGACATTGATAACTCATAATTCGCGTACTTGTACTATGTTACGATTAGGTATAAAAGACTTATTTTAATAGCTCTTTCAATCTAATTGTGCCTGACTACGCCGAAACTATTAACTTCCCGAAAAGAAAATCGTTTTCCTGGCACGTTTTCCTGATTATGGCTTGATGTATTCCAGGCACTCCGAGATGAACGCTCGCGGATTAAAGAAAATCACAAACACCCTCGGTCAAAATTGCATCTCCGCTGTCGAATTAATATCGCTCGATCCAATGATGTACTCGTTACTTTTTTGTTTTCTTTGTAAATTTCTCAAGTCACGAGTTAAAATATTATGTTTAGGCTTTTTCCCGAGAAAACTGTCAACTTTGAGACCAAATTGTAACGAATAAAAAATGCTTAGAATTCACCTGACAATGTAGTCACATTTTTTCAGAATTTTTCGTAAATAATTTTGAATTTTTAAAAAATTTGAGTACAAAATTTTCTAAAAGCATAAAAAAAAAATCTTAATGATAAATATCACTTTATTTCTCAAGGAATGTTAAGAATATTTCACTCTTAGCCTTTAAAAAGAAAGCTCCTAGTTTGTTATTTGAAGCGTCCGGAAATTTTGAAAGAAATTTTCATTGAGTACACGATTTTGAGAGCGTTACGATGTTGTAGTGTACATTATTATAATTGTTTTTTAAAATACTAATATTTGACCATTTTATTTGATAAATGGTTGCGCAAAGTTATTCTCGCACGCAGTTCATTTTCTGCACTCAGTTGCGGGCGGAAAATAGAATGTCGACCAGTACATGATAGTACTATTTTCCGCACTCATTTGCGTATGGAAAATCGAATTGTGCGCAAGGAGTTTGGAAAAAAAAACTTTGTGTTCTTAGCGGTATGCTTGAGATCCTTATCCTGATGAAAAATAAACTCGTTTTGATAGCCTAATTGGCTCTTACTCAGAAAGGTCCAAATTTGAGTCCGGTCAGAAATACAGCATTGGAGTTCTTCATAAAGATTCCTAACCGTTGTTCATGGATCTTTCTTCTCGTCTCATTTATTGTTCGCATCATCATAACAAAGCTTTCCCCGGTGTTAACCTCTTCCAGGTTGTGAAAGACCGCGTTTACAATCTACGGTAATCAGGCTATGGACCCGATAAGCTATTTCCCAGCCAGGAATATTCAATAGCTTTCTGTTACTATACTGCTTTTTTAGTAATGTTTAATTTAGTAACAAAGAACTGAAAGTCACAGGATAGATTTAGGATGAGTGTGTAATGAAAATTACAAGTAATTGCACACATGTTTATTGTTTTTTGTCTCATTGAAAACTTTCTAATGGTTTCAGTAGAGTGCTTAGTCCTTTTATGTTAAAAAATGTGCAAATACAAGTAAATTATTCAAACTATTCGCTGAGTGAGAAAATAATTTAAATTAATTTACGCGTGGTTTTTAAAGACAATTTTCTTGGAAATATTATACAAATACAAGTACATTGTGTTGATTTTCATCGAGCTATACGTTACCACGAAGACTGTTTACATATTTCGATTACTGAAATTGGTACATTTGACGTGGGTCAAGTTATAACGAATTTTTGCCTGTAGAATCTTTAATATATTTAAGAACGAGCATACTGAAGAGACAAATCTAAGAAATAAAATTGCTAAATGTTCCTCGTCAGAAGAAAAACCAGAGGTTTTGCAAACAATGGCTACTATACCGCAGTTACAGATGGAAGCTTTTGTCTCAGTGGTTACAAAGTTAGAGCGTTACCCGCAAAAGTTGTTAAAAGTATGAAAAGCAGAAGTAAAATTAAAACACTTGTTTGTAACAGCAGCATTAGAAATCGCGGAGAATTTCAAGGACCCCGCAGCGGTCCCTATGGGATTTTGGTCCCAGTCAAATTTAACCGGAGCATCAAAAGTCGCAAAAACGAGCATGACAGCTAGCCGTCCAGAGGCAAGCGGACTTGCTATACGGCTCTACACAACTTATTTTCACGTATTTCGAACTGCTTAATCCGAATCCGATGTTCGTTTTGTGATTTAGATGGGAGAAGTTATAGTTATAAACAATTTTTATAAACAAAATCAAAATTTTCACACTTTTGTATTTATATTTTCTATGCGACAACAATATTCATAGGTTTTTAGGGCCTATGATTACAAATCTGGTATCAGATTTTGAAAATTCAAAATGGCGGATCCAATATGGCGGACGGTTTTTAGGGTCGCTGATTACGAATCTGATTTAAGATTTTGCGGAGTCCTTTAATAGCAAGTGAAATATTGCAAGAATTTGCCACTGCTTTAAATTTGTTTAGTCCAGTTTGAGGTTTTGGTGATTTTCAAAAGGAAGCTTTGAGAAACCAGTTTTTTTATGGATTGAGAAATAAAAGAATACAAGCTAGGTTACTGAAAACAACTAATGGTACATATAAAAATGCTTTACAAACAGCTGTTTCAATGAAATTATGTGAACAAAAATGTAAAAAGTTATGCACGGAAGCTGCAATAAAATTTCAACTTCAAGGATAAGAAGAAAGTTAATGGCACACGTATTCACTACAACAATATACACAGTTATTGATGAGGGAAACAAGATCATAAAGCAGACAAGTGTGCTTTGCCAAGAAATATTATTTGCAATAAGTGCAACAAGAAAGGGCATTTGCAAAAGATTTGCATGAATGGAACTAGTAAAAAACATTACTCACCAAATACACCAAGTTCAAAAAGTTTGTCAAGATATAATTTTTGAAGAGTTATACAGTTGAATATTCAACAAGTTGTTGATTGACATCTGAAAGGAACAAATGACCGTAAGAAGTTTTTGAAAATCTTGTCAGTAAACGGTGTATACATACATTTTTAAATTGATACTTGAGCAGACATCACTTTAATCAATTATGATATTGATAAGACGTTATTGAAGAAATTTCATCTACAGAATTCAGTTTTATAGTTGATTTAGTATTGTAGTACCATTTTAAACGTCTCGAGGATGCAGCTTTTACGCATCGCACATTCTTTTTACTCATCCCTCATTTTTTTTTACTCACCCCTCGTTTTGTTTTTACTCATCCCACATCCGTAAGCATTGCGAAACAATTGAGCATTTCGTACAATCCACGAACAATTTAAATTATGAAGTCACAGGAAATTTAAATGAAAGTAAAATGTCAAACACAACAGTAAATACTGACAAATTCCAGGAATTCGAACATTGCAAGTTTAAAAATGAGCAAGACGAGTTCGGACTGAATTTTCTTAAATATACATCCATGTTCTACATAAGTTTTTTGTGGAAACACATAAGAAATGATCATGAGTGACCTGGTATTTTGTTAGTATGTAATAAAAAATCATTTTATTACTCTAGTTTCAGGGGATTACTAGCGTGCAAAAATTGTAATTATAGAACAACATAAATTGTCATTTTTTAATAAAATGTATAGATTTATTCAAGTATAAGCTCTCTAGATGGATAACATTAATAAACTCTTTCAGATATTGAATAACATACGTGAATAACATTTGTGACTTCAATTTTCATGAAAAACTAATTCAAAAGCGCAATTAAGAAGAAAATCCTTTTACGGAAATGAGTGAATGAATTTGCTTAATTTTTTTATAAAAAAATCTCATTTTTGAAAATTTTGCGCTGAACGCTTTTGTCATACCACCCTTCATTTATATTCTTGTGTGACTCATTTTTTCTGAGTTATGTTTTCCAGCACAGTATAGACAACACTCTTTAGGACTACATTTTTTAAGCCATACCCATGAGTGCAGCAATTTGGGCACCTTTTAACAGATAATGCATCGTATATCATGCAGTTTTGCAATCCAATTTTCATTGAATTGTAACTGGGTGAAGGAAATTTATCCGACTGTCTAGCTTGACGTATTAGTAGACTCTAAAAATTCTAACATTAAAAACTTAAATCAGATAAGTAAAGACGTTAATTTCTGACCATGATTTTACATAATGTTATTTACAATAAAAAGAAAACTTCGCAATATGTGTGTATAAGTAGTTACTTCAGAACTGATTCATTTTGAATGTTGAAGTTGTTTTTATTATCAATAATAATAATAAGATTTTATTGTTAACGATCATCTTTTGCCGTCTCTTAGCGATGAGTTCTATTTTTAAAAATGATGTGATCTGTATTGTGATACTGTTGGTGATACTTTGTATGATATTTGTGGTTGCACAGTAGGTTATCTTCATTTAATTTTAGATTTTTGCTGCAGTATTACGCGTTTATATTAAACGCAACTTATATCTGTAATCATTTATATTGTTACACTGTTTTATAAATACTTGATATTTTGATATACGGTGTATTCATTAGATAATACTTAACATAAGAATTCCCAAAGCTTAAAAAAATGACATAACAAAAATAATCACTACCTCTTATCTTGCAAGCCGTTAAAAAATGTTCTTTAATTAGAAGAGGTTAGGGACATTTATTTACATATAGTAAGTGCCTATTTCAATAATTAAGAACAACTGTATGCTGCATTTAGGCTTGTATTTTCAACAGGCCTCAAATATTATATATTTTTCTGTAATATTCTTTATGAAAATGTGGCGAGACGTATGTTTTTTATGTTCAATGTATTACATGTAAACTTTCGATAGTCTTTGGAGCTTTTCGACATATTGAAGGTGCTGCCGTTTCCACACTCCCCGATCACAGGCCATTTTTCTTTACACTTACAACCGAAATCACAAAACACGGGAGGTTTATATATGTGCAATAAAGTATAGTTTAATGAACTTAGTTATTCTCTGAATTAAAAACCCTATAAAAATATTAATCAATAAACACGTGATAATATTTCTATCACTTTTTCTTCGTCCAAAATTTGTATATGGTATTTCGTGACAGACATTTATAGCTAATTAAATCATACATAAACAATAATATATAACATTTTCTGCTTTATAGTTCACGCACCGGAGGATGTTACATTGTGGGGGCATCGCAACGACGTGCAGGGAACCTCAGTTGGCTATTATCGTAGAAATAATCTAATTTCAAGCTACTTCTGAAACGACATGATACTTCGAAGTTCTAGGATGTAAAAATACATTATAAATGTTATTAATATAATTTCAAGTCTTGTGTAATTGTAAATACTTGAAAATACATATTATACATATATGTATGTGTGACGCGTTATGAAGAAAGGTACCTAAGCGTCCAAACGGCAATTGTGCTGAAGAAGGAAAAGAAGAGCCGAGACCGCGGCGCAGAGTTTCCGATATCTCTTACTCTCTTTCTGTGCCACACTAACGCGAGTTAGCGTCTGTGTGTTCGGCCGCCTTCGGCAAGGAAAGAGACATACACCGAGGGTGCCATCCCACTTTGCGATACACTCTCTCTAAAACCCGAACGTGGAGCGCCACATGTATACAGCGAGCGGGGAACGTCGACATATGTAAGGAGAAAGAGAATCAACTTTCTGCGTAAAACGCTCGTCTTTAAACTGTTATTACATGAAAAATATTCAATGAAAATTATTTTTGATATCGGATAATTGAAAAGCAATGTTTAGTTTATCTAAAACATTCATAATCCGAAAATCGATTATTGGACGCTTAGGTACCTTTCTTCATAACGCGTCACATATATATATATATATAATGTTGGGTTCTTCTTTTACTGTGCGTATTCGTATTAGTATTAAAAGTTATTAACAGAAAGAATAATCGGTAAATACCGGAAAATATGTTTTGGTATAGATTGCAATCCGAATTATCGAATGTGTGAAAATGTATTCTTAACATTTTAATATTTGCTAAAAATACAAATGAATATTTTTAATTATGAGGTGAAAAGAAAAATAACTTAATTTATTTTCACTACCCCAAGTTGCTACAATGTTTTCTCGTCCTTTTCAGAGACTAACTTTGAAATCGTAATTTAGGTAAATAGAAAATGGAAAAAGGAAACTGCGGCAGTTGTCAGCAATTCGCGGGTAATAAATAGCGATAACTTTCGTATATATGAAAAGTAAATGAAACAAGTTTTATTGAATTGTTACGAGCGTTCATTAATCGACAACTTTTGGCGTGGAACTAAATTTTGGAAAAACAACTATTGTCTAATTCTTCAAGCGTAAATGCATGATATGTTGCGCGTATGCATACCCGATATTCAAAAATATGTCGTACCTCATGTATACAGTTTCACCGATTCTTGACGAGCTTTTCTTCACACTCCCTCAATCGATGTGAATAGCTTGCAAATATATCTGTCGCACGAATGAATGAAAAAAGGCCGTGGTTTAGTGAATACTTCCGCCAGCATTTTTTCGTACTTAAATAAATAATTTTTATTTCGTTTTTATCAACTAATTGCCGAGTAAAATGGTATTGGATGCTTATATGCTTGCTTCTCTTGTGAAACATTGCATGTTTAACCAGTTGAATTGTCCTTATACGTTGTCCCATTATACTTGCACGGGATTTTCTACGAACTTATTAAATTGTATGTGATTCAATAGCCTCATCAGGAACATTTTTCTCTGTACACTTCACTGTGAGTAATATATTCTGGAACCGTGGTTGACAAAGTGACCCCTGGTTGTTTGCGAGATCTCCAACTTATAGCTCCTATTTATAAGCTTATAATAAGCCTCCATATAAGTTTTCTTCTTCCTTGGGTTTTTATATGCAATCCCAACGTTTCTTGTGCCTTTTAGGTATCGCAAAATAAGCTTTGCTAATAATCAGTAGTCTTCGGTATTTTCATGTTCGATTTGATCGGTGTCGAAACGGATTTGCCTATTTAGCCATATTAAGTTTATCCAGCAGCCGTTCACGCAACATTCTTGAGATAATTGGATAGATCCAACTTCTACATCTCTCCTAACTTGAACACCTAATATATTTGTTATTTTGCCTAAGTCCGCAATTTCGAATTCAGATTGTAACGTTTTTTTACAGTACTTAGTTTTTGGTGCCAAAATTAAGTCATGCACATATACAGGGTGGCCGATTTATCTGAAGACATCAAAATATCTCGAGAACTATGCACAGAATCAAAAAAGTTGTCGGATGAAAGTTGTTCGACACGAAGGGGGGCATCCAGTGATAATTAAATTTACCCCCTCCCCCATCCCCTGGGGGTGGAGTGGGGGCAAAAACAATAAAACTTAAATAGGAACCCCCAGTTTTTATTGCAGATTTGGATTCTCCGGAAAAAAGTACACCAATTTGACCTAGGAGCTATTGCATTTTGGTTCACAGGTGGCGCTGTAATCGATAAAAATCCAAATTTATCTGAAGACATTGAAATACCTCGAAAACTAATGCACAGAATCAAAAAAGTTGTCGGATGAAAGTTGTTCGACACGAAGGGGGGCATCCAGGGGGCAAATAGGGACAATTTGATCCCTTTATGAAAATTTAATATTAAAAATTCTAATATTAGAATTTTTAATATTACAATTTAGTAATATCAATTGCGAAAATTGTTATTCTGAATATGAAATTTTAATAATGTCCATTCGAAAAATTAAGATTATGAATAATTGATATTCTTCATATTAAAAATCAAAACTGATTACATAAAAATTGTGCATACAATATGGAAGCAATTTTATAAATAAGTTTTCTACCTTCAAGAAAATTACATTTTAGGTTTTAAATTTATTATTCAATAAACAAAAAGAGGACATCACGCAATCCATTAAAAAACGCGTCATGTCCCTTCACTCAGGTCATTCATTCTCTCTCTGTATGTTTTTTCCGAAATGAGAATAAATAAGCTGAGCATTGACGGTCAAACCAGCTTCTATTAAACAAAACGAAACTCTTACTTCATTTGGGGATTTCGTCGCCATCTACCGGACCCCGAGAGAACTCACGTGGTTTCATACATGTACATCGCTTGCATTTCGGCCATCACCGGCGCCGGTTCTGTTACATAACGCTAGAGGGCGACATAACTCGAAAATAAAGTAGCATATCATTTTATACATAAGTTGAGTCACACGTAACCAGTTCATCTACATTTTTCTCTACTTTCCTGAAGGGAAGTAAATGGATATCGCGACTTTCTAATCCCCATATTAAAATTTAGTATTCACGGTCTCTCAGTGTAAGACTGTTTTTGAAGTCCATTGTATTGGTAGTAATTCGGTCGGAGGTCACTTTGCTTTTAGAATAACAACTTTCCGTTTACGTGACTATTTTTTGTCTACTCTTCATTGCTTAAATCGAATTGCAAGTAAAAAATGAATCCTGCTACAGTGCCCGAAAAAATCGAAATGATTCTTATTTATGGTGAATGTAAGAGGAATATTGTCGATGCTGTTGCGTTGTATGCTGAGCGTTTTCCAGATAATGCTCGCTCGCGTTCTTTTTTTTACAAAGTTGTGATTGCCTTTCACTCTGATGGCAGCGTACAAATGAAAAAAAAGGAAGCGAGGATTAACAGTTACAGGAGAAGCTAACGAAGTAGCTGTACTAGCAGCTATTCACCAAAATCCACATGTAAGCACACGACAATTATATCGCGATTCCGGCATTTCCAGAGACAGTATTCAAAGAATATTGCATCGTCATAAGTTTCACCCATATCACATTTCACTGCACCAGGAACTAGATGGCGATGATTTTCATAACCGCGTGGTGTTTTGTGAATGGGCATTTCAAAAAATGCAAACGAACCACAATTTCTTTGCTAATGTATTATTTTCAGATGAATCTACATTCACGAACCATGGTGGCGTCAATAGGCATAATATGCATTATTGGAGCGTAGAAAATCCCCATTGGTTACGACAAGTTAATCATCAACGTCCTTGGTCGGTGAACGTTTGGTGTGGAATCATAGGAAATAAACTCATTGGTCCTTATTTCATTGAAGGTAATTTGAATGGAACAAAATATCGAGATTTCCTAGAACAAGAAGTACCATTACTACTTGAGGATGTTGCTATGGACGTCCGAAGGACAATGTGGTTTCAGCATGATGGTTGCCCAGCACATTTTTCAAGAGTAGCAAGGGAAATACTAGACCATGATTACAATGGTAGGTGGATTGGTAGAGGTGGCCCCATTAATTGGCCTGCGAGGTCACTTGATCTAACATCTCTGGATTTCTTCCTATGGGGTTACCTAAAATGTAAGGTTTCTGAACAAGTACCAACGACTCGTGAAAACATGGTGGAACGCATAAGAACTGCTTGCGCAGAAATTTCTGCAGATATGATTCTATCATGTATAAAGTCATTTGAAGAAAGAATAAATAAATGCATAGAAGTGGAAGGTCAACAGTTCGAACACTTACTCAAGTAAGTGAACAGTGAGACAGTGAGAGGCAAGGGGACTCACGTAAAACAAGCACCCCAAAGGGAACAGAAAAATACTACGTCCACGTCGTTGTTCCTGGGTAACGCTAAATGTATTTTTTCCCGGCGTTGTTAGAATGACCGTATTCCATATCCGCTACGCGGGCGAAAATTGTCAATATTGGAGAATCCAAATCTGCAATAAAATCTGGGGGTTCCTATTTAAGTTTTATTGTTTTTGCCCACACTCCACCCCCAGGGGATGGGGAGGGGGTAAATTTCATTATTACTGGATGCCCCCCTTCGTGTCGAACAACTTTCATCCGACAACTTTTTTGATTCTGTGCATAGTTCTCGAGATATTTCGATGTCTTCAGATAAATCGGCCACCCTGTATTTATAAAATTACTCGTGCAATACCAGACACATACACACATTCTCATAGGGATCGGCTACTGTAAGATGTTCGTGATATAATTACAACAACGGGTTGCGTGGGGTCGGTTAGGAGGGTGACCCTCCCGTTACAAGTTGAACACCTATGCATATGAGAAGGGAGTATACAGAACTCTGAGCCGCTGTTTCTAATTGTGTGTTTGGTTGAATTTCCCGAGGTCTTGGCCCAATGGGAGATTACCTGGAACATATAAATAAGCCCGTTGAGGACATTTCAACTGAGTTCATCGGGAAGACCCTAAGCGATCAGATCTCGAGCGTGAGAGTGTTTGGGCCAAAGCCTGCGGGAGGTGCGGACGACTGATTGTGGACCCCGGGACGCCGCTCGGACTTGTCTGTGAGTGAGCAGTAATTTATATAAAATGATTTCTCGGTTTGTGATTGTTAATGAATATTTCCATATGTCGTTTATATATTTACATATATTTGCATGCGATGTATGGCAGGGTACGCTTCTCATAGCCCCACTGACGAGTCCGTGAGCGGGCCCAGGACGAAAAATCAGCAAACTCGTAATAACTAAGCATGTTTATATCGTGCATCGCATTCCTTGCCCGAGTTAATGGTTCGGTTAGCGTTTGTCTTAGAAATAGGAAAACGACGGCTTTTCCCAACGTTCATACCCCCTTCCCCCGGGACCAGGGGTGCTCTCTATTTATTTATTGCACTTGCGCCATATACAGTCCATCATAAAGCCCCTATTTCCCAAACACCTTTACTGAGTCTCCAATGCATTAAGTCGTTTGTGCCATTCGTGTCCGGATTGTTTAAATCCATAAAGTGACTCAAGTAACTTACATACTTTATTTGGATGACCATTTGTGAAAACTTCAGGTTATTCTATAAAATCTTCATCCGACAAGTTTCCTTGAATGTAAGCTGATACCACGTCCATTTGATGGACATACATCTTCTCTTCGACCGCGGCCGCGAGAAGAGTTCGAATGATTTCGTATCGATCAACGGCTGCGAAGATTTCCTCGTAGTAAATTCCAGCTTTTTGAATGTGACCTCGGGCTACAAATCGAGTTTTATATTTTTCTATGTCTCTCATCGCGTTTATTTTTATTTCGAAGACCTATCGGTTCGTTATGGACATTTAAATCTTTGGGTCTTGAGTTAATTAACCATGTATTGTTGCCTTTCAAAGATTCTGTTTCACTTTTCATTGCCTGCAGTCATAAATATGCACCCTTTCCGTCCAATTCATCGTCGACAATTAATGAATCATCTTCTTTCTAGTCTTCTTCGCTCAGTGACGAGCTCCGCGTTGCATCAAGTTTCTTTGGCCTTCCGACCTTGCCAGTTCGCAGGATTCTTGGACTACCTCGATCTCGTTTGACTGCAGTAGCACAATCTCTTGTTATGCTTTGCAAGTTACCACCTTTTTCACCTAGAACCTTGACATTTCCTTCTCTTGTATCTGGACCAAACATTATATCGATTTTCTCCCTTTCTACAATGAGAGTAACCCTCAACAACATACTTGGTTCCTTTAGGAACAAATTTTCCATGTCGACCACCTTTATTCAATGCAATTACTTTGTTTCCTATAATTCGTAAATTGCAGAAGTAAAGTTTCTCATCCTTGCAGGTTTAGAATCTTTTTTTATTTTTGAGACATTTTGTTTGGAAGGGGTGTAGCAGGAAAACAATAACTATTATTATTGTATTGAAAAAGGATATTGGGCCTTATGCCTCTCTCAATTTTATTATAATAAATCAAGGTGGTCCACGGACGACTTACATTAAATTTCGCTCCTTACAATTTGGCGTTTCGCCTGCTCACGTATAATCCGCCCTCGTCGGGTTAGACGTCGATTCCACGCGTCCTCGCGTGTAGCGGCTAGTTTTCGACGTTGGACTTAGCGTCTCGTCCTCGACGGCTGGTTATTTTCGGTCCTTCCTCCTTGAAGGCTCGCGAATTAATCGTTACTTCCGACTCGAAACTAGGTATTGTTATCCACGCTCTATCGCTCCTTCCTGTTCGAAGGTTGCCTTGATAGGCCAGTCAAATTGTACATTTAAAAGTGAAAGTGAAATAAGTAGCAATTTTTTTGGTGGGTCTTAAAAATGGGATCAAGAAGAGCTTAACCTCAAGTTTGCACCCCTGTAGACCTTGAGCTCTTTTAAAGGGGCTCCAAAACGTGTTTCACTCCAAAACAGGTTCACTAATGGCTCATTACAAAGGCTTTATTGTGCTCTACAAGTTAACTTTACATACATTGTAGCCTAGAATCGATAGTTTTCCAGATATCGAACGATAAAGGAAAAAATTGAATTAAAAATTTTACTTTTTTGCTTGTAACTAATTACACTCACGAGATATTGAAAAATTATATAAGAGAAAGTTGTAGACGACAAAAAAAAAACGAACATTTTCGTTTTTTATTCGTTTCAGTTAGTTGAAAATTGCGTCTTGTAGAGGGCGCCGAAGTTGCAAGGTAGCGTGCTACACGGAGAGATATCATTGCTTTTGAACAATCGTGAAACGTTTTAACGGTTTTATGTCATTAGGATTAATAATATAAATAATAATAATAATTATGATAATAATAAGGGGCCCAAAGGGAATGATGCGTAACACAATGCGGCTATGCAAAAAGCTGCATCTTAGCCTATCTTTCCAAATGGCCTACTCTCACCTCCACGTGTGCTTATTAAAGCCGGTGGGCCCTGGACTCTTAGTAACCTTGCCAGAGATTGGGTAACCAACCCCAGTCGATGACGAGGTAAGAGACAAACGAGAGAGGCATAACAACGGGGGGTAGGGCTAACCACCCTACTCCCTGTATATGCGGTTACAAGCAATGCAACGCGCAGGGCTCCTGACCATCGGGCTGCTTCGGATGCAGCCCAGTCCCGAACTGGAGGAGCCGAAACAGGTGTCCCGGGACGACGACCAGCTCATGTCCACGGACGATTTCAGCGGACGGAGGATCTCAGGCAAGATCTAATGCGCTGCTACGAGGAGAGCTGTCCGCAACAGAGAGGCTACATGGCGCGAATGCACAGTCGGTTTGCAGTAATGCATCCCGAACTGGCAGATCGCTTTTCTCAACAACAACTGAGAGATTATGTGGCCTATCTGAGGCGGACGGGTTTCGTTGTTCCCAGCTGTCAACCGGTACCGGATGTGCGGGCAGTAACAACTGTGCCAGTACGCGGTGCTGGGAGAGATGCTCCACATTATGACAGCACGACACTCGTGTTTAGGAAAAATTTGACAACAAAAATTTTGCCTAAACAACGAGAAATAGACAGAGCAAATAGCCAACTTCTGGATGCTCTTCCAGATGACTGCGACCTGTGGCAAGTCAACTGTGCCGTTTACGAGGCTGCAAGTGATCTGGTGACTCCGCGAAATCTGACACAGATATCGGGGAGTCGGCAGATTACAAAACGCATGTCTCAATTGAACGGTAAGATTCGACTGACACGGAAACTCGCTTCGCGAATTCAGTGTGTGATCGACTATTTAACATCTGGCCGTTCATTTACGGCTAAAGTCAAGAAGTTCGCACAACAACTGCGGACGTATTATCACACACTGAACAAGCTGACGTTGCTCAACATCGCCGATGCCAAAAAGAGGCTGCAAAGACGGGAAGAAGGAATTCGACAAAACTCAATATTTTGGACGAGTCCTTCCAACCTCTTCAAACATCGTATCGCAGCCTCAAGCGAGTTTCCGTCGATGGCCGCAGTTTAGGAATTCTGGGGGAGCATCTACGAGAGAACATCTAGGCTTAATGCAAACACTCCAGGTATTGAAATCTTCACCGAGTTGTGCGACGAAGTCACACAACAAAGTGAAGATTGCCCACCCGTCAGTACATTAGAGGTGAAAAATGCCATCACAGGAGCGAGGAATTTCTCCTCGCCGGACTGGGATGGAATTAACAACTATTGGTGGAAGAAGTTCACTTCTGTCCATCAACACCTAGCCCGAATATTCACTTCTTATATAAATGGAGACCAACCCATTCCGCACTGGCTGGTGGAGGGCCGAACGACACTGATCCCAAAATCGGGAGACTTGTCCGATCCGAAAAACCATAGACCGATCACGTGTGTCAATACGTTATACAAATTGTTCACTAACATCTTGAACGAACGTATTGAGAAATCCGTGAAACAGGTGTGGCAACGGATAGTAGAACAACGAGGCTGCAAAATGGGTGTATCCGGCTGCAAGGACAACTTGCTTATCGACAGGTGTGTCTGTCAGGACGCAGTCCAGTACAAGCGTAACCTGTCGATAGCCTGGCTAGATTACATGAAGGCGTATGAAAACATCGCACGAGCTTTTAAGCTTGTTGCTCAAACGCCTCCATGTCCACCCAAACATAGTGAGAATGTAGAAGACCTGATGCCTCTTTAGAAAACACGCTTTGTCATGACATCGGGCAAGCGTCGAACCATGTCTTGACTGGTTCAATTCCAAAGAGGTATCTATCAGGGAGATTCTCTGAGTCCTCTGCTCTTCTGCATCTCACTATTGCCTCTGTCCGTTGCTCTCCGGAAATCTCAAGAGTACATGTGGGGACCACATGGTGAACATGTACATAAGATCACCCATCTTTTCTATATGAACGATCTTAAATTATACGCATCAGGCGAGGATCAATTACATCGATCTCTGAACATCGCCCTCACATACTCGAGATATATCGGCATAGAATTCGGATTGGACAAGTGTGTTCATTTGCACAGAGGAAGGTCAGGCTCCAATAACATCAGAGCCTCTTTTCTGCTGCACACTGCGCAAGTGGATTATGGAGGGCCAAGGAAGTTAGGGTTTTAGTCGGTAAACCTTTCCCCGAACACCATGGGCAAGGGAGTCCGACACGCAGACCGTTAACCAATATCTTCAACGCCCTATGGTGCCCAACGCATTTCCCCCCTCCGTAAAAAAAAAAAAATTGCCTACGTGACAGTGCAGTGAAAATCGTTCGAAAGTGAAATTATTTTCTAAATCAGGTGTGTTACTGATAAATGGAATATAAGGATAAGAAAATATAATCTCGAAAAACGAAATAAGTATATGACAAATATTTTGACATAATTAATGGAAGAAATATACATATGAATATACATAGGAACAATACATATTTATTCATAACGAGTACGCTTGAAACGTTGAAACTCTGAAACTTCGTCGTTGTCGTCTTCTTGATCCATGTCTTCTTGGTCTAGTGGAGCCAAACTAGACGGGAAACTAGCGTTATCTCGGAACCGGTTCAACCAACATGGATTTCAGCGTTATTTTCTTTTTAAATGTCACAATTAAGAATAGAAAAACTTTTATAGATTAAAAATTGCCGGTCAGTACAGGAAATTTTTTTAAATGGAAAAAACTTAAATTAAACGATAAACCGATTCATAACACACTACCGTGCATTATAACGTTTGTAATCTATAAATAATTATTCAAATAGAAGTCTATAAGTAAAAAAGCATTATTTTATTTGAAGCATACAATATATATAAACATTTTCACATCATTCATTCATTTTCTACATCATTATCTACATCATTTTCTTCCATAATTATAGGCTCGCAGTTTGTACAATTTTTGCCAAAACAGTGTAAACAGGCTTGTGTGCAGGATAAGCCTATTTTTCTGCATCCGCAATTTCCGCTGCATCCTGCTTTGTACTTGCAAAAGATTACTTTTAGCAAATCTTCAGGAGCAGGTTCTTCACCCATTGATTTTGGTGTTAAAAATTTACCAGGCATCCCCATTCCGTTGGCAACAAATAATTTTTAAGCCGTAATTGGACTTGGAGGTACACTTTCTTCAAGTGTTCCAAAGCTGCATCTTCAGCGCATGGTAAATTGGCTAAATTAACCCGACTGTCCTTTGAAATAGCGGCCTTGAAACATTTATACCTGTAATAAATAAATAAATGTAAAAGTTATAGCGACCGATAATATATTAAAATGAAACTTACAGTTTTTTCGGTTTACGGTCTTCTTTATTAAATATATTTTTTTTTAAATATTTCTTTTTTTAAATATATTTTATAAAAATATATAAAATAAAGAAGACCGCAAATCGAAAAAATGGTAAGTTTAATTTATACCTGTAGCGATTTAAGTCAATTTCAGATTTCTGCGCTCCATATAAAGCCAGAGTACACAGCACACCATCTTAAAGATATTTTCTATAGATTGCTTCTCTTGTTTGAAAACTTCAGCAGCCTCTTGTAAATATGTTCGAGTTTCAAACATATTCACAAATTTATTTTTTCCTTTATTAAAGAACGCCGAGGTCGTATCACAGCCTGTAAAAGCGTGTAAAAAAAGCACATGTCGTTTACAATTTGGTAATTCATCTAGACTAGTCGATGAATAAACTCTTTGTGGCACTTTTCCTTTAGCAGGTTTTGAAAAATATATTTCCTTTCCATTTGGCGTCAAGGCTATCCATAGAACAAGGACATCAATATCCTCAGCCACTACAACGATGTTGGAAGAAGGCGAATCAATTGCTGTGGTTACAATCAGTCGATCGGCATCACCATCTGCTTATTTCGAAGAAATACTATTTTCGGTTAAATACTGTCTCAGTTTAGTTATAAGCCTTGCTTTATTTTTGGGGTTGGAAAGAAACTTATCTTGAGCCACTTTCAGCTGCATATCTTCTTCGAAAGCATAATCTTGCGATGAGATTTTTAGAGTTCGACGGTTTCTTTCTGCTGCTTTAATGTTTTCTGTTTCATATCCATCAAATACGATTGTTACGTTATTGCGGTAATTTCTGATAATATATCTGATGTAACTATCTAATATCGAGTGAAATGTTTGATTCAATGTCCATTTAACACGGTGTAACAGCATCCCACTATCGATTCCGTAAGTAAAATGGTTAGTATCATTGATACTTATTGAAAATTCTTTAAAGATGCTGTACATTGTAGACTTTTGAGTTTTTCGCATTCCTGCGTCGTCGTACAATGATAACCGGTAAGGAGCTAATTCGTACTTCAGATACTTTTGTAAATCGTCATCAGATTTTTTCAATACGCTAATTCGTTGAAATAATAAAAGAGGATCAATTGTGTCGCGAGTTATTATTCGCGCTTAATAGTAATTGCCAAATTGTCCGCGTTTTCCGCGACGGCGCGTCGCTCAAATTCAGCGACCATATGTCCGGTTGAATTTAGTTCAATTCCGGCTTCCGTACGATAGAGAAGATTTGTCATCGGCACGCTCTCAAAATTGGCACGTTATCGCACACGGCTCGTAATAATTCGACGCGTTTTTAATGCGTCACATAAAACCTCGAATTCAACTTCCTTGAACGACCATTTGTTAACTGGCCCGAAGCTTCAAGCTGATTTGCATCTCGTGCTGTTACGTTGGCGAACATTCCCCTTCGTATATTGCTCTGACATAGCGCAAATGTATCGGCAGACAGCAATCAATCCTCTTGATCGACACTACCAGTGTATATTGTGGCGTCTAGATTCCTCGTTCCCTGTACAAGACTTTCAGTTAAATACGGTCACATTTGGGGTTTCATGCGCCCCGTACCTAGCTCTTCGGGTCCTAAAACAACTCGAGATTGATCATGGCGCTAAGTTCCCCTTGGCAGCTGATGTTCTGCGCCATAGGCTCTACATAGACGATTGCCTATTTGGTGCCAATGACGTCGTTTCTGCACGTCGCGTCCGCGACCAGCTTACGGCTCTCATGAGTTGTGGCCAATTCGTTTTGCGCAAATGGGCTAGCAACTTCCCTGAGCTCTTAATGGATGTTGATTCATCGAACCATGGCCTGGCGTGGGAGAAACCATTGCAAGAAGATAACGGCATCAAAGTCCTCGGAGTAGTATGGAATCCGCAAAGCGACGTCTTCCAATTTAAAATAAATCTGGTCTCACCAGACCAATTAACGAAACGTTCGTTGCTTTCGATAATTGCGCGATTGTACGACCCACTCGGATGGGTTTCCCCCGTCGTCATAGTGGCGAAAATTCTTGTACAACGGCTGTGGTTACTCCAATTGGACTGGGACTCCCCACTCCCGGATGACGTATGTGCTGAATGGTCTGCATTCTACGACTCCTTGCCTTCTCTCAACGGTTTAACTATTCCCCGATGGACCGGTCAAGGACCCGATCTCCTGTCGTGTTCTATGCATGGGTTTTCGGATACTTCGAGCGCAGCCTATGCGGCCGTTGTGTTTATACGGGTGACCTATCGTGACACGGCACCTCGTATCATTTTGTTGATGAGCCGTAGTAAAGTTGCGCCTGTCAAGCAACTAACTATTCCCCGTTTGGAGCTGTGCGCTGCGGTTCTTCTCGCCCGTGTCATTGACTCGGTGCTTAAGGTGTCGCAGTTTTCGCAGCTTCCAACGTACTGCTGGACCGACGCGACGATCGTGCTGCACTGGCTGCAGCACCCTCCTGTGCGTTGGAAAACTTTCGTGGGAAATCGAGTCGCGGAAATTCAACGACTCACAACGAACGCGAAATGGAATCATGTCGCGAGTGCGGACGATCCCGCTGGCCTTGCTTCACGCGGTCTATCTGCCTCCACTCTTCTCCAATGTTCTCTCTGGACCAATGGACCAGCTTGGTTGGCTCAAGAACCGGAACACTGGCCATGCGCCATTCCGTCGCTGTCCAGCGATGTTTCACTCGAGCAAAGAACTCTCCCACCAGTAATTTGCTGCATAAGTCACATAAACGTGACTTTCAATATGCTTATGTCTTCTGTCTCCACATGGACTCGGTTGGTTAGGATTATTGCATACATGATTCGTTGGAGAAATTGTCTCCAGGGTCCCATACTTCGTGGGGCTTTGACTTCCGCGGAAACCCATCAGGCCACGTCGAAGATTTTCAAATGGCTCCAAGAGACTCTCTTTCCTTCCGAACTTTTAAAATTACAGGAAGGGCAAGCGATCTCTGTTATGAGTAAACTCGCATCACTAAATCCCTTTCTTCACGACGATGGCCCCATCCGGGTCGGAGGCCGATTGAAACATACAGCCTTCGCTGACTCTGTCAAGCACCCAATCTTGCTCAGCGTACATCCTATTGTTCGCCTCTTGGTGATCCACACACATGATCGCTGTTTGCACGGCGGTGTGCAGCTAACTCTCCGCACTTTACGTCAAAGCGTGTGGATCGTTCAGGCGAAGAAAATAATCCGTTCAGTGATCCATGCGTGTGTGACCTGTGCGCGTTTCAGAGCGACGTTGGGTAGTCAGATGATGGGGAATTTCCCATCATCAAGGGTCTCCCGTCCGGAGCGTCCATTCCTCCACTGCGGCGTGGATTATGCTGGGCCTTTCCAGGTCCGCTATGCAAGCGGTCGCGGCGTCAAGTCACACCTAGCGTATGTTGCGCTATTTGTTTGTTTTGCGGTCAAAGTGATTCACATTGAACTAGTCTCTGATTACACTTCGGCCGCTTTTATCGCTTCATACAAACGATTTTCTTCGCGCCGCGGGATTCCAAACTGTTTATACAGCGATCAAGGCAAGACGTTTGTTGGTGCCAAGGCGGAACTAACGCAAGCCTACAACCGGGCCATTGCCAATGACGAGTTCCGAGATCTTTTGTCGAAAAATAACACAGATTGGCGTTTCATACCTCCAGCTTCCCCTCATTTTAGAGGTTTATGGGAAGCTGGAGTAAAAAGCGCCAAATTTCACTTGAAGCGTGTGTTGAAGGGTCATACACCCACGTTCGAAGAAATGACCACACTTCTCTGTGAGATTGAGTGCACTTTAAACTCGCGCCCATTAGGAGCTTTATCTGAAGATATCGATAACTTGGATGCCCTAACGCCCGGACATTTTTTGATTGTGGCTCCTCTGAACGCAGTGCCCGAGGAATCAGTCCTGAGCTTTCCTACGAATCGATTTTCTCGGTGGTTGATGTGCAGGCAACTTTACGAACGTTTCTGGCACCTGTGGTCGGCAGATTATGTGTTGTCGCTTCAACACCGAACAAAATGGAGAACCGCTCAAAAGCAGTTTGAGATCGGTCAGATGGTATTACTGAAACGGCCGAATCTTCCGCCGGCTAAATGGCCCCTCGCTCGCATCGTAAAGATCCATCCCGGTGATGATGGACTTACGCGCGTCGTAACCGTTCGCACAGCGAATACCGAGTATACACGACCATTGACCCAACTCGCACTGCTTCCGATCGACCTTGCAGATTCGTAGCTCTGCCGGTCATTCGCGTTCTCCACTTAGCTGTAAGGTAGATGTAAATCCCTCTGCAATTGTAACCTGTTATGTTACGTTTTCTAAATTTGATAATCAATGATGTTTTGTAATTCGTTAGGTTAAATTTTCTGCATTTGCGAAGCGGTTACGCTTCACAAGGGGGCGGTATTGTCGCGCGTTATTATTCGCGCTTAATAGTAATTGCCAAATTGTCTGCGTTTTCCGCGACGGCGCGTCCCGTCGCTCAAATTCAGCGACCATATGTCCGGTTGAATTTAGTTCAATTCCGGCTTCCGTACGGTAGAGAAGATTTGTAATCGGCACGCTCTCAAAATTGGCACGTTATCGCACACGGCTCGTAATAATTTGACGCGCAAATACGCGGGCGCTTTTCATTAACACGCGGAATTCTTTTAGAACTGTGGAAACCTGTAAGAAGGAGGAGTTTGAAATAAGTGAATTTCAATTAAAGACTTGTTTTCAAGAAGCGCGTGTGTTGTTATTTTCGTCGCTCTCCATTTCCATCATAATTCACGCTCCATATCGCACGATCCTGGCCAACTCTAACTTTGGGAATAAAAGAACAAATTGGAACACGTTCGCCATTTATTTTTAATTTGCTATTTGCAGCGAACAAAGGAACAACTTTTTGTGATGTTTTCAATTTTAAATCTCTGAAGTTTTGATTGTTTATTTTCTTTGCAGAATCAATGCCTTGCTCAAAGGCATTGTAGTAGTTGATCTTTTCGTGGCAAATACACCTGTTGAATACACCTGTTGAAAATAACACCTGTTGCAATATTCATAATAACATCCACCTCAGTAAAAGGATCGTGACACTGCAGCCATTCTTCCAATTTCTTAACATCAGCATCATCTCTCGTGATTCTCGCATCTGTAGAATCTGCATGTTGGTGGCTTTTTTTTAAATGAAATATTGCAGAAATTTTCCATCCCTTCAATAATGTCATTTGTGTATACAACTGCATTGACCCATTGATAGACGACACTATCTGTAGCTCCACGTCGAAAAGGTCCGCCTTCAATACTCATCGATTTCATGAGAGTTTGCTCTATGGTCTGATCAGTGTGTATACCAGCAAAAAAGTTATCTGTGCGTCTAGCTCTGAAACACATTTCTTTCGTAAATGTATTATACTCTTCAGGATCTATTTTTTGTTTTAAGTCATCCATATCCTGCAAATAAATTTGAGAGGATTTTGCATAAAGGAAATGCCCTGCAGAATGAAAATAAGGAATCATTTGCTCAACGCAACGCAAATGTAATGCTCAGTCACCCATTCTTTCGGCTGCAATGAAATCTTTGACGATTGATACCATTCGAAAATATGATACCCATAACTTCGCTGTTTTACCTTTACTTTCGATTTCTGTTAAACGTTTTTCGAATAACTCAGCCCACTGTTTGAACTCTTTATGTTCTGAAATGTCTGCGAGTTGTACGGTTTCCGTATGTACTGTGCTAAGTTTTAAAAAGAAATCAGAATTACTTTCCACTAGCGCAGTATAATTTTCTTCTGATTCAAGATTTTTAAAAATTATTCTTGACAGGGCCAGTTGTAATAAAACGTGAGCTCGCACAGCCCTAGCATGTGCATGTCCGTACAAAATATGTTCGACGGTTTTCTCAGCGTATAAGCTATATATCTGGTTGATACCACTGCCGCCCGTGATGTAACCAATACATCCCATGAAGGACATTTATATGTGAAAACCTCCTAACCTGATAACTGTGAAGGTTTTATCACATATGAACGTCGCAGCAATTACACCTCGAGCTTTCATATATAACGGTGGATCAAATATTATAAAACATGTTTTCATGCCGAGACTGACTGCTTTTTCTGCAGACATTATCACAGCGGTGTATATGGTGTTGTAATCGCTGGGAGATGCGTTGATACAAGGATAAAAAACAATCTTCGAAATTTCGAATTTTTGCTTGTCAGTTAAATGTTGCATAACCCCTTTCCAGCCAAGAAATTTCTTATTTTTCCATTTCAAGAACATCCATAAGGTATTTGTTAAGGAAATAGCTGATGGTTGTAAAGTAGGTATACTTTCAGTTGTTTTTACTAATACCTTTTGCAACCCTTCTCCTGGTGCATAGTTATATGTAAACAATGGTATATTACCTTTCTCTGCAATTTTAGCTTCACTTGGAATTATCTTCAATCGTTCAATTCGTTCTTGATCTTCTATACCGTTATCTGGAGTATATCTGCCGATCGAGCCCATATTATGAAAGGTGTTTTTGCCATCTAACGTGTTCACGTTAAAATCGGCATTGTCGTGAACGAATTGGACAAAAGTATTAGGTTTTGTACATATCGGTTTCTTGTAGAGAGCGGATATTTCATACAATTTTGCTTCATTGTACGATGCACAAAATCCTAAATTACTGCAAATGTCTATAATTCTTCTGGATCCCTGTCCCTGCCGAAACACCTGGTCATTTTTTGTCCTTTTCAACATTGAAATTCCTTCCAGAAATTTCTCCTCTATATTGTACACTCGAAATACCTCTATAGATTATATTACAACTGATTTTTACCCCAAAATTCACAGTTTAACTAAGTTTTAATTTATATAATTAAAATAACATTATAATATGTTAAACATTTATTTTATAAATATCGACTGGCGATTTTTAACCTGTAAACGTTTTTCTATTTTTAATTTGTAACATTTAAAAAAAGAAACGTTAAAATCCGTGTTGGTTAAACCGGTTCCTAGAGAAAAACCTAGTTTGACTCCACTAGTCATCGTCATCATGGTCGTTGTTTTTGTTCGGATGTTCGTTGCTCGTTGTTTTGTCATCATCGGCATCCAAATCGTCTTCCATGTCATTCATTAGAATTTTTGACACCGTTACAGGGTTGGTGCATTGACTGGGGCAATGACAGATGATGGAGCATTTGAGACCCGCTTTCCGACATCCGCAAGCATTAGTGCAGCCCTTAGTGCATTTGCAGGAGATCATTTTTAACAATTCGGCAGGCGCTGGTGCGGCTGCAGTACGTACTGGTTGTAAACCTGCGTACGTGTTATACCAACCCCATTCTTCTGGATACTTATAAATTCCAAGCCAGGTTTGTACCTGCTGGTACGTACGCAGGATATGCTGACGTGCCGAGCTTTTAATAGGAGGAAGAACTGACAGATTGAATTTCGTTTTGGTCGCTGATTTAACAAATCGTTGGTATCGAATCGTGTTCAAAGATTTGTCATGCTTTGAATCGCCATATAAAGCAACTAAATACAACTCGCCTGCTGAAACGAGAATTTCAGGCTCTATCTTCTGCAGTTTAAATAGTTCAACCGCAGACAGTAATTCTTTTTGGCGATTCTTCAAAGTCGTTATGAATTTAGTTTTTCCAACATTAAAAAGGCAAGATGTGGTGTCACACCAGCTGAAGGCATGTAAAAATAAAATGTTTTCGCGGATGAAATCGGGGTTTTCATACTAGCTATACCAAACAGAGCTTCTGAAGTTTTGCCTCTTGCAGAATTTCTAAAATAAATGTTGGGCGTATTCGGGGCCAGCGCAGTCAGTAAAACAAGTATGTCGATATCTTCACCAATAATTTTACTCGAGTCATAGATTTGTAATTTATCAATCGCTGTGTTGAAAATTAGAACATCTGCGTCCTCGACAACTTGTTGGACCTCGATTCCATGTCTTTCGAAGAAAGTCGTCAACATCTGAACGAATTTTTTCTTATTACTTTCGTTGGACAGAAATTTCTCTTGTGCCATTATCGGGACTGTGGTTTCGTCGAATGTAAAATCTGGACATGGGTGCTTTTGTAGACGTCTTATTCTTTCCGCGGATTTGGTTCCCGCTACTGTCAAATCACTCGTGTATCCATCAAATACGATGCAAAACTTTTCGCCGTAAGTTTACTGGACGTAATTCACGTTTGAAATTTGTCAGTTTGCTCCACACAACTTTATGTAACAGAAATCCGCCGTCTATGATACGTATGCGGTTTTCTCCGAATCGAATGTCATTTAATAGCGTAAATGCAGTATACAAAGACGATTTTGTGCCTTTCCGCATCCCTTCTTCATTGAA
Organism: Trichopria drosophilae; assembly: GCA_030407085.1. Taxonomy (NCBI): domain Eukaryota; kingdom Metazoa; phylum Arthropoda; class Insecta; order Hymenoptera; family Diapriidae; genus Trichopria; species Trichopria drosophilae. Next base: position 47,573,061 of record CM059587.1, on the reverse strand, counting down.
TAATGTTAGAGGAAATGGCGCAAGATCGAACGCCAAGAAACGTTTCATATCTTCGTCGGAATGTTTAGTGATGCACATTCTTTGAAATAGAAGTAACGGATTCGATTGCAACGCGAGTAGATTCGATGGAAATACTGCTGTTAATAGTAGCAAGTGACTGAACCTTATCTTTCTTTTTAAAGTGGATGGAGCTGATATCTGTGTCGACAATATTCGACATTACTTTCATTCGAACTTCCCGTGCTTCATGACAATTGATATTGTCATGTCCTATAATTCCTGTTGCTATTGACATGATCTTGCCGCCTTCGGGAAACGGGTTATGGGATGCCAGCCACAAATCTAGTTTCTCAACGTCTGCGTTATCTCTTGCTACTCTGCTCGGACGTACGTCGACATGTTACTCCGATGACATTCCACACCTCAAGCCAGCAAAACCTTCAATCTGTTCACATACACTTTGTGAAGACACCATACCCAATACACATGACGAGAGGGTGCTATCCGACAAAATTCTGTATGTATTCCACCAGATGTCCATAATGACCGCATCAGAACTTGCTCAATGGTTTGGTCAGTCATTATACCAGACCAGAATTTATGAGTTCTTCGAATGGTAAAATATCCTTTCTTTGTAAACTTATCAAACTCGTCAGGGGGTATTTTTTCGTGTAACCATCGCATAAGTACAGATGTGCCGACTTCGAGTAGAGAAAGCGGCCACTCGCGTGGAAGTAGGGGAGCATTTTCAGGATCGTATTCAAGTGAAGCTCCCAGTTTCCGGATCGCTCTGCTTCAAGGAAGTTCTTGACTAATGTAATCATTTCGAAATATTGGATCCATAGTTGTGCCGTGGGGCTTCTGGTCTTGATTGTTGTCAGATGATTGCTGAATTTCTCTATAACTATTTTCATGTCTTCGCCGTTGCAGGCTTCGAGCACTGAAACTCGATCATGATCACTTGCATAATCGTCGAGCATGTCACGTTCGTGGTCTGCGAACTCAATGGAGTCAAGAATCTTTGCCAGAGATAAATGAGCCAAAATATGGGCACGAATTTTTTGAATGCTATTTGCGGCATACACTTGTTCAAAGAGTTCTTCTATTCCGCTGCTTGCCATAATGGAACCGACGGATCCTAGGAAATACATAAGGAGGTGGAATCCTCCAAACCTTACGATGACTTTGTTTAGGTCAGATTCAGGATCAACAGCTGCCACTATGTCGCTTGCCTTCCAAAAAAGTGGCTGATCGAAGGTCACGAAGGGTAACACTTGATTGGTCTGCTTACATCTTTTCACAGCTTCAATAAGTGAAGTGTGAATAGTGTCATATTCAGAAGGTGGCACATGAAGGAAGGGAAGGCACATGATTTTTGAAGTTTCGTGTGGTAAATCCGATGTAACCTGCTCCATAAATCCATTCCAGCCAGGATTACCGAGAGCAAATGTCCACTTTCCGTGCTGCCAAATGAAATCTGGCACAGTCGGCAAAATATCACGCGAAACGCAGAATAGAGCATCGATATCTGCGACTTTAATGGACTTTAATCCCGCTAATTGATGCTTCTCGTATTCGAGTACCGGAACCATACCTAATTCAGCTATTTCTACGGCCGATTTTCTATCCATGACACGGGGTATAGCTGAGTCTCTTTCAATGCCGATCGATGGAGTGATACAACGAATTCCGCCCATTGAATGGAACGTATTTAGTCTACTACCGACCGAATGTCAGAACGAATTATGGCAGCAGCTTCGCGCAAAATTCTTAACTTTTCGTCTCGTGAGTCCGTTCGTTTTTCCTGGTACCATTTCTCGCTCAGTATCTGATAACCAAGATTTCGAAAACATATCATCGTTCCACGTCTCTGCCTTTCGACGATTATGAGATCTTCATTCGAATTTTCTTTCAATTTTTGTTTGATGGTTCTCAAATATGGAATATGATCGGTTGTCACTTGTGCAATTAATGTCTCAAGTGAAAACTGGCACTTGTTTGCATTTTCTTCGAGATATAAATAAGTTTGCTCCATGGCTTCGTCTATTACATTATCGTGAGGTCTTCCTTTTTTCGTAGTTGTCGGCGCTTTATGGATGAGTTCACGATAACATGATCACGGCGATCAGGTCAGTTACAAGATTAAGGCGGTTCTTAATCTCTTCAGCGGTGTCATCTTTGCGGTCGCGGAGTTTTTCTAGAAGAGTGTTTCTCGATGAAGCATGCTTTATGAAAGACAGACTTTTTCGGCGATCAATCGGTACTTTTGATGACGATTCGACCGCATTTTCACCACAAAACAAGCATTTTTTATCGAATTCAAAAGCCGGCTGAGGTTGAGGTTGAGGTTGAGGTTCAGGCTGAGGTTGAGGTTAAGGTTGTACATCCTGCTCTTCTCGTTGTTGATTCGATGCTTCGCCACTTCGCCGAGAAGCAGCCACAACTGACTTCTCTTTTGTAAAAACTTTGTAACACGTACTATGCACAACTACTTCTGTCACTGTTTGTAAATTTCCATGAATTTCTTATTCTCTTATTTTCTCACTTTCCGACAAAAGAGTTTGTATACCTCTCGTTTTCACAACACGACGATCTGTTGTTAAAGGATTTTTACATATCAAACAATTCGAGTCACTAATTGTTACGTTTTGAAAAACCGCACGAAATTTTTACGAAATGTTCGTTTCGAAAGGCATTCGCTCAGTACGCCGTATACGGCACAACTGCCGAGCGTGGGAAAAAAAGGACCGCCACCGGCAGCTGCCGGCCAAAACAAGTCGAGATAGGTCACCCTCTTATGACCCTCCCCATTCCAACGCTCGTTCGGGTCTCCGTATTTATTCCAGGTATAGACGTGCCGGTTAGAACATGACAAAAATATAACGGTCGATGCACGAAACAGTATTTTGAAATATCATGACAATCTTTATTACATTATTATTACTGCACTATATTTATATTTACAAAAACACATTTTTACTACTTTTTTTTCATTCAACTATCATAATTAGATTCATTCTATTTAACTACTTCTTAATTGAATTAAACGATCATAATTATTATTTTTCAACACATCCTAATTAATGTTTATTAATATTTGCAAAAATACATATTTTTTCACTGTGTAATTAATTTCTTTTTGACGGAGGGGAGAAATGCGTTAAGCACCATAGGGGGTTGAAGATGTTCAAGCCCCCGTGTGTCGGACTCCCTCACCTTGGATGTTGACAGCAAGGTTTACCGACTAAAATTCTAACCTCCCTTGGCCCTCCATAATCCACGTGTGCAGTCTGCAGCAGAAAAGTGGCTCCGAAATCCATCTCCTCCGCTGCAGACTGCACCGGGCCATTTCTTTTGCAACTGTAACCACTCCCTCTACCATTGGGTAAGTGGTTACAGGATCTCGTGTGACCTCAGTAGACGGAGAGATCCCAGCAGCACTGCTTTCTGCATTCGGCCTGCGATGGAATTTGCATGTTCTCGACAGGCCGGAATGCTTTTGATCTTCTGGAGTAAAGTTGGTCTCATTCCACCCAGCACTCCAATTATCAGCACGACGAGCTTGATTTTGAATCCTCGATACAGCTTGAGCATTTCGAACAGGAGTTTCCGATATTTCATCCGTTTTTCGTCCTCTTTGCTGACTATATTTGTCTCTATATCTACAAGGGCGATGTCAGGCTTATTGGCTGATATTTACCTGCTCGTCGAGAATGAGTAATTCCAGCATATTCGGCACGACTCATTCCCGACTACGGATTCAATATCAGTGGGGACGTACGGCAAAACTGGGGTTGCATCAATACGATAAATGCTGCAAAAATGGCAATACAGCACTCGAAGAGCCGCATTGTGACGTTCGATGTATGCTGAAACTGCATATATTGGGCATGCTGCCAAAAGATGCATTAGTGCCTCAGCATGACATCTACACGATCTACAAAGCGTACTCGGTACCGCCTGGTGTAAGACGTTCTGGCGATACGCTAAGGTATTGATGACCCCATCATGGCATGCGAAGATAAAACCCTCGGTCTCGGACTTCAAGCCGGCTGAGACGCACTGGGCACAGATTGATGACTGATTCAGCTTCCTGTGCACCACTACGTCCCACGTTGCAAACCAGACCGAGGTTTCGCGCTGCTCGTTCCGCATCATCAGGGGATCCTCCGTTCGATTAATCACGTCGCAAGCTGTCTCGAGGACCAATCGGTCATGCATGCACTCCAGGCTTAAAAGGCCACGACCTCCCATATTTCGGGGCAAATACAGTCGTTCCACGGAAGATCTTGGATGCAAACTGCGTTGCATACAAATCATCTTCCGTGTGCTTCAGACAAGATCCCTTAGCACGTCAACGTTCCACTTCAGTGCTCCATATGAATAGAGCACTGGTGATACGGCCAACATATCCGTGACTGCCACCTTATTTCTCCCGGTCAATTCTGATGACCAGATCTGACGGAGAATGCGTCAGTATTTCTTAATGATGGTGGTTTTAGCAGCCTGCACATCCTGGACATGCCTTTGAGGTACTCCCAGGTATATGTAGGCTTCATCGGCGCTAAGGTAGCGGATGACATTTCCGTTGACGAGCTCCATATCGTTGTTATGGGAGCCTGACCTTCCTCTGTGCAAATGAATGACTGCACACTTGTCCAATCCGAATTCCATGCCGATATCTCTCGAGTATGTGAGGGCGATGTTCAGAGATCGATGTAATTGATCCTCGCTTGATGCGTATAATTTAAGATCGTCCATATAGAAAAGATGGGTGATCTTATGTACACGTTCACCAGGAGGTCCACACATGTACCGTTGAGATTTCCGGAGTGCAACGGATAGAGGCAATAGTGAGATGTAGAAGAGCAGAGAACTCAGAGAATCTCCTTGATAGACACCTCTTTCGAATTGAACCAGTCTAGACATGGTTCGACGCTTGCCCGATGTCATGACAAAGCTTGTTTTCCAAAGAGGCATCAGGTCATCTACAATTCTCAGTATGTTTGGGTGGTAATTCCATCCCAGCCCGGCGACGAGAAATTCCTCGCTCCTGTGATGGTATTTTTCACCTCTAATGCACTGACGGGTGGGCAATCTTCACTTTGTTGTGTGACTTCGTCGCACAACTCGGTGAAGATTTCAATACCTGGAGTGTTTGCATTAAGCCTAGATGTTCTCTCGTAGATGCTCCCCCAGAATTCCTAAACTGCGGCCATCGACGGAAACTCGCTTGAGGCTGCGATACGATGTTTGAAGAGGTTGGAAGGACTCGTCCAAAATATTGAGTTTTGTCGAATTCCTTCTTCCCGTCTTTGCAGCCTCTTTTTGGCATCGGCGATGTTGAGCAACGTCAGCTTGTTCAGTGTGTGATAATACGTCCGCAGTTGTTGTGCGAACTTCTTGACTTTAGCCGTAAATGAACGGCCAGATGTTAAATAGTCGATCACACACTGAATTCGCGAAGCGAGTTTCCGTGTCAGTCGAATCTTACCGTTCAATTGAGACATGCGTTTTGTAATCTGCCGACTCCCCGATATCAGTGTCAGATTTCGCGGAGTCACCAGATCACTTGCAGCCTCGTAAACGGCACAGTTGACTTGCCACAGGTCGCAGTCATCTGGAAGAGCATCCAGAAGTTGGCTATTTGCTCTGTCTATTTCTCGTTGTTTAGGCAAAATTTTTGTTGTCAAATTTTTCCTAAACACGAGTGTCGTGCTGTCATAATGTGGAGCATCTCTCCCAGCACCGCGTACGGGCTCAGTTGTTATTGCCCGCACATCCGGTACCGGTTGACAGCTGGGAACAACGAAACCCGTCCGCCTCAGATAGGCCACATAATCTCTCAGTTGTTGTTGAGAAAAGCGATCTGCCAGTTCGGGATGCATTACTGCAAACCGACTGTGCATTCGCGCCATGTAGCCTCTCTGTTGCGGACAGCTCTCCTCGTAGCAGCGCATTAGATCTTGCCTGAGATCCTCCGTCCGCTGAAATCGTCCGTGGACATGAGCTGGTCGTCGTCCCGGGACACCTGTTTCGGCTCCTCCAGTTCGGGACTGGGCTGCATCCGAAGCAGCCCGATGGTCAGGAGCCCTGCGCGTTGCATTGCTTGTAACCGCATATACAGGGAGTAGGGTGGTTAGCCCTACCCCCCGTTGTTATGCCTCTCTCGTTTGTCTCTTACCTCGTCATCGACTGGGGTTGGTTACCCAATCTCTGGCAAGGTTACTAAGAGTCCAGGGCCCACCGGCTTTAATAAGCACACGTGGAGGTGAGAGTAGGCCATTTGGAAAGATAGGCTAAGATGCAGCTTTTTGCATAGCCGCATTGTGTTACGCATCATTCCCTTTGGGCCCCTTATTATTATCATAATTATTATTATTATTTATATTATTAATCCTAATGACATAAAACCGTTAAAACGTTTCACGATTGTTCAAAAGCAATGATATCTCTCCGTGTAGCACGCTACCTTGCAACTTCGGCGCCCTCTACAAGACGCAATTTTCAACTAACTGAAACGAATAAAAAACGAAAATGTTCGTTTTTTTTTGTCGTCTACAACTTTCTCTTATATAATTTTTCAATATCTCGTGAGTGTAATTAGTTACAAGCAAAAAAGTAAAATTTTTAATTCAATTTTTTCCTTTATCGTTCGATATCTGGAAAACTATCGATTCTAGGCTACAATGTATGTAAAGTTAACTTGTAGAGCACAATAAAGCCTTTGTAATGAGCCATTAGTGAACCTGTTTTGGAGTGAAACACGTTTTGGAGCCCCTTTAAAAGAGCTCAAGGTCTACAGGGGTGCAAACTTGAGGTTAAGCTCTTCTTGATCCCTTTTTTAAGACCCACCAAAAAAATTGCTACTTATTTCACTTTCACTTTTAAATGTACAATTTGACTGGCCTATCAAGGCAACCTTCGAACAGGAAGGAGCGATAGAGCGTGGATAACAATACCTACCTCGATCCTTCCTTCTTAAAGGCTGAAAAACGACTCTCGCGATCCTTCCTGCTAGAAGGCTTGAAAACGACTCTCTACTCTATACGCCGACCTTCCTCTTTGAAGGCTCAAGACTGACTCTCGCGATCCTTCCTTCTTGAAGGCTGAAAAACGACTCTCGCGATCCTTCCTTCTTGAAGGCTCTAAAACGGCTCTCTCAACGACTCTCCCGGCGGCTCTGACATTATCAAAGATACCTTTTACGACAAAAAACCCGACTACGACATTTTTTCCTTCTAAGAAGGCCTCATTACTTTTAATGTTAAGTTCATTAGGCTATCGATACACGAGCGCCCCTGCTTGAATCCATCCTGGCTGTCTGGAAGTAAATCTTTAGTCTCAACCACCATTGCAGTCGATTTTTACACATCGTTTTATAGAGTTTACATATAGAAGTCAGAGCTATTGGTCGAAGGCTTTTGCCATCGGGTTTATTATTGAAATGCAGAAAGGAATGTCTCCAGGTCTCGGGATAGCTTTTGCTACGAAGAAGCTCGTTAAAAATGTCCCGTAATAATAAGCGATACTGAATGGGTAACTTTTGAAGAAAAATGTAATCAATGCCATCTTGCCCAGGTAAAGACTTAATTCTTTTAGCATTCAATGCTGCATTAAACTCGACAAAATTATAGGATTTATCAAAGAAAATGTTAGGATCAGAAGAGGGACTTTTTGTTGGATTAGTTTCTACCCATGCACTCAGAGCACTTTCGTATGAACTTCGTATCTACGAGGTTGGCAGTGACGCTAAAGCGGGTGTGAATTTCGTATGTACGCTTGGTATGAATCTAGTCGGCTTTTCGTACATCTGCTATACCCCAGACGTTCAACCGCTGTCCGAACACAAGGGTGTGGCAGCACTCTCGTTTTTAGGTAATCTGTTACGCCTCTTTGTAGGGTGTCTGATGACAGTGTGGTTAATGGCTTGTATATCTTCTCCGCAGAAACGGAAACTTGTGCGGCATTTAGAAAAACTTTGAATACTTCGAATACTTTTTTAATTTTTAATTTAAATTTGTATGTAAATAAAAATTTGAAAATACCACTAAAATGTTTGTTTTATGTTTTGTTTTATGTTTTATGTTTTATGTATTATGTTTATATTAAAATTCATGTTTTGGAGCTGACGAGGAAACCAAAAACTACTCCGTAAAACTCAAGTACCTACCCAGTACAGATTTTTGGTAAATGATAAAATAAACGTTAAATTAGTTTGAAACAAGTTACTCCAGGGTTTTCGGGGTCTCTGATTACGAATCCGGTGTAATTTTTTAAAAATTCGATCTCACTGTGTCTAGGACAAAGGAAGTGAACAATTCTTTTACATAAAACATTCATTTTTAAACAATAATGTTTATAAAGGTTGTAAACTCGTGTTTTAGAGACTTATTTAGGTCCTCATCTTGACACAAATTTTAATATTTACTACAGTTACATAATTATATGTTATTTTTAAATCTTTTATTTTATTTACACTGCTCAGCGATAGGTTACTAACAGGCCATTGTAATTCTCGCATGAAGACAAATACAGCAATGGTTGCTGTCTCTGATTAGTGTATATGCGAACGACATGTTTGGGATACGTCACCTGCACATCGTGCGCTCCTGTGGAGTCAGGGTACGGAAACGGCAATGTTAAATTTCCCAACGCTTAAGCTCGGCGCTTCTAGCACCAGCTACGCAGAGTACCGCTGTTTGTGGAGCTAAACAGTGTTGCCAGATGGCTTTGCGGACTTTACCCTAGATGCCGCCTGAAATAACCCTAAATTTGTCCAAAATACCCCAAATATTTTCATGCCGAATTTTATGCCTACAAATATTGTTTGCTCTGAATACATCTAATTTCTACTTTGTTACATATATTATTATAGTTTTAATGTTTCTTAAACCTACACAGTACACGTAAAGTTAATAGGTAATTTCTGTATATCGAAAACGACAAGTAACAAATATGTACCCGGTTCTTCAAGAAAGTATATATTCGAATTTTATATTATTTTACTTTTAATGACATTGTTATTTTATCTTAAGGAATAATTAAACATATAAGGAAAAAAATGGTTGTGAAATAAAATATATTTGGTGATGATTACATTTTTTATTGATTTAGTAATTCTGGATTTACATTTTTAAAATCATTATAACATCATTAATATATTGTAACGATATTCTTAACAATCATTATTTATCGTATTTATAACACTTATGTTACTCGTATATTTCATAAGTTGTCGAAATCGTTTTGATTAAAAGCGGTGAGTACATTTTCATCAAATTCACCTTCATAGACTACTTCACTTACAAATTTTTTTAACATTATTGGAGTGGGTTCAAAATTTGAAGAAGTTATTAAAAATCTCACACGAACAATAGCATCTAACGATTTTATCGATAACCTATTTCTCAAACGATCTTTTACAATATTTACAATCGAAAATGACCTCTCTACACTGGCGTTTGAAAAGGGCAAACTAAGCAATGCTAGAGCCAACTTGGAGATATTGCCAAAACGTTTCTGACCTCCAGCATCTATGTCTTCATTCACGTTAGACCAAAATTCATCAGAAACTGCGAAATTCATATGCAATGTATTGATGATATCCCATTCCGAAATTGTTTGATCTATATCGCCGCATATATCTTTAAATGCAGTAGCCAACTCAGTTATATCATACCTTTGTTTCATCAAAAATTCAGGACAGAAGCAACCCAGTTTCTCTAAAATTTGCAAATTTTTCGGAAGTCTGCATTGTAATTGTTCACACATCATAATTATAAATTCTTTACATCTTTCTTTGATTATTTTCAGATTCTCCGAAGGAATTCCCTTACATTGTTCATAGAATGCAACTCCAAAATTCATACTGTCTGTTGACATTACGTACTTCTTAAATTCAAAACTTGAAAGATCTTTATTCTTCACTTTATCCAATTGGCTTGGTACAATTATACGTTGCAATGTCGAATACATCAAAAGATTCAAATCTTTAAATAGCTTTAAAGGTTCGACTATATCCGATTGAAAAAGTTTATTTAAACTTATAAGATTTTTTAATGTATCGCGCAAAAAAGTCAAATAAATTTTATTTTCTGGATTTCGATACATTTTATATAATTCTTCAGCAACGTATCCATTGCTGCAGCGAACCTCATCTTTTGCTAATTCAAAATATAACTTTAATTCTTCCCATTGGTCTAGAATTGTTTTTATAGCCTCTACTCTAGCTAACCAACGAGTACCTGAAAGTTTTGGTATTTTAGTCGGTCCTTTTTCATTTATAGTTTTATATAAATCCTTATATGCAATATTTCTGCAGGTACTGTTGGAAAACCAGGAATAACTTTGCTTAACGAGGTAATCTAAATTTCTCGGCATAACATCACATGCTTTCTCAGCAACTAAATGTAACGAGTGACAGACACACTTTACTACAATCAGGTGAGGAACAAGTAATTTCAGTTTACTAGACACAGAGTTATGTTCTCCTGCCATAGCATTGGCTCCGTCGATTCCGATGCCTACTAATTTATGTATTTTTAAGCCATCGTTATTAAGTTGATTTAATAAAGCATCTGTCATTGTTTGGGCCGTTCCGGATTCTAATTCCACTATTCGATAAAATGAACAAACAATTTTTCTTTGTCTTTTACTAAAATACTTTATCATTATACTCATTACTTTCTTTGTGTCAATGGTTGTGCTCTCGTCTATTATCAAAGAGTAATGTGCATCTGCAACGTCCTCAAGTAGTTCTGCAAGTAAACACGGTGACAACAGATTCATTATTAAACCCATGCATTTGGTTCGGTGAAGCTTAATCTTGGTGAGAACTGTAGAGTCAGGATCTAAATTTTTAATAACTTCACTCATGTCATTCACAGTATTTACAGAACAATGCTTGGCTATAAATGCAGCAAGCTTCAGTTCAGCTTTCTTTCTTTTGTCATCTATTGATGGTTTTATGAATTTTTCCATTTTTGGAACATTAGCAAATGATTTTTCCTGCCTTACATTTTCTTTATGTTTATTAGAATTTGCATGGCTTCTTAAAGTTTTTTTGTGGGCTATATGATCAGACTTGCAATAAGCACAATGGGCGTGAGTTGAGCTTTGCTTTGAAGGTTTCAACCATCCTACAAAACATAGTTATAGGATTATGTAGACATAGTTTTGGTAAAATAATAAATGAAAATGGCACATTATGATTAAAATAGTACTTTATTCAGCGTGAAAGTGGTTTATCTGAGAATCATCACGTTCACAGAAAAACCACTTCTGCAGGTGTATATATATATATATATATATATATATATATATATATATATATATATATATATATATATATATATATATATATATATATCCAGGCAGCAGAGGTCAAAAATTGACGAAAAGTAGATTTTTGTGATACCTGGAATTTCTTTCGCGCAAATTAAGTTTTTGGCATCGGATACAACATGCAGTAAATACGACTTCGACGGACTTCAGAAAATTATTGCTAATTGTCAATTATTATAGAAAGGTTGAAGATGATAAATGAAAAGACAATAACACACACAGAGAAAAGATTAAAGTTAATTTAACAATACAATCAATGTAATTTATGTTATTATAAATATTGTAAAATTAACAATTCTTATGATAAAATTAACAATAATATTGTTATAATTACTATTTCTTGTTTATAAAATATATAACTACGAGTTTTGTTACATAAACACGAGAATGCTAGAGAAATATCCAGAATGATCGATATTGATCTAGAAAGATTGAAAAGAATCGAAATTATTGATATTGATCGAAAAAGATCGAGAATGGTCGAGAAATATCGAGAAAGATAAAAAAGATCGAGAATGATTGAGAATTTGAGATTGATCGAGAAAGATTCTGAAAATCAAGAATGGCCGAAAAAGACCTCAATGAGTGATATTGGTCGAGAAAAATCGAAATTGATTAAGAAAAATCAATAAAGATCGAAATTTTCAATATTGATCGAAAAATATTGAAAAGGATCGAGAAAGGTAGAGAAAGATTGAAATGAAAGACAAAGATTACAAGTGAACGGAAAAGATCGAGAATGATCGAAAAATAAAAAATTTATGATTTAAAATTTTGGTAAAACTAACAAATTTAACTTTTATTATTTGATACATAGTTATTTTTACAATAACTTTGTGTTGTCGCTGAATTCCACTATTTTTAATGTTAGTATAACTACTTTTTTCATTGTGTGCAGTTATGCCATTTGTATATATTGTACCGTACTTCGTAGAATTATATTTTATATTTCTGTTTTTAATTAGAGAGAGTTCAAATCTTTTAAAAAATCACTAGCAAGTTGGAAAACTATAAAAATATTTTTAATCGAATTGTCGGCAAAAACGTTACTAGGACATATGATACTCTTAATGATACTCTTAAAAAGATCGGTCACGCCTCTAGCGGCCAAACTTCTGTATCGGCAGTAGATGATTTTTCCTGAATTTTACAATTTATTGTTGTAAATTAAATAACTCGGTTTCCCACATTCTGCAGATATTTCTGAATTAATTGAATCTTTAATTCTGCCGATGTAATTTTTTTTCGTTGCTGTAAAACAAAATATTATTTCGGACGTTATTTGAAACAAACAATGGCGGCGGCAAATTACTGTCATGAAATAATACCGTTTTAATATTTCGTTTTATAGCTGCGAAAAGAAATGAATCGGTAAGATTCAAGATTCAGTCGATTCAGAAATATCTGCAGAATGTGGGAAACCAGAGTTTTTTTATGTACGTTAATTAGATAATTAAAAATGTATCAATTCTTCCCAACAAACAAAGTAACAAACTGAATTTATGCGAAAAAAAGTACCAGAAAAATCCACTTCATTTCTTTTGCTGCCTTCATTAATGAGGGAAAAAACGTGCGAAGCTGCTCACCAGTTACATAAAGAATAAAATATTTTAAAGATATGTAAATGGATATTGTCAAACGGTGTGGCCATAAGTAAAAAATTTAACATAAAAATAACCGTTCATTTACAAGCGTGTAAACAAATCCAATCGAACTAACCTTTAAATTCTGGTTCATTCTCCCAAGCAGCTGAGTAGTGTTGCACGTATTTCTTATTTTTATTGCTTCCCATGTTTTAATCACATTTGTCTAGTATTTTAAATGTTAACTTTAACACTGTATGCAATCTGTATGACTATATACTCGCAAGCAACAATTCCTTCCTTTCGTATGAAAATACATAGAACGAAACAAGGACAAAAATACAATTTCGAGAAACTCACGAGAGGGCGCGCGCTGCACTGAATCACTCCGAGTGTGCAAGCGTCAGTGGGCCAATCAGATCTCTTAATTCTGCATTTTTGTGGCAAAATCTGTGCCATGAAAATGTACGTCAATACCATTTTCTAATTTTCAGTGTAGTACAGAAATTCTTGCACTAAATCTATTTCTGTACAATTTTGTATGAGCTAAAAAGAAATGAAAATACATTTAGTGCAAAAATTTCTACACACTACACCGACCATTAGAAAACGCTAAGACTCGGACCCAACAACTTTGAAAAAATTCCCTAGAAAAATCTAGTGATGACACGATAAAAGAATGACCATCTATTGAAATCAAAAATTTTCTTTTGCGATAGTCATTTTTTATTTAAGAAAAATTACTAGGCCGCGAAAGAAAATTTGCGGTTTCTGACAAACGCACCCATTTTACCACGCTCACCCTACAATTTTGTTTGGAAATTTTATTCTGGAATTTTATTTTTCTGTGCAGTCACTGAACAACATTTTCGATTTTCGACGGCTGCCATAGTCGAAAGAGGCTGAAATACCCTAAATTACCCTAAAATAATTTTGTACCCTAAAATTGACCCGGGCACCATAAAATTACCCTAAATTTGGGGTAAAATACCCTAATCTGGCAACACTGGAGCTAAACACGACCGCCTGTACATCTCACGTACACCATTAAAATTGATTTCAAAATATAACCACAAGCGTGCTCTAGGTGTTTAAAGTTGCCGATTACAGGGTAAGGGTAGCGCGCCCCGTGGTTTTTTATAATTTTCAAAAGATTGCGTCCTTCCGGTGCTTACGGTCGCCGATTAGGAAGTACACGTACCGATCTCCACAGTTTTTGATATTGTCATGTAGAATGATTACTCCAAGTATTTAGGGTTGCCGATTACGAAGTATAGATAGTGCGCTCCGTAATTTTCATAAGTTCTAACAATACATGTGTTTAGGATCCCCGATTACCGAGCTCAGGTAGCGCCATCCATAGGTTTTGATATTATCATGCGTAGAATACTTACTCCAGATCTTTCAGGTCGCCATTTACGGAGTGTAAGTAATGCGCTCAGTATTTTTTTTTTGAATATTGTTTCAAAAACCTGCCCTAAATGTACAGGACCATCGTCCTTGAGGTCAAACTTCAAGGTCAAATCATTTTTTAAGGTCAAATCATTTTTCAAGGTCGAATTTTTTTTCAAGGTCAAATTTTGTTTGACCTTGAAATGACCTTCACAATTGTTCCCGAGATCAAATGGATTTGACCTTGAAGTGACCTTGAAGTTTGACCTCAAGGACAATGATCCCGAACACCTAGTACAGGTTTTGGAAATAACATAACGAAAACCTATGGAGCACGCTATCTCTACTCTATAATCGACGACTCTGAACAACTGGAACAAGGATTCTGCAAGACAAGTTCGAAAACTGTGGAGCGCACTACCTATACTCCTTAATCGGTGACCTTCGACATCTGGACAATATTCTCCAGTAAAAATGATGAAAAACTGTAGCACGCACTACCTACGCCTCATAATCGGCGACCCCAAGCGCCTACAGTACGTATTGTGCAAGATAATTTAAAAAAAATATTTGGGACGAGCTACCTAAACCACGAGGTCCCCGAGATCGGCTACCTCAAACACGGTACGTATTTTGCAGCCTGAAATCTCCTGCCCCCACCCTGCATATGTTCGACTCCAACGCCATCTACACACAATCCCGAAATGTCGGAACTAATTTAACGCCAAGCTCGGCCCCTATGCCCGTTTCCGTACCCTGTGTGGAGTACAGCTGCTGTCCGACAATAGGAGACAGCAACAGTCTCCTGTTTTCGTACAGCAGCTATACCCCAGCTAAGTACATCAGATACGCTACAGTTTCGTACGACATTCGAACTACCAGTGGCGCCTCTGTTATCTTAATATTGAGATATAGCGGATGTACTACAGTTCATGCGAAACATATACAAAAGTGCTCTGAGTGTGGAGGGCAGATTTTATTCAGCGCATCGAGTATTAAACCTTTCCGCAACTTTGTGTAGTATTTATATTAAAATTTTTAATCCAACAGTTTTTAGAATTTTGCATTTCCTCCAGATGTAACTTGGGTCGGAACTGAAGGAAATGCTTTCGTAAAACTCAATGAAATGAAGTTTCTTTTTTGTCTGAATGTTTTTTTGGCTATTGCGACACTCCTTTTTTATAATTTGACAAATCTTCAGAACTTCCAGAGTACATCTACCTTTTCCAAGCAGCCCGTCTTAATCTTTTGACTTTATTGCATTCGTCATCCCACCAGGCTACAGGGGTTTTAACGCTATTATTTGATCGAACCATTTAATTCTGAACTACTTGCATTCCATTTTTTGGCACTCCAGTATTGTACAGGGTACAAAAAATATGCAACAATTATTGTAGAATTAATTTTCTAAAGGAAACTAAAAGTAACGAAATACGAAGCGAAATGTAGTAACCGGTTTAACGCGTACGACTGCTTGTACTGTATGGAGAATTAACCCTGGGTTTGTTAACGAATTATGGCGTTCCATAGCTAATATTTTTAACAACAAATGATAAGCTATCATAATGCTACAACGGAACTGAACTTCTTAAAAAATAAGCATTAGCTCACTCATGAAATTAAACGAGATATGTGTTCCCATAAAATTTGTATGGTGAGCCTCAGATAATTAACCCTTTAGGAAAATTATCTCAGAACACGATTTCTCGTGTAATTTTCCTAATAAAGAAATAAATCTTTAATTCCCGGTTGGCGGGTAATTTCGAATATTTCAAATTAAATATAATACTCGGATTCTCGAAATTTGACACCGCTAATTAATTTAAAATTCTCGTTTTAAAACAAAGCGTTAGCATAACAATACCGTATATGTATTAAAAATTGTATGTGAAAAGATTGAGCATTTAAATTGCGATTTTAAATTGTCGTAATTATTGCAAGTGGAAATTTCGTTCAATGCATTCAAAAATACATCCGCCAAATGCAGTTTCGTCGCATACGATTTGTAGAGATTCCGGTAGCAGTGTACATCTCCTCTAATATACAATTGTCTTCTGAAATTCATAATATGAAATCGTCCAGCTTTAATAGAAGAGGCTTTAATGTGGTGCATTTCTGAGACAATCGTAATACCTCTATTCAACAGTTTATAATAATGACGTTATGGGGAATATAAGGGCTGACGTTGGAAATGACTACGCGTTTGTTTTTTCTAGGTACATACGAACAGATAATACAGTATGATTAACAATCACTTTTTTACACTAGTTTTTCCACAACTGCTTGTTGTTCAAGTAGACACACACTCGATTACCAGAAATTTTGGAAATACGTCTCACATTGTACAACTCCACATTCCTCTCAATGCCGTTCAGATAGTCATCAATGGTGAAGCCTTCTATTGAATAAAAAATTATTGCTTGGACTTCGGAGGGAATTGGACTAATTGAGGTTGCTCCTGCATACGTGAATTTAGCTGTGTTTTGCGAACTTTGGGTTTCCGTGATAACCTGACTCCCATAATTGGAAGCCACGTTCTTCACTTAGTAGAATATGCATCACCCTGACTGCACGGGTCAGTCAGGAGAATGCAGATTTAATCCAATATTTATTTCTCAGTATTACGGCGCATTTACTAAATGGAAACGAAGGGAACGTAAACATTGCATTGTAAACAATACGTCGTTCAAATCCGGAATTCTAAAATAACGGAGCATATACGGCCAGAAAATAGTAGTTTTCGATACAAGGGCGTATGCGTAAAGAACTTTACACACACACACGTGTGCCGAAATATTGTTTACGCACGGCATTTTCGTGCGTAAAGTATAATCGAGTGCGTAAAGTTTACTTTACGCACAAGTTTACTTTACGCAACAAAAAGACGTACATAAATGTATTTTACTACTGAGAAAGTGTTAGAATCTCTCACATAATAAAAAATAAACAAAATCTATTTCATTAAAAAGCGTTTCACACTTGGCTACCAGTTGTGCTCTTCAGCAGGGATCTGGTAGCCGTACGCGTGTGTTTAATTACGTTGAAATTTTATAAATGTCTAGATTATTTCGATTTGGGGGGGGGGGGGTCGAACAGTTAAACATTCAGTATTATATACTTAAAAAAACTTTCTAAATCTAAAAACCATATTCATATATAACTATTAGTCTTATATAGAGACATTAAAACTTCTTTGCCGCTTATCAAATAATCCAATATTTATTTCTTGGTATTATGGCGCATTTACTAAACGGAAACAATTATTTTAGAATATCGTCGCGTGCACTCGGATTTGAACGACGCATTGTTTACATTGTAATGTTTACGTTCCCTTTGTTTCCATCCATGATGATGAATGATCATATATGCTGCATATATGTTCTAGATGTAAATCATTTTTTCCCGGGTGGGGTCCAGTTAACATACACAATTTACATTCCGCATTTATGATATTGGCTTTTAAATTCAAGCCGTTCACCATATTATTGACTTGCATTTCCTTTTAAGTGCGCAAAATTAAAATGCCCTAAATGTCTGTGCCATCTTTGTAGAGTTTTCTGTGACTTGTATGCGCTATCTCTACACACATTTACGGCGTACAAATTTTTACGTTTTTTTGGCTGTCATTGCCGTCTCTCCGTTATTCCGTTTGGCAGTTGCCTTACTTTTATTGAAGATGACTCTGTAGTGGCTTTCCGTTATTTGCGAAACTGACATTTGGTTATTTTTTAAGTCTGGCACAAAAATTGCATTTTTTAGGTTTATAAAATTCGACTCTTTATTAGCCACCTGTATATTTAATTGAATTTCACCGACACCACAAGATCCATTGATTACCTGCAGTGTAAAATCTTGACTTAATCTCTTCTTTTAACGCCTTAAACAATTATTTTTCATTTGACATGTGTTTGGTTGCAGCATTATCCAAATGGCACATTGTAACGCGACGATCGTTTCATCGAAAAAAACTTGTTAGGAGAGAAGGCAGGGAGAGAAGGAAATACGAATAAACCAAAACACACGTGCGCGGGCGGTAGCAAGTTCATGCCCTCCATTACGATAAACTAACCAGATCCGAGGGCGCTAAGCGCGGAGAACAAGAGCGATCGCCGCGCCTCGACCGCAAAATCCCGCGGCTCCGACACAGTATCAAGGTTCGTAACAGAGAATGCGCGCCGCAGGAGTTGCAAATGAAAAGGGCGGGCTGTCAATGTAAATGCGCCAATGACATTCGAATAATTGACAGTTCCCGTCCTGTTCCAAGTAAAAATTTGAGGCGGTCGCTGCAATTGGAACATGACGGAATATAAAAGCGAGTTCCAGAGTGAAACTCGCTCTCTCTTTCTTCCCGATTCCTGACGACCCGGCACATCAACTCGAGGTCGGCAGCCACAGCCAGGATCCAAGGTGCCGACGAAGGACAAAAGGAGTTAGATCCGGTGCTGGGAATCATCATCCTATAAATGCGCCGTGTATTTCGTCCACTTCGGCCCACAGGTCGAAGTCCTAGGTGAACGACTTCATATCTTTAATATTACCACCTTATCAGCGAACAATTAATCCGGCCGCAATTCTTCCCGCTTCGAAGGTCCGGACCGACAAAGCGGTGCGTTCCTAAGGCGCCAAGGAGGAAGTTCGCTCGCCTCCCCATCGCTGACTTTGACCCACGATCAAGGGGCAGCCATCGACGGAAACCACCAGGGACAGCCCAAGCATTCCTGGGACCCCAGAATCCAAGACGACGGAAGAAAGAAGATCGAAAACCACGACGAGGACCTTCTCTCCCGCGGCGCGGTAAAGTGATTATTATGTTTTGTTTTATTGATAATTTTTTTTTTTTGATGTTCATGATGCTAAATTTTTTATTTGTGTGGATGCATGTGTGTTCGCGTAACTTATCCCGTTTTGACTAATACATTTTTATCTCGTTTTTGAGACATATAATTTTATCCGCGTAAATTACCTCGTTTTTGACTAGTATGATTTTTATCCGCGTAATTTATCTCGTTTTTGACCATTAATGTTTTTTATCCACGTAATTTATGCCGTGCAGTGTGTCGTCAAGTAATTTTGTGTTCTACCGTTTTTGCAAAATATGTGTGTGGTTTATTAAATATGGCTTATTGACGAGTGGAACATCACAAATGCGTTATACTTAATTTATGTAGGTTGGTAAATATTAACATCCATGGAATGATAAATATAATTAAGAAGATATGATTGTGATTAATAATTAATAATCATATATGTGTGTGACGACTAAAAAATTGATACAACATATTTGATTTTTCCACCTCTGCGTTACATGAAATTGCACTCATGGCATCGACGACTTTCCTTTCGGGGTTCTTTCTTACGTAGCAATCGACACCTTTGTGTCCGTGTTTTCAGCACTCATAACATTTACCAGGACATTTCGATGATTTATTTCGTTTTACACATAGACATAGTAACTATAGACCGCGTATTGACGAGTAATATTGATGTCGTAATTCAATGAGAAAGAAAAACGTAAGAGATAAGGCTGTCACTGTCTGTTTAAGAGTTGATTGGTCGAAGATCTCCTCACCGTGTCACGATTGTAAATATCAACGGTGTTTTCTTATTGGCCATATGTCGATGACCGAAATTCAAACGAAGCAGTGCATTTAAAATTATGAAAATTGTTTTCGTATTGTACCACCGTCGGAAGCACAGATGCCAACTCTGCATTTTCGACATTTTAGGTTATTCGACAAACCTGTATACAATAGAACAATGTAATATACACATTTAATATGTCATTTAATATTAATGGATTGTTCAAATACTCTATTATTGAGTACTATTGGCTTACTCAGTAATTTCATTCATTAAATAGTACTTTCACGGAGGAGTTTGACGAATATCTCAATATCTATAATAAATGCGTGTACATCTTCTGGACTTCCGACGATGGCGTAGTATCCCTATCAGGTCGGGCGACCGCACTTTAACGGTAATTTAACCGAAAAAAATAACCGGTCAAAAATGGCCAAAAAACCGTTGTACAACCATAATTACCGCAAAAAAAAACGGACTACGAGGAAAAGGCATATGGTTAGTATTCTTAAAATAACTACAGAATAACCGATAAAAACCCGATCTTCAAGAGCATTGACCGGTCGTTTCTAGCCAAATTACCGCAAAATAACCGATGAAAAACCGCTCTTCTAGAGCATCGACCGGTTGTTTCTAGCGAAATTATCGCTAAATAACCGATGAAAAACCACCATTCCAAAGCGGCGACCGGTCGTTTCTTGCACAATTACCTCAGAATAACCGATGAAAAACTATTGTTCCAAAGCGTCGACCGGATATTTCTAGCGAAATTTATCGTGAATAACCGATTAAAAACCGCTCTTCTAGAGCGTCAACCGGTTGGTTCTCCCAAAATGATAGCAGAATAACCGATAAAAAACCGTTCTTCCAGAGCGTTGATCAGTTTCTCGTAAAATTACTGCAGAATAACCGTTAAAAAACCGTAGTACCATAGGGTGGATCGGTCGTTTTTCTTAAAATTACCGTAGAATAACCGATAAAAAACCGCTGTACCATAGCGTCAACCAGTCGTTTCTCTCAAAATTACCGAAGAATAACCAATGAAATACCATTGTTCCACAGGGACGACCGGTCGTTTTTTACAAAATTACCGCAGAATCACCGATAAAACCTGTCGAAGAAGCACGTCGACCGGTTAATTCTGTCGTAAAAATACCGCACAATAATCGACAAAAAACCGTTGTTCAAGAGCGACGGTCGGTCGTTTCGAACCAAAATTACTGCAGAATAACCGCTGAAAAACCGATCTTCCAGAGCGTTGATCTGTTGTTTCTCGTAAAAATACCGCAGAATAACCGATAAAAAAACCGTGGTACCATAGGGTGGATCGGTCGTTTCTCTCAAAACTACCGAAGAATAACCGATGAAAAACCGCGGTTCAAAAGCGGCGGCCGGTCGTTTGGGACCAAAATAACAGCTGAAAACCCGCTCTTCAAGAGAATATAATAGTTAATAATTATTTGCAATAACATGTATATATGAGGTTTTTATTTACTTATTTTCTGTTTTGTTGTGCATATCTATAATCATCTTTTATAGATCTAACAAAACTGCTCAGTCACCGTAGTAAATGTGTATGTAGGTATCACCATGAGAGAATTCACAAACATGCATGGTGAAAACCCGAATGGTCAGGCTTATTATACGAATTACGGTGCTACTTTGCTAGATGATTTCTACGCCACCTAGCGCTGGCCGAGAAAACTCTATTTCAATTGTCGTGGTACCTACACACACATTTACTAGAGCGACTGATCAGTTTTGTTAGATCTGTAAAAGATGATTATAGATATGCATAACAAAACAGAAAATAAGTAAATAAAAACCTCATATATACATGTTATTGCAAATAATTATTAACTATTATATTCTCTTGAAGAATATAAGAAAGAAGATATTATATTCTCTTGGTCCGAAACGACCGGCCGCCGCTCTTGAACCGCGGTTTTTCAGCGGTTATTCTGCGGTCATTTTGGTCCGAAACGACCGGCCGCCGCTCTTGAACCGCGGTTTTTCATCGGTTATTCTTCGGTAATTTTGAGGGATACGACCGGCCGCTGCTCTTGAACAGCGGTTTTTTGTCGATTATTGCGCGGTATTTTTACGACAAAATTAACCGGTCGACGCTCTTGTACGACAGGTTTTATCGGCGATTCTGCGGTAATTTTGTAAAAAAACGACCGGTCGTCCCTCTGGAACAATGGTATTTCATCGGTTATTCTTCGGTCATTTTGAGAGAAATGACTGGTCGACGCTATGGTACAGCCGTGGTAATATGGCCGTTAATTTTCTAATTATTCAAAAAATGTTTTTTCCTTATTTTGCAACTTTACTGAGTGCCTAATAGAACACATCAGAGAACATTCATTTTAATTAATTTTACCGGGAAATAGAGAGATTTGAAAAATGATGAGTCGAGGTTTTCGTTCAACGCACCAACATTGAAGGCGCTGTAACTCGCCAACACTTTAAACGACCAAATAAAAACTGAATGTCGGCTTATTTTTATTCAAGAATAACATATTTCAGTTTCAAGAAATTCTGAGTCTTGGGTTTCGGCCTGCTCGCTCTCGCGTGGATTCGGTCATACGGAAATTAGTAGTGTAACAAAAAAAACATTTCTACCAGGGTATCATTAAGTTTTGTTTATTTCCTGGGCAAAATATGTTCCTACTACAGGAAGTTAACGTACGAACGTTAGCGCCATAAAACGAAAGTAGGAGACAAAATTATTTCTGTAAATGATATGTTTTCTCAATTTTTAACCGATGAGTGTGGGAAATTATCCTGAGTTAACTGATATTTTGAAAACCCCATTACATTCTTTTGAATGTTCGATTTTGTGCTAATTTTCTGATGTTGGTAATTGTTCTACACACTTCAAACTCATTTTAAATATTCCTTTGAATTTAAAATTATTGTGTTTGTTATATGTGCTACTACAAATTACAATTAATTAAAACGTTTATTACATTGTTAACTACTTTAATTATTAATTACCGCAATTAACTTAAATTAAGGTGATTAATGTAATTAATGTTTAAGCATCACGAAGTTGTCAAATTTAAAAAAAAATTTTTTTTTTGTTATAAAACTAGTCACGTATCATGATAAACTATATATTTTCTTATGCTAGTTAAAACTATATTAGTTCTTTGCATATTATAAATTTCCTAAATCTCATTATTTAGCGATATTTTTAGGAAAATTTAACAAAAAATGTCAACTCTATTGATTGACAATTGAAGGCTGGAAACTGGAAATAATTTTTATAAAATATTCGGTAAAAATCATATGAAATTTCTAAACCACAATTTTAAATCTATCAAATTGAAATTTGTTGTCGGCTTTCCTAAGACTAAGTATCTGGCACCTTTCAAAAACAAAAATCTCAAAATTCGCAACAAAGTTCATAAAAATTTGTTTGTGAAAAAGGCACGCATTATAAGACCCTTAGTGCGAGAAAACACTATAGAACAAAAATAAGATATAAACAAAATGGCCATTTCACTTCGATTTTATTTCTTGTTATTAATCAGCATTATACAGGGTGGCCGATTTATCTGAAGACATCGAAATATCTCGAGAACTATGCACAGAATCAAAAAAGTTTTCAGATGAAAGTTGTTCGACACGAAGGAGGGCATCCAGTGATAATTAAATTTACCCTCTCCCCCATCCCCTGGGGGTGGAGTGGGGGCAAAAACAATAAAACTTAAATAGGAACCCCCAGTTTTTATTGCAGATTTGGATTCTCCGGAAAAAAGTACACCAATTTGACCTAGGAGCTATTGCATTTTGGTTCACAGGTGGCGCTGTAATCGAAAAAAATCCAAATTTATCTGAAGACATTGAAATACCTCAAGAACTATGCACAGAATCAAAAAAGTTGTCGGATGAAAGTTGTTCGACACGAAGGAGGGCATCCAGTGATAATTAAATTTACCCTCTCCCCCATCCCCTGGGGGTGGAGTGGGGGCAAAAACAATAAAACTTAAATAGGAACCCCCAGTTTTTATTGCAGATTTGGATTCTCCGGAAAAAAGTACACGAATTTGACCTAGGAGCTGTTGCATTTTGGTTCACAGGTGGCGCTGTAATCGATAAAAATCCAAATTTATCCGAAGACATTGAAATACCTCGAGAACTATGCACAGAATCAAAAAAGTTGTCGGATGAAAGTTGTTCGACACGAAGGGGGGCATCCAGTAATAATGAAATTTACCCCCTCCCCCATCCCCTGGGGGTGGAGTGGGGGCAAAAACAATAAAACTTAAATAGGAACCCCCAGTTTTTATTGCAGATTTGGATTCTCCAATATTGACAATTTTCGCCCACGTAGCGGATATGGAATACGGTCATTCTAACAAAGCCGGGAAAAAATACATTTAGCGTTACCCAGAAACAACGACGTGGACGTAGTATTTTTCTGTTCCCTTTGGGGTGCTTGTTTTACGTGAGTCCCCTTGCGTCTCACTGTCTCACTGTTCACTTACTTGAGTAAGTGTTCGAAATGTTCACCTTCCACTTCAATGCATTTATTTATTCTTTCTTCAAATGACTTTATACATGATAGAATCATATCTGCAGAAATTTCTGCGCAAGCAGTTCTTATGCGTTCCACCATGTTTTCACGAGTCGTTGGTACTTTCATCGTTGGTAGTTTCATAAACCTTACCATTTAGGTAACCCCATAGGAAGAAATCCAGAGATGTTAGATCAGGTGACCTCGCAGGCCAATTAATGGGGCCACCTCTACCAATCCACCTACCATTGTAATCACGGTCTAGTATTTCCCTTGCTACTCTTGAAAAATGTGCTGGGCAACCATCATGCTGAAACCACATTGTCCGTCGGACGTCCATAGCAACATCCTCAAGTAGTAATGGTACTTCTTGTTCTAGGAAATCTCGATATTTTGTTCCATTCAAATTACCTTCAATGAAATAAGGACCAATGAGTTTATTTCCTATGATTCCACACCAAACGTTCACCGACCAAGGACGTTGATGATTAACTTGTCGTAACCAATGGGGATTTTCTACGCTCCAATAATGCATATTATGCTTATTGACGCCACCATGGTTCGTGAATGTAGATTCATCTGAAAATAATACATTAGCAAAGAAATTGTGGTTCGTTTGCATTTTTTGAAATGCCCATTCACAAAACACCACGCGGTTATGAAAATCATCGCCATCTAGTTCCTGGTGCAGTGAAATGTGATATGGGTGAAACTTATGACGATGCAATATTCTTTGAATACTGTCTCTGGAAATGCCGGAATCGCGATGTAATTGTCGTGTGCTTACATGTGGATTTTGGTGAATAGCTGCTAGTACAGCTACTTCGTTAGCTTCTCCTGTAACTGTTAATCTTCGCTTCCTTTTTTTCCATTTGTACGCTGCCATCAGAGTGAAAGGCATTCACAACTTTGTAAAAAAAAGAACGCGAGCGAGCATTATCTGGAAAACGCTCAGCATACAACGCAACAGCATCGTCAATATTCCTCTTACATTCACCATAAATAAGAATCATTTCGATTTTTTTCTGGAACTGTAGCAGGATTCATTTTTAACTTGCAATTCGATTTAAGCAATGAAGGGTAGACAAAAAATAGTCACGTAAACGGAAAGTTGTTGTTCTAAAAGCAAAGTGACCTCCGACCGAATTACTACCAATACAATGGACTTCAAAAACAGTCTTACACTGAGAGACCGTGAATACTAAATTTTAATATGGGGATTAGAAAGTCGCGATATCCATTTACTTCCCTTCAGGAAAGTAGAGAAAAATGTAGGTGAACTGGTTACGTGTGACTCAACTTATGTATAAAATGATCTGCTACTTTATTTTCGAGTTATGTCGCCCTCTAGCGTTATGTAACAGAACCGGCGCCGGTGATGGCCGAAATGCAAGCGATGTACATGTATGAAACCACGTGAGTTCTCTCGGGGTCCGGTAGATGGCGACGAAATCCCCAAATGAAGTAAGAGTTTCGTTTTGTTTAATAGAAGCTGGTTTGACCGTCAATGCTCAGCTTATTTATTCTCATTTCGGAAAAAACATACAGAGAGAGAATGAATGAGCTGAGTGAAGGGACATGACGCGTTTTTTAATGGATTGCGTGATGTCCTCTTTTTGTTTATTAAATAATAAATTTAAAACCTAAAATGTAATTTTATTGAACCTAACCTAAACTTATTTATAAAATTGCTTCCATATTGTATGCACAATTTTTATGTAATCAGTTTTGATTTTTAATATGAAGAATATCAATTATTCATAATCTTAATTTTTCGAATGGACATTATTAAAATTTCATATTCAGAATAACAATTTTTGCAATTGATATTACTAAATTCTAATATTAAAAATTCTAATATTAGAATTTTTAATATTAAATTTTCATAAAGGGATCAAATTGTCCCTATTTGCCCCCTGGATGCCCCCCTTCGTGTCGAACAACTTTCATCCGACAACTTTTTTGATTCTGTGCATAGTTCTCGAGGTATTTCAATGTCTTCAGATAAATTTGGATTTTTATCGATTACAGCGCCACCTGTGAACCAAAATGCAATAGCTCCTAGGTCAAATTGGTGTACTTTTTTCCGGAGAATCCAAATCTGCAATAAAAACTGGGGGTTCCTATTTAAGTTTTATTGTTTTTGCCCCCAATCCACCCCCAGGGGATGGGGGAGGGGGTAAATTTAATTATCACTGGATGCCCCCCTTCGTGTCGAACAACTTTCACCCGACAACTTTTTTGATTCTGTGCATAGTTCTCGAGATATTTCGATGTCTTCAGATAAATCGGCCACCCTGTATAAGCCTAACGTTTTTGCATGCCAAGATTATTATTATTAAATGCGTTAGGAACCATAGGGGGTTGATGATATTGGTTAACCCCGTTTGTCGGACTCCCTTGTCCTTGATGTTCAGGGCAAGGTTTACTGACTAAAACCCTAACCCTCCCTTAGCCCTCCATAATCCACTTGTACAGTTTGCAGCAGAAAGGTGGCTCCGATATCCATCCCTTCCGCTGCAGATTACACCGGGCTATGGCGATGGTAACTGCAACCACTCCCCTACCATCGGGTTAGTGGTTGCTGGATCGCGCGTGATCTCAGTAGACGGACAGATCTCAGCAGCACTACTTTCCGCATTCGGCCTTCGATGGAATTTGCATGTTGTTGGCAGGCCGGAATGCTTTTCATGTTTCTGAGGAAAGTTGGCCGCATTACT
The DNA here is from genome assembly GCA_030407085.1 of Trichopria drosophilae. Taxonomy (NCBI): domain Eukaryota; kingdom Metazoa; phylum Arthropoda; class Insecta; order Hymenoptera; family Diapriidae; genus Trichopria; species Trichopria drosophilae. Next base: position 47,545,915 of record CM059587.1, on the reverse strand, counting down.
CCAATTATCAGCACGACGAACTTTATTTTGAATCCTAGATACAGCTTGCGAATCTCGAACAGGAGTTCCTGATATTTCATCCGTTTTTCGTACTCTTTACTGACTATGTTTGTCTCTGCTGGTGCAGAGAACTACATGCCAAAGATGGATTTGTCATCGAAGTCAACAAGGACGATGTCAGGCTTATTGGCTGATATTTGCCTGCTCGTCGGAAATGAGTAATTCCAATATATTCGGCAGGACTCATTTCCGATTACGGATTCAATATCCGTGGGAACGTGCGACAAAACTGGGTTGCACCAATTCCGTAGATGCTGCGAAGATGATAATACAGCACTCGGAGAGCAGCGTTGTGACATGCTGCCAAAAGATGCATTAGTGTTTCAGCATGACATCTACACGTTGACATCTGTAAAGCGTACTGTGCACCTCCTGGTGTAAGATAGAGCGGCGGTATGCTAACGTACTGACGACCCCATCCTGTTATGTGAAGATAAAACCCTCGGTCTCGGATTTCAAGCCGGCTGATCTTAAGAACGAGAAGATCATCTCTACCGACAGGCCAAGTTGTTGGACAATTCGAAAGAATTGTCCATGCAATGACTTGTCGATATGCTTTCCCTCCAACATACGGAGTTTTTCTTTCCGTATGTTAGCCCTGAGACGCACCGGGCCCAGATTGATGATTGATTCAGCTTCCTGTACACTACTACGTCTCACGTTGAAAACCAAACCGAGGTTTCGCGCGAAGTTGTTCAAAAACGCCTCCTTTCCCTAAAGTTCATGCAGATGAACTGGCATCATTAGGGGATCCTCCGTTCGATTAATAACGTCGGAAGTTGTTAATAGAGTCTGACCTTCCTCTGCGCAAATGGACGACTGCACACTTGTTTAATCCGAATTCCATGCCTATATCTCTATAGAGTATGTGAGTGCGATATTCAGAGATCGATGTAATTGATCCTCGCTTGATGCGTATAATTTAAGATCATCCATATAGAGTAAATGGGTGATCTTATGTACACGTTCATCATGCGGCCCATCCTTTTTTGTTATTGTTGTTGTTATTGTTATTATTATTATTTTAATAATAACTTAAACAACAACATTGATTTCTTATGTCGCTCAATTTGTCCGAAAAATGAGAAATTTGTTTGCTCAAATCTCTACCAGATCAGCGTGAAATGTCACTTCAACCAAGCCCCAAACCATGAGGTAGGTAATTGCAGTGTCGGTACTGAGTTCAATTCGAAGCGCAGAAAATTATCTACACGGGGACTCGAACCCAGAACCTTCGGAGATGTTCAAGTTACGAAACAAGGCGGATGCTTTAGGCTTCGTAACCATCTCACCCCCTTATTATTATTATTATTTAAATAGCCTTCAAAAAAATCAAAACTTTTATAATTTTTCAATTTTCCGACAAAAACCTTTCCTTATGAAGTTATTTTAAAAATGATTTTTTGTCCCATGTGATTAGTGTATAATCCAGTAAAGCAAGAAGTATTGAAGTACTAGACATAGAATTAATAATGACAGAGAAGTATTCGTTTTGGATTGAAGCGAGTGCTTCTCTATTATTTTTCATCTCATTTCTGATTTTTGAATACTTGAATGCTTCCCTCCAGTAACCGCGCCATTTTGCCGAATGTCATCACACTCGATATGCAATCTTATCAGTATTATCGCTAGTAATATCGAGCATAAAATTGCAGAATTACAAAATTTTATAAACTATATTTCTAAATGTCTACTGTATGAAGCTGATTTCCATCACTTGATATACAGACTCTTAACATTTCATTAAGAATGGTTGGAAAATGAATCCTAGCAATGTAAATTAAATTACTGTCGATATTTTATTGGATATAAGTTTATTTGCATTGCTGCAGATTCATTTTTCAACCAATTTTGCTGAAATGTCAGTGTTTGTATAACCAAGTGATGAATATTGCCTCAATAAAATCTTAATTCAGAATCAGAGTATTAACATTTTTTTATTTTGCATTTTTATGTTTAGTGGTAGTGTTGTAGACTTGCTCCAAATATCTTTATCGTGTCATTTATCTCACATGCAATATTTCGGATATTCTGTTGTCCACAAGATTCTTATTTTGTAAAGACCAACAGCAATTGCCTCGAGGGTCGGCGCGACGCGCAGTTGCTCTTTCAAGCCAAGCATCCATGATTGAGGATTCATACTTGAAAGGGTCACTTTTAAAATAAAAAAAACGAATGTTGCGTCCGCTACGGCAAAGATAGCAGGCCGATTGCTGAGTGGGAGACACAGCTGCTTTACCATCAGAGCGTATCTTCTGATGATGAAGTATATAATGTTGGTCCAATATATTTATTGCGAAATTTAAACAAATTACTTTACAAATTGTCAGCAACAAAATGAAACAAAGAATATGTTTTAAATAAATCTTTTAATAATTTGAAGACGATGCTGCTTCGCAAAGCGATGCCACGACATAATGCAGCTTCGGCGATCTGACGCTGTGGCGCGGGCAGCAAGGCCGCTTGAGTGACTGCTCCCAGTCATTAGAAATTCCATAAAACAAAGAAAAGCCATCGTGAAACTTCGTATACTTATCGAAAAAAACCTCAGCTTTCATTTTAGATACTTTTTAGAGCAATAAAAGTACCCTTCATGGTGAAAAAGTAAATTTTATTTTTAGTTTGCAAAAATAAGAGTTAAATTTTGTTTGTAGAAAAAATAAATATGTTCAGGTGAAAGGGCATTAAAAAATAAAGAAAAAAGTCTGATGTAACTTTTTGTTTTGAGCGACGCATTAAAAGTTACACGCGGTTACATACGCGACTTTTCGGCAGAGCCCCAAAATTTCACCCTCCTCTATCTCAGCGAATTACGAATGGAATTTAATAAATTTTGAGCCATGCACTATTATATGATAGAGCAAGAATTGAGCCAATTTCCGCTCGATTGGGCTACACTGATTTTTTTCGTTTGGACCACTTGAGGAATTTTGCCCCACATTTGTAATATGCACTTGTACGCGATAATAATAATAATGATAATAATAAAAATGTTCAGAAAGACAACTATAGGACTATACACTAATTATGTAAATACCGTTACCATTATGGATGTGAATTAGTAAGGGGATATGTTAGTTTAAGATGGATCATGCGAAGTAAGAATCAATCGAATAGATGCTTACTGTATAAAGACAAAACTAGTGTTGTGGACTCATTCGCGCCCAGAGTCTATTAACAATAATAAAATTGAATTATTATGATAGGCTTTTTTGGGAATTAACAAAATTAAATTGATTTTAATCGGATAAACCGGGCTTCTGGCCTACCAGGACGTTTATAAATAAATATAATTAACGGCTTCGACCTACAAATTGCATTAGATAATAAAATGCTATAGTTTAAAACCAATTTAATTTTGTTAATTTACAAAAAAAACCTATCTTAATAATTGCATTTTATTAAAATACAAATAATGTTTATGTATCATATGACAATTTTAAAAGTAAAATTTTTGGTTATCTAGTTTTAACTAATCATCAAAAATTAACATAAAGAAGAATGCTACCGAGCATTTTGTTAACTATATACAATAGATAATGTTTTAAAATAGTAAAATTTATCTTTCCTTTTTTCCACCATTTCCAACAACATTGGGATTGTGCAGATCATTATTATTTATCGCGTCATAATTGGGTATTGAAACTGTGTTCAATGAATGAAGAAAATTTTCATTTTCAATGGCATAAGACATGCTAAAAAACCATTATCTTCTACTGTCAAATTCTGTATGTGTTCTGTGGGACTGATTTCGTCTTCCATAGCAAAATTTTCAAATGACATAATCTCGGCTTCTCTACTTAATAATTAAAGTTACAATAAGTTCAATTTCGTGTATGGCAAGCAAAGTTATACATAATTTCAACGCCGTTTAATACGTCGCGTTTGAATCGCTAGGAAACGACGTAAGACGTCGTTTATGATATCACGTTGTTAGCCAAGAACCTTTATTAACTTCCGTTCCATATTAAATATATTAATTCATGAGAATTCTAGATCAATGTCCCGAGTTCCCTATTCAATCCATTACGCGTCGTAACGACGTCTAAAGGACGTCTCAAAGACGTCGGCGGGAAGTCCTCGCGATGTAGAAAGGACATCCTTCCGATGTCGTTGCAACGTACGTTACGACGTCATTTTTGTTTAATTAGGAAGAGTAACGCTTACCTTTCCCTTTCTCCAATATTTCCAAGAACATTGGATGTCTGCAGTTTTCCAGTACAACCTGCTGCATTACAATCAGGCATTTGAAGTACGTTGGAAGCATTAGGCAAATCCATGTTCTTGTTTTCAACGCCAAAAGGCCCGTTGCTAGCATTATTGCACATCACTTTTGGTTTCTCAAAGTGTTCTAATGCAGTGATTTTATCTTCTATAGCGATCTTTTGAAATGGCATCGAAATTTGTCTACATAATTTGTCTTTATAATTTAAATTATGTTACAAAAATAATTGTATCTGAGTTATGCAATTGGAATAAGAACAGCAATTTGCAGCAAACAGGATATTCAGCCTATTTCCCTCGTTCGCAAAAGCCTCTTTTTCCAAATGATCGTTACAAACTAAACCGTTTTTTGGAACTTGTTTTCCCAATGCTTGAAACCTTTTTTGTCTAATGGATTCGTTATTTATTTTATACAATCTTTTGTAAATAGGCATCTAGGTTAGTATCAAACATCATGTTTCATCATTTTTCACGTAATCATCGACAAACGATGCATTGATAAACCATTTTGTCGCAAAAATTATACGAAGATATTCGTTTTCAAATTCGCAAATAGCGGTAGTAGTTGCACTCCCGCGATATTAATTCACACTTATATATATCGAAAAATAAATCTCGATAATGAAAAAAATAACATGAAAATTGATTTCGGTCTTGACACGATAACGGACCGAAAAAGGAGAAAGGGCGGTTCCTCCTCCACTGAACATTGCGAATGCCGCTACTACGTAACACGACAGGACTGCGCTTGCGCGCCAGTGCGCTCAAGTTTAAATTTTAACGTGATTCATACGTACATACTGAAAACGTCATCTATTTGTTTGTTGGAAATTGAAAGATAACCGAAAATGAACGTTCTTCGTAAAGCACGTGCAAGATTAAAAGAATCATGAATTCAACATCGTTCAAATCGCCAAAAGGTTAATATTGGAAATTTTTTTTTATTTTATTTTATTGAAATAATTGTTTAATCTATTTTAAAATTTATTGTCAAGAAAAATGTCGGCTTTTTCAATAAATGTTTCATTTGTTATGTTCTTTTAACATATTTTTTATTCATATATTTATTAAATTATTGAAAACAGAACCTTCGTACAAAAGGCTACCTTTGTCAAAAAAGGTGCAAATAATTGAGGGACTTGATAAAGGTGAAAAAAATAGAGACCTTTCTGAACAATTCGAGGTAGCCCATTCAACCACCTCTCGAATTTTAAGCGACAGAGAAAATATTTTGTCACCGAATGTTAAAGGAGCAACAAGGTAATGTGTCAAAAAAAGATGCACAGCAATAGAAAACTCCTTATTCGAAAAGGCACTGTTCACATGGTTCGTGCAGCAAAGAGACGTTGGGTCACCCTTCTCAGGAATTTTATTAAAGGAACAAGCCGTTATACTTAATCAGTGTATGGGTGGCCCAAGCGATTTCCATGCCAGCTTTCGTCGGCTTCGGGGTTTAAAAAAACATGGAATAAGAGGAATTCAGGTCGAAGGCGAAAAATTATCGAGTAATGCAGAATCCAGTAATGAGTTCGTTGCATTATTTAGGAGTTACCTCGAACTGGATGGATACAGTCTGGACAATCTGTATAATGCTGACAAAACAGGTCTATTTTGCAGATGCCTACCTCGTCGAACATTGGCATCTAAAGATGAAAAATCTGCACGAGGATTTAAAATCAATAAAGACCGAATAACAGTCCTTGTTTGTGCTAATGTCACTGGTCTTCACTAAATTCCATTATTTGTTATTGGACAATCAAAAAACCAAGATGCTTCCAACATATCGAAGTTCTTCCTATAGAATATGTAAACCAACAGAACGCTTGGATGGATAAAGTTTCATTTTTACATTGGTACGAAAAAGTATTAATTTCTGCAGTTGATTATTTTTTTTAAAGCTATTATTAATTCTGGACAATGCACTATCCCATCCCAGTGCTGATGATTTAAATGAAACCAAGGAGAACTTTTCGGTTATATTTCTGCCTCCAAATGTCACTGCCCTGATTGAAGCAATGGATCAGGGTATAATCAAAACATTAAAACGATCGTATCGATGTAATTTTTGTAATACATTGCTGACAGATACAATAAAAAGGTCTTGTGACGTAATGACGTGTAAAAAAATGCAATCTTATACAGTGTTGTGAAGCGTTATCGTTATGATGGGTAACGATAAATACGGATACGCTTGGGAATGCCTGGAAGTATATTTTGAACGTACAACCTTTGGACTATGATTTGGAGGATGAGGATCTGCCCCAATTTATTAGAGACACTAACCGTGCTTTCCAAGAAAACCTCTCGCCAGCAGAAGTAACGGAGTGGATGCAGGTTGATAGGTGAAAAGATGTTTATCAAGATGACGCTAAAGTTAGCAACCAATTCCTAGCAACCGTTTCGAAAAAATTGAGTTTATAATTATTCTACTGAGTCCAGTTGGTATTGATGTTAATATTTTGTACTAAATTGACACTTTAATGCACATTTTTGAATATAAATACAAAATAGAATCCTTGCATTTGGAATCGGCTGCTCCGATTTAGCTGTTAACTTCAGTGTCATTTATCAAATCTCTCTGTTCCTTACAAACTTTCATCCATATATCGTGTGTACACTAAGTTTGACATTTCATTTCTATACTTGAACAGTTAACGTACAACTTTACAAGTACATTCGTCCTGAGTTTGATATATTGTTCGATTATAAAAATGAAAATAGGTACTTAATATATATTTATCCGATAAGAAATTACATTCACAAGGCGAATGTAATTTTAAAATATCTGCCGTTGTTATTCATCGATCTATTTTTTACACTTGTGTAACATAATCCATATATGTAAATATAAATGCTTTACTTTAAGATTTGAATGTGGATGGAGAATGAGTTCACTTGACGAGACCTTCGACTCATTAACAAATGAAAAGAATGCAATGTCAATCGAACATGATAATGAGTGTTCAGATGAAAACGGCCAAACAATAACAAATATATATGGGTCATTCTCCGTCAACCGGTGAACCCGACTACCCAAAATTGGTTTCAATAAAAATGATCGAGTAAAGGCTTAAAATTAATAAAAAAATAAGGGCTATCAAATGCCGTATGCACATTTTTATTATCCAAAATGGCCGACCCAATATGGCGGCCAAAATGTAGAATTCGATTTATAACAATTTTTAATTACATAGGAGACATTCACTTACGGTGTTTTTGGGTTCGCTGATTACGAATCCATCATCAGATTTTCAAAATCCAAAAAGAAAATGCTGTCACACACCATCACACGCACAAGACACACGCACGCACGCACGCACACACGCGTACACGCACACACACGTACGCGCGCGCGCGCACACACACACACACACACACACACACACACACACACACACACACACACACGCTCGCCTACGTGCGTGCGAGCGCAGGCATACACCCATACTCAGCGACCTCTTAAACATTGTGGCAAATGAGAATCGTTAAATAAATTTAAGTTTTCGGATTTTCGTCCGTCATTTTGAATCCACTATTTTGGATTTTGAAAATCTAGTACCAAATTCGAATTCAGCGACCTCCAGAATCCCCCGAGTAATGAGAATTATTCAAGTAAATTTATATTCCAGGTATTTCATCCGCCATTTTGAATCCGCCATTTTGGATTTTGAGAATCTGGTACCAAATTCGTATTCGGCGACCTTCATAATCCCCCGAGTAATGAGAGTTATTCAAGTAAATTTATATTCCATATATTTCATCCGCCATTTTGGATTTTGAAAATCTGATGATGGATTCGTAATCAGCGAACCCAAAAACACCGTAAGTGAATGTCTCCTTTGCGATTAAAAATTGTTATAAATCGAATTCTACATTTTGGCCGCCATATTGGGTCGGCCATTTTGGATAATAAAAATGTGCATACAGCATTTGATAGCTCTTATTTTTTAATGAATTTTAAGCCTTTACTCGATCATTTTTATTGAAACCAATTTTGGGTAGGCGGGTTCACCGGTTGACGGAGAATGACCCATATATATATATATATACGATGGAATGCTGATCCTAACCTTCTGACTGCAATAAGTGTAGCCAAAAACTTATCTGCATCAGTCCTTGCATACAATAATTAACTTTTTTTATGTACATTTGTCATTCAATTTTATTATTTAATTTTTCTAAATACAACAACTATGTGGCATAACCTATAATATTTATTTATATACGTATGTACACTATACTGTCCTGGTCTACTCATTCCCCTCGCGCAGGCAACCAAAGACTATGAAAAGAGTGGGGATACGGTTTCCCCTCAATTCGTCCTGTAACATGTTCCGTTTTCGTCCGCTACTGTGTCGTCCGGTATCGTGAACTCTACTGTATAGATAAACCTTTTACCCATCTCAACTGGACCTGCGGAAGGTGTGTGGTTCAGGATCTGAAATAATTTAGCTTCAAAAGGCACTAATCAACAATTTAACATTTATTTAAGTTCACAAACATACAATTTCAAAATGTCGACGAGCGCGAATCCCACGTGCGGACTAAACACGACCCGTCTCGCTTTGTTTTTCTAAATAAGATTCGTGTAAATTCACACACAAATTAAGCAACACTTGAATTTTAACTGTGTGATTGCGTACGTTCGCGGAAATTCGACTAGAAAATGAAAGCGGCTATTTTCACGTCTGGAAATTTCAGCGGGCGCGACGTATCTATCTTTTCCGGAAGTCGGATCAGGTACAAATTTTAAACTTTATAGGTAACAGCCAGTATTAGCCAGAGCCCTTTTCCACAGGATGTGCCACGTGGAGGCTACTGGTCTGATTTTCATCCCTTTTTTTTGTATTTGTTTGTAATTTTAATTTTTTTTTTTTAATTTTTTAATACTATTTTGTCATTACATATCTGAAAAAATAACATTTCGGTCATGATAGGTTTCATTAAGTTGTCATGTAATCGCGAGTCCCATTCTTCTGCCTTTCCAAATCATAATTTGAAAATAAACTCCTGCCTTAACCCATTAAGGCCTGTGAGCTGATTTTTCACGTTGAATTTAAATGTTTACAGTATTTCCAAAAATGTATGTATGCTTTGAAAACCTATCATTTCCTATATTTTTGAGGTCGCTCTTTCGAATGTCGTTGAGAAAATTTAAAAAAAACGTCACTTAACCTCACTTTTTAAAGGAAATACATAAAAAATACCGAATTTTTATGATATTTTTTTATGGGAAAGCATTTTTTTCTTTATAAAATGAATCGGAAAAGTGATCCCGATATCCAAGGAAGAAGATCATGATCGAAAAATATTTTTTTATCAAGATGGTTTCAAAAAGGCGGCTTAAAGGATTGTTCTTTTTATGGTTATATGAATCCCAGGTTTTAAAAGTTTTCTTATGCATTCTGGAAGATAAAATGTCATATATAGGGGTTTTTGAGGTCGCTGATTACGATTCTGATATTAGAATTGCAAAATACAAGATGGCGGATCCAATATCGCCGACATATATAGCTAAATTCGTTGTTTCTTATCCAATTTGCACGGAAATTTTATTTTCGGGGTTTTTGCGGTCGGTGATCTCGATTTTGATGTCAGATTTGCAAAATACAAGATGGCAGATCCAATATCGCCGGTATTTTCCTCTGCATTTATTTTTTCTTATCCAGTTTATTAATGCATGTGATTTATGAAGTTTTTGAGATCCCTGATCACGAACTTGACATCAGACTTGGCGAATACAAAATGGTGGAACTAATGTAGTGACAGTCCAAACTAACTTCATTGTTTTTTTTCTCCAACCATATAGAGATAATACCTTATTGCCTCTTCGCCGTTTATCACCTGACAAGCGTTGCCCGATTCTCACCGCGTGGAGGTAGGCAATTCCAAGAATCTTTTTTTTTTTAATTTTTAATATTTTAATTCTTTTTTGCATTTTGGTATTTTTTTTTTTTTCATTTTTTCATTTTTTATTTTTTGTGATTTTTTGCATTTACTGATCGTTGATATTTGTCTAATAATTAATTAATTTTATGGAATCTTTTAAAACAAGTGTCACAATAGTATGAATTACATTGTTGACATAATTTTCGAGTTCGTATAGAACAACTTATCGTACAACTCTTGAGGAGTGTTGGTTTCTGTATTTGATGCAATTGTAATTTTATCGGGATTTGTTAGTTAAGTAGCATTTGAAAATTTTTATGACAAAAGCCCTTTGTTGCTTTCTTAACGTCACTCTAAGCAACAGTATTTTATAGAATTGTAGCTTTCGTAATCGATGATTGGGTTATCCATAAAAATCCATGTCCATATCTTGGATTGCACAATCAAGGAAATAGGATTACATTATTGATTATGTAGATCGACGCCACTCCAAAAAGAGCGCCGAGGCACGCAACGATAACTAATAGCGTTTTGTGCAACTACCATATACCAAGAAAATATTTCAATGACATGTACGTAAGGTTCCACATATATGTAAAACAATCTGTCACTAAGAGTTGCAGTAGTCCCCGCTAGCTATCGTCTCGTCTCACGTCACATTTTTGTTCTCGTTGCAAAAATGGATTTCTGTGCATATAAGAGTAGTGCTGGTTCTATACCGGGTAATTTTTTATTCTTTTGCTTTACATGATATGTAATTTGATATATGTATGTAAATGTATGACAATATTTATACCAAAGACATTTGAAAAAGTCGCATCTCGGTATCGTCGCGGCTGTAGTCAGACTTTCTCTTTTTTCTTTCAGTATTACATTTCTGTCTTTCTATGCACATAGGAAATAGGTCTACTTTTGTATAGGACAATCTTTTTTTCTTCTGGTCTATACGATCTGACATTCCTTATCAGTTTCAAAAAGCCACCAAAGAATCGTTATTCTGTACCAGAAAATCGAAGTAATGCGAAGAAACGACGCAAAACAAATAATCAGCAAATCTATGACTCAGATGAATTTGAAGAACACGATAATTACGTTTGTGTAAATGATTCCGATGAAAACGAACAACTTGAATTAGATACTAATTCATCTGAAAATGAGAATATAAATTTCCAGCCCGAGCAGTCGTACCAAAATATATGCGAAAATTAAAATTCAACGCAAAAGAAATTAGAAGAAAATCATGAGTATATCTGGTCAAACGGAGAAAAATCTTTGAAAAGTGAACATTTTTCATTCGAAAATGAAACATTACTAAAAGCAGCAGATGTAAAAATGATTTTACAAAGTTCGCCAACAGAGATTTTTGAATATTTCTTTTCTTCTGAACTGAAAAAATATATTATTGAGCCAACATCTACGAATGATCTAATAATGTCGATGGACGAACTGAATGGATTTCACGGTATTTTGATATTTACGACTTATAATAAGAGACTTTCTTAGCGACATTATTGGTCTGATGATAACTTTTTACAAGCACAACCAGTCAAACATGCTATGAGTCGTAATAAATTCATGGAAATAAAAAGCTACTTGAAATTTCATAGGGCTGGTGACGAAGATGATAGTGACAGGGCATGGAGAGTGAGAAAAATCTTAAATATTTTTCGTAAAAATTTAGTTAGATTTGGTATATGTGGTACAGCTTTTTCAGTCGACGAAATGATGCTAAAGTTTTTTTTGACGCAGCGTCTTGAAACAGTTTATAAGAGGTAAACCAATTCAATTTGGAATAAAAATGTGGGCCTTATGTTTATCTAATGGATATCTGCTTGACTGTGATATATATTGCGGCAAAGAAAAGGATAATGTTATGGAACTAATTAAATGCACGATGGGAAGTAGGGTGGCTGTTAAAATGCTACAAACAGTTTTTTTTAAACGTAAGTGCCAGAAATATTCAAAAATATCATGATAACTTCGACAATTTGTTTACCAGCCCAGATTTACTCGTCCATCTGCAAAAACTAGGCTTGAAAGCAACTGGGACAGTACGAGAAAATCGGATCGAATAGCAGAAGAACCTGCGAGAGAGAGAGAGAGAGGGGGGGGGGGAAGACGAATAACTAAACAATTGACAATTGACTCCAAAGACTACTGTGGCCCACAATATGCTTGCTCCTGGATGGAAGTAGCCTGGAGGTTCGTAGAATAGGGAGTCAGTGATCTGATTGGTCGGTTCTCGCCTCCTGGTGAATAAGAAGTTTGGGAGTTCAGAGCGTGGGGTGTAGCTCGCCCGATGTCTTGCCTTTGGATGGAAGTAACTTGTTGGTTCGTAGCATAGAGGACCGGTGATCCGCAATCCGTCGGTGCTCGCCTTCAGGTGAATAAGAAGTTAAAAGGTTCAGAGCGCGGGGAACTTTCGAATAAAATCGGCAATTGGCCGTTTCGAAAGTATGGACGTTTATGTACGAACCGCGTAATTCGAATTTGAATTGGAATTGTTTCGAAACAAAAGAAACGTCATCGTTTAGCGACGAGTTGTTATGAAATAGCAGAGGGACGACAATTTGACAGAAAGAAGACAGATACTGACAAACGCTGGAATGCGCCGGTTCTGCTGCGAACCAAAATAAATTCGCGTTAATTAGAATATTTCACCCGGTGTTTTTAATTATTTTCATGGTGCCGAAACCCGGGACCTATCGCCGGGTCGGGTGAAAATTTTAACAACAAAAAGTCTTTAAGTTTCGAAAGTGTATAAACGGCTGAAGAATGGGGTGACGTCAAATGGAAACAACAACCAGAAAGACTCGTTCCACCCACAAGAAGACTTCGGCAGACTCCACAATGAAGAGGAAGACCACAACGACGGATGATTCAACGCCATTAGTCAAAAAGAGAGAACGGACCAATGAGGAGCATATCACACCATTTGCCAGACGTGTTCGCAGCAAGGAAACAATTTCCAGTAACCGAGCAGCATCTATTAATCCCAAGCGGCCAGAAATCGTCGACAACGGTACCAGGGTCGACATCGAACATCGAGTTGAGCGAAGAAGAAGGGAATTCTTACGAAGACGACGAACATCGCAACATTAGCGACGGCGTTCATAAGCGAGGTAATTCAGTGCGGGAAAAAATAGAAATCGGACGATACCGTGAGCAATTACATCGCGAACTAGCGCGACTCGACCGTATAGAGCGTGATATCGATGTAGAATATTCGGTCGGTTTGGAAAGTGACGTGAATATTTCAGAAAATGTCAGTATTCGAGGTACGTCGGAATCCCGAAATACTATCAACCGAACACAAAATTCGCCAAGTTTTGAAGAAATGTCGCGAATATTTGCGCACGCGATGTCGAATGCTTTAAACTCCGGTCAATTAAATGATTCGAAACGAATTGCAAATAGGTTAGCGGCTGGTCCATCACCTCGTTTTGACGGGAACCCCAGTGATTGGCTTCACTTTAACCCTTTAAGGACCAAATGTACAAAAATTTGACACGAAGTTTGTCAGTATTTTTTAGTATTATTTAAATTCAATGAAAATAATTGTGGTATATACGTTTCCAATTGCTTGAACCCCGCTCTTTCGAATGGTGGATGGTAAAATACTGTCAATTTTAAAATGAACGAATTACAGACAATTTTTTAACAAAAATCATGAGATTTTAAAAGTTTTTTTTTCATTTATCGTTTTTTTTCCTCATTTATAGCATTGCTATGCCCCAGTTCGGTATAAATAACGTGACAAAAATGTCTAAGCTTCAAAATGGTGATATATGTTTATATAAAATTCGAAATGGCGATCCCGAAAATGGCATCCTAAATGAAATTTTCTTGAAAAATTTGAGAACGCTCTAACACAAAAATTATGAACTTTATAAAAAAAATGATAAGAGTAATAAGTTGTTAGAATTCATCGACGAATACACTGGAATTTTGTCAGATTTTTTTTATGATATTTTGAAAAAATTTTTAATTTTCTTTTTTGAAAATTTTTAAAAGTTTACCAAAAACTCTGAAAAAATTCTAGTATACTCTTTGATGAATTCTAAGTATTTTTTGTTCTTTGCAATTTTTTCTAAAAGTTGATAATTTCCGATGGAAAAAAATATAAAATATATATAAATACGCAACATTCGAGATTTATTTCTTCGAAAACTATCGACTTCAGGACAAACATGCAAAGAACAAAAAATACTTAGAATTCATCAAAAAATGTACTCGAATTTTTTCAGAATTTTTGGAAAAAAACAATTAAAAATTTTTTCAAAATATCATAAAAAAAATCTGACAAAATTCCAGTGTATTCGTCGATGAATTCTAACAACTTTTTACTCTTATTATTTTTTTTATAAAGTTCATAATTTTTGTGTCAGAGCGTTCTCAAATTTTTCAAGAAAATTTCATTTAGGACGCCAATTTCGGGACCGCCATTTCGAATTTTATAAAAACATATATCACCATTTTGAAGCTTAGACATTTTTGTCACGTTATTTATACCGAACTGGGGCATAGTAATGCTATAAGTGATAAAAAAAACGATAAATGAAAAAAAACTTTTAAAATCTCATGATTTTTGTTAAAAAATTGTCTGTAATTCGTTCATTTTAAAATTGACAGTATTTTACCATCCACCATTCGAAAGAGCGGGGTTCAAGCAATTGGAAACGTATATACCACAATTTTTTTCATTGAATTTAAATACTAAAAAATACTGACAAACTTCGTGTCAAATTTTTGTACATTTGGTCCTTAAAGGGTTAAACGCGCGTACAAATTAAGCACCGAACTAGGTGATTTTACTGATCACGAAAACGTCGCTAGAATTTTCAAAGCTGTAACTGGCAAGGCGCGAGACACGATTCACGGTTTGGCTATGGGTTCAAATAGCGCGAAAGAGATGCTCGAAATATTATCCGTGCGTTTTGGTAACCCCGACCTCGTAGTTGAACGTATCGCCGCGGATTTATGAAAATTGCCGAGAATATCAGCGTCTGGCGATGAAATTGTAACCTTTGCGACCAAATTAAAAGGCGACGTGTCGGCTATGCAATCAATGAACCATACAGGTGACCTAAATAGTCCGGAACTTGTCAAAGATTTGATTCGAAAACTTCCGTCTACCATAACCTTTGCGTATGAAACTTATTTAAATACCGCTGATATTTAAGAGCCAAAACTCGTTACTCTCTCAAAATTTTTGTACGAATGGGCAATGATGTCATGCAAAACCGGTACAAACATACGTCATGAAACGGTCGAAAATTCGAATGTCATTAGAGAACGACGCGTTCGACACCCGGCGCCACTTTCGAAAAATTTTCGGGGTTAGTTTATGAATGTAAGTCGTCAAACTCGTCAATTACACAATAACAGTCTGACATAAAATCGAGCGATTTTATTAAGTGCCTATTTTGTTCACGTACTGGCCATGAAATTACAAAATGTGAATGTTTTATGAAATTGAAAGGTGGAATTGGGTGAGAAGAGAAAATAGGTATTTTTCATGTCTTGCGAGCGGGCATCGTGCCGATTACTGTATTGAACGTGGAGTTTGTCCGAAAAACGGTTGGGCTCAAACTCATCATGTAATGCTACATAACCATATAAACAATTGCGCGATTACATAGCTATCGTAGGTTAAGTCAGCTTCCCTTGTCAAATAAAGAATCGAATCCCCCCAGTCGATGTCACGAAATGTCGAATCGAATAGAATCGATTTAGAAGCGACATTATGACTAGGAATAGACCAAATTTTATTGAAAATTATATCCGTTACTCTATTTTATCCTCAAGCGAGGTTAGAAATGTATGCTTTATTAGATGAAAGGTCAACGATATCATTAATTACAACTAATGCAGCAAGAACGATTGGCAACCGAACGACTGGTAACTCTACCTACCCAAACAATTTCAGAAAAGACGGTTAGTAGCGCGCCTCACTTACGCAAAATATTGTTTTCTCCGTATGTTAACGCATCTCCTACGATATTATTCGGTCAACACTACGCGTATATAATTTCAAGTTTAGAGTTTCTCTTGGGGAGTCGCGATATTTCAGTAGCTTCACTAAAATTGTTGGGATGGGCGATTCATGGAGGAATATCATTTAATATCGACAAAACCATGTAGATTTTCTTATTAGTAATTGAGAATATAGAAGTAGCCTGGAGGTTCGTAGAATAGGGAATCAGTAATCTGATTGGTCGGTTCTCGCTTCCTGGTGAATAAGAAGTTTGGGAGTTCAGAGCGTGGGGTGTAGCTCGCCCGATGTCTTGCCTTTGGATGGAAGTAACTTGTTGGTTCGTAGCATAGAGGACCGGTGATCCACAATCGGGGAACTTTCGAATAAAATCGGCAATTGGCCGTTTCGAAAGTATGGAGATTTGTGTACGAACCGCGTAATTCGAATTTGAATTCGAATTGTTTCGAAACAAAAGAAACATCGTCGTTTAGCGACGAATTGTTATGAAATAGCAGAGGGACGACAACTTGACAGAAAGAAGACATATACTGACAAACGCTCGAACGCACCGGTTCTCCTGCAAACCGAAATAAATTCGCTTCAATTAGAATATTTCACCCGGTGTTTTTAATTATTTTCATGATCGCATTAGATTTTACTATAATCAAATTGCTGGAGCCGAGTTTTTACGATTACTTAATAATCCCTATCAGATGAATCATATGATAATTAAACAATTACCACCTTATATACAGTCGATGTTAATTCAGTTAATATATTTTTAAATAAAGATTTAACAAATGCATTAACAGGAGTTGATAAAATAGAAACAAGCAATAAATATAACGGTTACAGTTATGATAATTACGGAATTTTAGATTATGAATATAAAAACAGACTACGATTTTCAGATAGTGATAGATATAGCAATAGTCAAAACAGATCAGATCAATTTTCAAAAAACAAATGTAATACAAATGGTGAATTCAGGGATAATAAAAACAATTCGTTCGATTCTAAAGTAAACACACGGTTTCAACAACAATATAATAGAAGTAATTATTCAAATAACAGAACCGAAAATGATAAATACTGGCGATGTCGATACCGAGAATGAGTATAATGTCGACAATATTTCGAAGCGCCCTATTAATTACGAAAACACACGAAATGATAATTCAGAGAATTTAAACGAATAGATGGCTGTATTAACACAGATCCAAATACAGTCCTAGAAAATAGTTTTAATGAGGATCTCATTTTCGATATTGATGGTATGAATGTGGATAATGAAAAATCGTATATAAAAAGGAATATGCGAAAGCTATTATAAAGTTAAAATTTGGAAAATCCGAGTATAATGCACTTTTTGATTCAGGTAGCGATGTCACATGTATTAGCGAAGAATGTTTTAATACGAAAAAAAAGACATAGGTATAAACATTTTACCAGTGGCAAATACACGAATTGCGGGGGTGTGCTGTCGAAATACGATTAAAATAAAAACCCAAGCATTGATCAAATTTTCAATTGGCAATATGAAGTTTTCAGAAATATTCTTAGTGGTTCCGTCTTTAATAAATGACATAATAGTAGGTACACCTTGGATGAAGAAACATGACGTAATTCTAAACTATACAGAAATAATAGTAATTATAAAAAATAATTAATCTTTAGAAACTAAAATAAAATTTCAAGAAATGCACCAGAAAGAAACAACAAAAAAGAAAATACCTTCACAGTTTCTTGCAATATCATCGATATCAATTGAAATATAGTTGCAAGCAACAAAATTATTGCGAATTTTGTTGAGGTCGGGGATTGTAAAAATTCTGTTCAAAATAACGATGAATTTTGCAGGGAAGCTGGAGAGGTCGTAGAAAGCTGTAACACATTAAATAATAATAAAAAAACAACAGCTTTTAGAATTAATAAAATCAAAAGTTTTTAGTAAAAAACCTTGTTGTGCAAAAAATTTGACTATAGTTTTGAATTAAATAATAAAAAACCAATTATTAGGTCATACCCAATCCCAATTGCATATAAGGCTGACGTTCAAAAGCAAATTCATCAGTTGCTTGATGATGGAATAATTGTGGAATCTCAAAGCCCGTATTTAAACCCAATGCAAATCGTAAAGAAAAAGCAAGGAGATATTCGTATCTGTTTAGATGCAAGGGTTTTAAATCAGTATATAATAGGCGGTAATGAAGCGCCAGAGCATATCTCTGAAATTACTCAAAAATTCCACGGAACAAATATATTTACGACAACGGATTTGATGCAGGGATATTATTGGATGAACAATCTCTTAAATATACAGCCTTTATACACGAGGGCAAACTATACCAGTTTCGAAGGTTACCTTTCGGTATCAAAACAGCAGGATGTGCATTTATGAGAGCACTAAGAAAAACATTTAAAAATAGAGACTTACAAGATTTAACTTCATATGTAGATTACATTATAATTGCATCGCGATCTTTTGCAGGACATTTAATAAATTTAGGAAAGTTCTTTGACATACTAATAGAAAATGGGTTTAAGCTTAGTTTAAGGAAAACATCATTTTTTAAAGAAAAAATACCATTTTTGGGATTTGCTTTATCATCCCAAGGTATAACACGCGATGAAGAAAAGGTAAAAGTAATATTCGGCATTCGGGAACCACAAAATTTAAAGGAACTACAAAGATTCATGGGCATGTGCAACTATTATAGGCAATTTCAAATTAATTATTCCCATCTAGTCGACTCTTTTAGAAAATTAACTTGTAAAAATAAATTTAAGTGGTTTCCGGAGCACAGCCTTTTTGGAGCTAAATAAGAGGTTTTCCGAAACATTAATGCTTTCTCATTATGACCCAGATAAAGAACTAAAATTGGAAACAAATGGAAGTAAAAAAGGGCTCGGGGTGTATTATACCAACTGGACGAAAATAATAAAAAAAAATAATTCATGCTGTTGGTAGGTGCCTAACAAAATACGAAGTAAACTACACTGTAACTGAGCTCGAATTGTTGGCTGTTGTATATAGTGTAAGCAAGCTTAAGACTTATCTAACGGGTATACAATTCGAGATAATGACAGATCATAAGGCTCTAACTTTTTTGTTAAGAACACCATACCATAACAGCAGATTACTAAGATGGTCATTGTTTTTGCAACAATTTGATTATAAATTTGAATACCTTCCAGGAGAACACAATAACATTGCAGATTGTCTGAGTCGAATAGATTATTAAAAACCCGAAAATGTTGAAATAAATCTAATTAAATTACATAAAGATACAATAATAACATTTAAAAGTATAAAAAATCTACAACAAGAAGATGATATAATTCAAAATATAAAAAATAACATACATAATGGGGTAAATAACGTTTCGTATAAAATCTACAATGATATAATGTTCCATAAAAACAAAAAATCAGACAAATGGCGATTAATGATACCAAAAAGCATGCAAAAGGATCTAGTTAAACAAATTCACGAATCATTAGGACATACAGGTGTGTATAAGATTAATGCGGAGATAAAGCAAAACTATTATTGGAAAAACAGTAAAACACATGCTAAAGAAATCTGTAAATATTTCGATTTATGCCAGAGGGTCAAACCCGTAAATTATTCAATGACAGGTGAATATCAATCAATAATTCCTAAAAAACCCAACCAAATGGTTGCCGTCGATTTTTACGGACCTCTGCCAATGGGTAGAGGAGGTGTCCAATTTATATTTGTGGCTCTAGATGTCTTCTCCAAATTTGTATCGCTTTACCCGATGAAAAAAGCGACAACTCGAATGTGTTTAAAAAAGATCATAGAATTACTGTACACGTGTAGGGAAGCTAAAATATATATTATCTGATAATGGGTCGCAGTTTTCATCGCCACTGTGGAAAAGTGAACTGGAAGAACACGTGGTTAAAGTGTATCATTCGTCAGTACGCCATCCGCAATCCAATCCGGCGGAATGTACAATGCGCGAACTGGGCAGGTTTTTCAGAACCTATTGTGCAGATCAACATAAGAAGTGGCCTGAATGTATCTATAAAATAATCGATTTTATTAATTTAACCGCGAATCATACTACGGAATATACACCTTGGGAGTTACATTATGGGGAAAATCCGCGTCACCAAGTTAGGGAAATAGTTAAATTTCCCAAAGAATGTAAGGATGATAATGATCTAATAAAATATGCATTAGACAATATGAATTAGAAAAAGTGAATTTCCGGAAAAAACAACAAAGAGCAGTATCGCAAATCCAACTAAAAGTCAACGACTGGGTGACGTTAAAAATACCGTATCCATTAAACGCGATAAAAGAACAAGTTCATAAATTTGTACTACGGCCCATTTGTGATAACACGAATTTTCACAAACGCCTGTGAATTAGCAGACCCATCGAAGATCGTGAAAATTAAAGGTATCTACAATAGAATAGATATGCGGAAATATAATCGAGCGAATTATGTTTAGTTTACTATTAAGTTTTATAGCTACGGACATAACATAAACGAATATAATATTTATTTACGGGAGTAACTGCGTGTTGTGATAGATATGTACATTTTTATAGTTAGAAATAACTGTGATTGTTGAGATTTGGCATACAATATTCCTCATAACACATTGTTCTTCGTCATATTATATGCGGGGATGTTGCAAGGTATAAGAGAGAGATTAGATTAGATTAGATTTATTCATTTACACCCTGGGACTGACCCAAAGGGTAGATATACAAAAGAAAACTAAAACCGAAGACCTTAGTAAGTTGTCTAAATATTTAAACTGCATTAATGACAAATAGCTAAATTCTCTCTCAGTGTGCGTAATATGTATATATTTGAGTGTTTTACAATCTAGCGCGTGGTGTAAGCGTTGTCGCGGATATATCATTGGAATACAGATAAGTGTATAATTTATTTCTAAAAATCGCTAGTGAAGTAGCAGAAGTTATCACATACGGCAAATTATTCCAAAAATACGCTGCAGAAACCGAAAACGAGTTTTTAAGTGCCGTCGTCCGACATAGTGGAACAACGAATGTCTCTCGAGATGTGCAACGAGCCGATCGACGTAATTCGGGCATGTCAGATATATATGTAAATCGGTCTAAAATGTATTGTGGAGCTAATCCATGAACCACCTTATAGATAAATATTCCTAAGAAATAATTACGTCTGCTTCTAACAGTTAGCCAGTTTAACTTTAGCCAGTATGGTGATATGTGTTCTGATCTGCCTAAATCGAATATAAACCGAATGTTGTTATTTATAGCTCGTTGCAATATAACATTTAACTCATCTGTTAGATCATTATAAATTAAGCATCCATAATCAATATATGGGAGTATGAGCATTTGAACAAGTTGAGTTCGAAGCTTGCATGATAAACTCTTTTTATGAAATTTGATACTATAAAGGGTAGATTTTATTTTATTAATCGTTTTTGTAATATGAAGTCTCCAATCCAGCGATGGTGTCAACTAAACACCAAGATTTTTTAGTGATTTGACAAATTGAATTGGCTGTCCATCAATTAAGACACTATTACCAAGCAGAGAGGTATCGATAGCGCTGATATAGGCAAGACTACCAAGTATCATAGCCTTTGTTTTTGACGCGTTCAGTGTTAAACCATTAACTTTTGCCCAGTCAGCAATGGCCTCGCAGTCACTTGCTATATTGAATAGACCAGATGAAAGTTCAGATACAGGACATTCAACATATATTTGCGTGTCATCTGCAAATAGCATATTGTAACCTACACGTTTGCTCCCGTGTGGTTGTTAATTAAAATTCTCGGAAATTCTTCCATTCACGATCGAATCTCTGAATGGACGACTTCTCGGAATTCACTACTACACACACACAGACGGCACAAGGAAAGGTCTTGTAAATAAAAATATGAGTCGTTTATTTACTATATGAAAAGATATTTATTTAATACGACCTTGACCTTAACCTTATTTTTATTTATAATTACTTAAGTCTACGTTTACGAGAGTTTGAATACTAGGAATCTGGAAAAGAAAATGATTAGTAATTTTTTTGAAATAAAAGTCCGGACTAGCAGCTTTTAAATAAATGCGGACCAGAAAATTTGAATTATAGTATGACGGGATCGCCTCAGCGATCGCGCTACCGAAAATTAAGTTCCCGATTAGTAAGATCCCTCAGCGGGAGTCTTGGGCGAGACTAGGATCGGGAAGATGCTTAAGGCCAGACACCTCTCAGCGAAGAGCAGGACGAGAAGTGCTCGTCTTGAGATTTTCTTCGAACAGGTCGACTCTGATCCCCTCTCTTGATGCCGTGACGTCATGCCCTCTCCCTGGAATCGGGTATGCGCACCACAATACATGACGAGCAAGACCACCGCTCGGTCCCACCCGAAAGCCTCAGGGACGCAACTTAAAATAAAAGTGCCCCGGCTCTTAAATTCAAGGCAAAATCACAAAAGGAGCTACGGCCCTGCGTTGTGGAGGTTACAATATACTTTGAATAGTTAAGCATTCGCTGTAGATCGTTGATAAATATCGAAAAAAGTAAAGGCCCTAAGACGGATCCTTGAGGTACTCCACTGCTGACTGATAGCCAGCCAGAGAGGGAACCATCTTTTCTTAATACCGCTTGAGTTCTATCAATTAAGTAACTATGAAACCACTTCAATACATCACTAGAACAGCATATATCTCTCAATTTCTGTATCAGCAAGTTATGAGACCATAACTTATGTCAAAAGCCTTGCTAAAATAAAAAAGAACAAGAATTGTAACCATGCGCTTATCAATACCCTCTCGAATGTCATCGAGTACATTCAAGAGGCAGTTTGAGTGCTATGGTGTTGACGGTATCCTGACTGCTGGGTATCTAATAGCTTGTTGGAATTCAGATAAGTGATAAGCTGATCATAAACTAATCTCTCCAGGTATTTAGACGACTCGCAAAGATTTGCAATCGGTCTGGTATCAGCTGGGCATGACGGAACTTTAACCTTCGAGAGAGGTACTATGATTGATTGTTTCCAGCTAGATGGAAAAGTGCTGGAATTTAGAGAAAGATTAAATATCTTATAAAAAGCTTGGGTGACAGTTTCTCCGCCTAATAAATAGTATGATGTGCTAAGTTTGTCTATGCCCATAGCCCGAGTATTTGCTTGTCCCATTACCCTGTTAACATCATTGGTTGTGACAGCATTGAATCGAAAAGGTTGATTAGAGCTTATATCTCTTGAAGAAAAAAGTAGCATAGAATCCAAGGCAATAAGCGTGCATGACAAGTGAGCGTTTGATATGGAAGCATAATAACCATTCAACTCATGCGCAGAGAAGTATTTGAGAGGTGTCGATTTTTTAGCAGAAGAGACAATTCCAAGACACTTCAGTTGGCTCCAAGTCTGATTCGGGCTAGTTGCACTATTTAATCTGCGCACGAAATACTCGTTTTTGGCTATAGATAATGGGTAAGTGAGATTAGCTCGAAGAACGCGAAATTCTTTTAAGTAAACTTGCGAGTTAGTTTGCTTATAAAGTTTGTATAATTTCTCGCGCTTTTTGATATCTGACCGGTATTTGGCACTTACCCATGGTTTTTTTTATTCGATAAGTTTACATGTCTGTACGGTGCTGTGTAATCTAAAGCTGTAGTAACTGCGGATGTAAATTGTAGCGCTGCCGAGTTTACATTTTCAGAAAACGAACAAGAATTGACATTTGAAGTAAGATGAGTATTAAATAATGAACGATTAAAATTACGCATATCGCGAGTAACTACAGTTTTAAGATAGATCTCAGGTTTCAAAAATTTGAAGTTTATCTCAATTAAATCGTGCCTCGCAATGAACGGCGAATTAGACTTCGTGTACAATGTTACGTTGGTTTTGAATTTAGAGATGAACAAATCAATCCAGGTATCAGAAGTTTCTGTATGATGCGTCGGTTCGGATGGTATCAGATATAAAGAATGCAGAAACATCTGCGTATTAATATATTCTATAATATATAATATAATGTATATATAATATAATGTGATTATAAATTGGTAAATATGTTCCTAGCGAGCGGAAAAAGTCAGATGGAAAGGCTGCTTCAGGTCGACGATAAACAACTGTTACAAGTAGTGTTTCGGTGGAAAAAGAAACTTCACAAATTAGATATTCTGGTTTATTACAAAAAATTCCTGGAGAAGGCACTAAAATGTGGGATTTGTAACTGGAATGGACATATAAGGCAACACCACCACCAGGCTTACCCAATCTATCATTTCTAAAGATTTCGTAGTTATCTATGGAAATTGGAGAATCTGGAATTTGTGGCATTAAAAAAGTTTCGGTAATAGCAAAAATGTGAAAATTGTGGCTTAGGATGTGAGTAGAAATTAAGTCAAAATGAGTCGGAAGTCGATTGGCATTTACATGGCTTATTTTTATTTCATTAAAAGTGGATGAAGATACATGCGGACTGCGCAGATTGGATATCCGAGTTTGGGGACAGAGTCAGGAGGAGAGGGGTACGGAACTAAGCCGCTGCTGAATTTGTGAAAGTTTTTCTTCAGAAGTAATATGAACCTTATCAGTGGCTTTAGAAATCCGCACATATACTGCACCATTATCAATGATAGGATTGGGCAAACCGTTCTCGCTAGTTAATTTACGCGCTTTTTTATAAAGTGTATAGATTGCTGGAGCGAGCATTTCGCGTATGGAAATTACGAGTTGCGAAGAGGAATCAAAGACGTTTGAGACACGAAAATCTTTCATTTCACGACGCCTTCGAAGAACGATGTTTCTCGCCGTGGGTCCATTAAAGGCTGCTATAAGTAATCTTGTTGAAATTTCGGGATTTGAAGAAGCGATGGCTGATGTTGAAGCAGGCATAGTGCGAGATCGAGTATTACGCTGTACTTCACGAATCTGCAGAATACTTGGTTTTAGTTCATCTAAATCCATCTCATGAAGTATTTTTCCAATTACTTCTCTGTCGGATAGTTCAGTAGAAGACGGAATGTTAGTTATTATGATTTCTGGCGACACAGACGTTTCTTGTCTATTTATTTGCAAATCATTTAATTGCGTTCTCATTGATGCATTTTCACTAGGCAGTGCAGATAGTTCTGCTGTGGTCTCCTCGGAAAGTACTGCAGGTTTTGAGGCTATATCGTCAAAACGTTCCATACGTTGCTCAAATGAAATACATCTCTCTTCCAGAGAACGAATTCGAGTGTCTTGAGAATCCATCCGTGCAATCAGATCAGGAATTTGGTCGAGTTTAACGTCGATTTTGTCTAGACGACTATTTAGATTATCGAGTTGATCTAGCTTATTTAACTTTTCTAAAATCATCGCCAGCGTAGGATCAGTATCTGATGTTGTACGGATTGAAGAGGATGCATTATTCTGTGGTTCACCTTGAGAGCCTAAATCAAGTACATTCGTCGATGGTGGTGAGGCATCGCACCGTAAGTTTAGTGAAGAAGCAGTTTCAACATCATTGGTTTCGAACGTATCCATGGTTGACGCCGGTATTTCGGTTGCAGAGTCAAATTTCGGATGGCAGTGTTCACAAATGCGCATTGATTTACCGTATGATTTGACATTAAAAAAGTGAACGCATTTTTGGTTGTGACGAAGTCACTATAAAAAAAATAATGCAAAAAAAAAAAAAAAATTGTAATAATTAAAATTATTAAAATTTCGCGCGACGGTTAAGAGTTAGTCGCCGAAATCATATAGTGGGCGAGCGAGCGAGAGAGGCGTTCGGTTAGCCAGCGCGCGCGATCGTTCGAGTGGGCCGGTAGATTCCGTCCGGCAGCCGTTGGCGAAACTCGAACGTGCCGGCGCTTTGTTATGTCGACGACGGTGCGTCCCATGAGATGACGAAGACACGATGTCTTTCGTCGATTAATAACAAACCTCGGCGAACCGTATTTAGGTGTACGTTTGTATTTGTCGCACACATAAATGTAATCATATATGAATGTACGATTTCGCCCAATTTATTAATTTTTCTTATGAAAAGGTAGGTTCGGGGTGGGGGACATTTGCATTAGCCGTTTTCGATGGAAACTTGAAATCGGCAGTCTTATTTCCAAAGCCGTAACGCGAGGGAAAAATATTCAAAAAAATTTTGAAGTGTTGCGATTGAGTTGAGAGTGGCGAGTTGTGAGTTGGAGAGAGAGAGAGGGAGAGAGAGAGAGAGAGAGAGAGAGAGAGAGAGAGAGAGAGAGAGAGAGAGAGAGAGAGAGAGAGAGAGAGAGAGAGAGAGAGAGAGAGAGAGAGAGAGAGAGAGAGGGGGAGAGAGGAGAGAGGAGAGAAGAGAGAGAGAGAGGAGAGAGAGAGAGAGAGAGAGAGAAGAGAGAGAGAGAGAGAGAGAGAGAGAGAGAGAGAGAGAGAGAGAGAGAGAGAGAGAGAGAGAGAGGAGAGAGAGAGAGAGAGAGAGGAGAAGAGAGAGAGAGAGAGAGAGAGAGAGAGAGAGAGAGAGAGGAGAGAGAGAGAGAGAGGAGAGAGAGAGAGAGAGAGAGAGAGAGAGAGAGAGAGAGAGAGAGAGAGAGAGAGAGAGAGAGAGAGAGAGAGAGAGGGAGAGAGAGAGAGAAAGAGAGAGAGAGAGAGGAGAGAGAGAGAGAGAGAGAGAGAGAGAGAGAGAGAAGAGAGAGAGAGAGAGATGAGAGAGAGAAGAGAGAGAGGAGAGGAGAGAGAGAGAGAGAGAGAGAGAGAGAGAGAGAGAGAGAGGAGAGAGAGAGAGAGGAGAGAGAGAGAGAGAGAGAGAGAGAGAGAGAGAGAGAGAGAGAGAGAAGAGAAGAGAGAGATGAGAGGAGAGAGAGAGAGAGAGAGAGAGAGAGAGAGAGAGAGAGAGAGAGTTGGTGACATAACTTCCGGTTTGACAGATGGTAACGTTTAGTTTTTTTGTAATTTGAGCGGGTGGCGAGAGAAGTGAGTACAGTTAGCGAGAAAGTGAGCAGGAGCGATGAGGAAGGCGGGAACGCGAAGTTACACTTCCGGTCAGGCCGGATTGTATTGAATCCTAGGTAGGATTAGCCCAGCGGAAATCGCACCTTGGATCGCGTCCGGTTAATTTCATTAAGTGTGCAAATTAAATTAAATTAATTGTAACTGTATTTTATTTCAGTGTTGAAATTATACACTGGTTTAAATTGACAGGGGTAAATTTTATTTGCCCTTTGTACAAATTTCGATTCAAAATACAACGTTACAGGGTGATATGGCTTATCGCAGCTTTCACAAAAAACAGGACGTTTTAGTATTCTCGTACATTAGTATTCAGATTAGTTTATATCGATGATATATGAAAAATTGCGTTCGGTGGGGCACGTGAACCGTACGCGTGTCTGCGGTGCGCAGCCTATGAGCGGTGCTATATGCAAGTGTGAGATTTAACACTAATGCAAAATACACTGATTACCGAAAAGACAACTCCGGTAATAGCCGCAATGCATAGCACAAACTGCATGAAATGAACGAAACTCAAATTTCGTTTCAATGCCAATAAATATGCTTCGTAGTTACCAAGAGTTTTAATTATAGACTCGCACAGATGAAAGTATGAAACACCTGCAGAGTTCTTCTGTTTTCCAAAATGACAGTTTGACAGGTTCCAGAGGAAATTCTCTACGTAACGTAGCGTGACGTCACTGGACACGCGATGTTGTTGCGTGAACTGTTGTAAATGATGGCAACTGGAAACTCCGAATTTGCGAAATGAAGTCTTACTCTTTTCTCTGATGAATGACTAGGAATCAAAAAGCTCGAACAATAGTCGTCGTCCGAGTCAAACAGAGAACCACTGTGCAAAAAATAGAACTCCCACGAAGAAAATTTAAGTGATGATTCTAATAAAGTGTACTGAGATCTAGAAAATGTGACCAACGTACTCACCGGTCAAGAGAGAGAGAAGAGGAGTAAAGAGAAGATAAGAAGAAATATTATTTTCCATGATTATTTCTGAAGAGATTTACCGGTGTGACAGCAGATGACGCACACTCATAACGATTTCGCCAGGAACCTGGCAGGCGGACGATGGCGGGGAACGTTCGTTCCAAAGAAACAGGTTATTGAGGCAATTCGATTGAGGGAATCGAGGCGACGGGAGCTCCGTTCCATCGGGCGATTTTCGCACGTTTTCCTCAAAAAGTCGATTGGACGCGATCAAAAGTGCGGGTCGAAACTATTTTCGCTAAATAACGTTTCACGATCGACTAAAACGTTTGCCTGAGGACTCTTGGAGATAGCTCAAATTTTGCCATATTCGAAATTTTGGCCGCTACTCAAATACCCGTCAGAGCCAACCGAGTCGGATGCCAATGTCGTCTTCAAATATACGAATGATGAATTTATCTTGAGCTGGTTTGTATGATCACTTAGCATCCGAAGACGACGCCACTTCTCAAAGCCCATCATCGTTTTTGTTTCAACAATCCTCAATGGACAGATAAGTGTTGTCATAATTCGTGTAATTATTTTTCTCTCTCTCTCGCGCGCAACGTTCGAATTTTTATTTGTAAATAACCGATCATACCGGAATAATTTAATTTTTTGACTTATACGATTATTTTATAACGCGTTTCGGGTAAATGCGAGATGTAAATTTAAATCTTTATTCGGAACACCAATACGCAGTTTAGGGCCAATAAATTAGGATCGCTGGGACCATCCGTTTATTCATCATTCTCTCTTCTTTCATTTTGAACATATTGATTTGAAAATAATCATTTTGAAACATAGTATTTTTCCATGAGATCTCAAGACATATGTATTATACTAATAAGTGATGTTGTCGCCGGCAAATGAGCTCATGTGCGTTTTATCATTTATGCATAACATTGTTACATAATTAATAAAATACATCTGAATCATCTCTTGCATATAATATTGTACATCCTGCTAAACATAATTTGTCCCTTATCATATGAATAATTTTATTTTTATTTTTGGGATTTCGCAAAAAATCATCTTTTTTCACAAGTGTCATTGGTTCGTTAAATTCTATTGAGGGGCTTTCAAATCCTTTTCGCCTTCGTAAATGAGCCATATCTTTGATGGTTAGACCTGCCAAGTACCCGTAAAATACAACATGTGCCTTTCCATAATATTTTATTACGTAATCGACATGAGCATTACATATTTCAGCATAAGAGGCTTGCAATTTCCAAGGTAATGTGTGTAATAGCTATCCTCCGTCAACTATGTGATAAGTCGATTTTGAGTCATATTTTAAAGTGGTCATCTGTACAATTTCGTTCTCTCCAAGTTTCGCAATTGCTTCAGCTAAAGCAGGTTTTTTTGTAGGACGCATAACATCTGTAGTTAGAAATAAAGAAGGTGGATAAACACGTAACTCGTAGCTCATTACAGTAGCTAAATCAGAAGTTTTCCTTGAAGCCGACGTTGCTAATCTTTGAAAAAGAAGAGTACGATCAACGTAAATATCAGTTTAACCCATTTTTACTTTTTTAGATACCATATTAATCGCAATGTTCTTTCTCCGTAGAATAGAATTAGATTATGTTTTACCGCTTATCTCTTATAGTAATTCTCTATTGATGTTAACTTCAACAGATGCAACCACTCCAGTAACAATATTCCGTAGTTTTGGATGTTCATTGTAAGGTTCTAAGGTTTCTAAATATGTAAAACTTTGTATGGCGGATATCCACCTTCATGCCGGAATTTGAATTTTCGATATGTTGGTCACTTCCGATAAACTTTAAGCCTGTTAAATCTTGCATGTACTGATGAACTCGAACGCAATGTGGCATCGATTGAGTCCAAACAGCTCGTTCTGTTTGAGACATGTGACTACCTCTTCTTAAACCTTTATTAGATTTTATAGTTCTCATAAGCACCTGTTCAATTACTAAATTTGATGATAGGCCTCCCAAAAACGATCAGTCCGTCGAATTACAAAATAACCTTCTTCAAATAACTTGTATAGTGTGGGATTAGCATTTTGCAGATCAATCATATTCTGAAGATGTATTTGCGCTGATTTAGCGTAATTATGGTGTTCTTCAGCAGTAAAGTTCGGTAACATTTGTGTAAGTATCGCGAGATGTAAATGCCAGTCACCAGTTCTTTCTGCCATTAAGCAGCGTTTTAGTACTGAAATAATATCAGTATGCTGGAACCATAAACTTGAAGTTCTATTGTGTTTTAACCTTTCGCTTTCTTGTTGAATATGCTCATTTGCCTTGTTCAATACCTCGCAAGATGATACCTCTTCCATTATCGATGTATCATTAATTAATCGGTCATACATGTTTCGGACGTGTTTGATTTCATTGTGGCTCTCAAAACCTTCCGAAGATGTTGACTTATTTTCATGGGCAGATCTTAAAAGAAGTATATGAAGAACTCTATCAACAATGATAATTATGAACTCGAATTGCCCGAGAAACTGCTTTGCCAGTCAATATATATTTAACGCTATTTGGAGCATATATCTGTTCTAATACCTGATCAAGTCCCGTTTCATGCATTACATATTCTGTACAGCCTAGACAATTCATCCTTATGTGAAATCCTCCGAATACAATTAGCATATTTCTTACAGTACTATCGATCGGCTCAGCATTAATTATTTTTATCGCTTTCAAATATAAAACCTGATCAAATGTAATAATTGGAGTTACTTCTTTCTTCTTTGCCTGATCACAAACAAACAATAAAATTGAGTAGATACAAGAAACTTGGAGTATGATCGATCCTATGATCTAGGAAAGAAAATCATAGTCGCCTTTCCAGAATGATCCTTTGTTTGTACCGATTCCATAAATTTGGACCAACCTGGATGTGAGTCATGAAAAAAACAGCACAAAAGCATATCCATGTTGCTTGTATTTTCCGCTTGCAATAATGAAAGCGTCTAAATTAATATATTGCTATCACGTTTACAGTATGTATGTAGTTTGATGGCTCCTAAGTCTTTCAACGATTCTGCAAACTCTTGTACGCGAGGGATATGTGTTGTTCGTTTTTTAGACGCAGAAGTTATTGCAGCAATTATTCCCATACCATGAAAAGTTCCCTCTCCATTAAGAGTACATAAATCGTGATCTAAGTTATCAGCAATAAAATGGACAATCTTAGGCTTATCATTAGAATTTTGATCTAGGTCTGTAGTTGAGTCTGCATAGACAGCTGCAAAACGTTAAAAATTTGCAACTTCTGAGTAAAAGGAGCAAAATCCAAGTTTATGTAATGTGTCGAGTAAAAATCTAGACCGAAACATATGATGCAGTTGAATAGCTAAACCTAACTGTAAAGGGGCTGTTATTGCCTTGGGCCTTGCAGCTTTCATAATAGCTTGACCAATCGCGGAAATGAGAAACTCGCAGTTTTCTCTTGGAATGATGTAGAATAGTAACAAATGTAACATGGGACTTAAGAATTGAATGCTATCATCTTACGAAAGCTTATTGAGACTATCATAATTTTCTTTGCTAGAAATGACTGATCTGATTTCGTTTTGTATTAATTGTCCTACTTTCTTTATGAGTTCATTTTTGTTTTGCTCGTCGTCTTCTTCTTTTGACGTACTAAATGAATCTCGAAGTATACGTTTTGATGTTTTTGCAAATGTAATTATACTTTTTTTCCCATTGCATTCAGAAATACTAATATTTTGGCCATATTTTTCTGATAAAATTTGTTTTACTTTCTGTTTTATGATGAGTTTTACATTATTTTTATTCGTTCAGCCGTGGACAAAATCGACTTTTGTTTTAATTATTTACTTTTCTAATTCTTTATACAATAAATAATACATGTTTACAAATTTTGTCTTATACAGGGTGGCCGATTTATCTGAAGACATCGAAATATCTCGAGAACTATGCACAGAATCAAAAAAGTTGTCGGATGAAAGTTGTTCGACACGAAGGGGGGCATCCAGTGATAATGAAATTTACCCCCTCCCCCATCCCCTGGGGGTGGAGTGGGGGCAAAAACAATAAAACTTAAATAGGAAACCCCAGTTTTTATTGCAGATTTGGATTCTCCGGAAAAAAGTACACTAATTTGACCTAGGAGCTATTGCATTTTGGTTCACAGGTGGCGCTGTAATCGATAAAAATCCAAATTTATCTGAAGACATTCAAATACCTCGAGAACTATGCACAGAATCAAAAAAGTTGTCGGATGAAAGTTGTTCGACACGAAGGGGGGCATCCAGGGGGCAAATAGGGACAATTTGATCCCTTTATGAAAATTTAATATTAAAAATTCTAATATTAGAATTTTTAATATTAGAATTTAGTAACATCAATTGCGAAAATTGTTATTCTGAATATGAAATTTTAATAATGTCCATTCGAAAAATTAAGATTATGAATAATTGGTATTCTTCATATTAAAAATCAAAACTGATTACATAAAAATTGTGCATACAATATGGAAGCAATTTTATAAATAAGTTTTCTACCTTCAATAAAATTACATTTTAGGTTTTAAATTTATTATTTAATAAACAAAAAGAGGACATCACGCAATCCATTAAAAAACGCGTCATGTCCCTTCACTCAGCTCATTCATTCTCTCTCTGTATGTTTTTTTCCGAAATGAGAATAAATAAGCTGAGCATTGACGGTCAAACCAGCTTCTATTAAACAAAACGAAACTCTTACTTCATTTGGGGATTTCGTCGCCATCTACCGGACCCCGAGATAACTCACGTGGTTTCATACATGTACATCGCTTGCATTCCCGGGAAAAAATGGATTATATATAATTATATATAAATTTAGATGCAATTATATATAATAATATATAATTATATATGTTTATATACGATTATATACAATTATATACAATTTTTGATACAATTAGATCCAATTATATATTATTATATATAATTATATATAATTATATATGGATTTTGGCCGTATATAATTATATATAATCGTATAAAAAACATATATAATTATATATTAGCATATATAATTGTATATAATTGACGGCTTTGTATATAATTATATACGGCCAAAATCCATATATAATTATATATAATTATATATAATTGGATCTAATTGTATCAAAAATTGTATATAATTGTATATAATCGTATATAAACATATATAATTATATATTATTATATATAATTGGATCTAATTGTATAAAAAATTGTATATAATTTTATATAATCCATTTTTTCCCGGGTTTCAGCCATCACCGGCGCCGGTTCTGTTACATAACGCTAGAGGGCGACATGACTCGAAAATAAAGTAGCATATCATTTTATACATAAGTTGAGTCACACGTAACCAGTTCACCTACATTTTTCTCTACTTTCCTGAAGGGAAGTAAATGGATATCGCGACTTTCTAATCCCCATATTAAAATTTAGTATTCACGGTCTCTCAGTGTAAGACTGTTTTTGGAGTCCATTGCATTGGTAGTAATTCGGTCGGAGGTCACTTTCCGTTTACGTGACTATTTTTTGTCTACCCTTCATTGCTTAAATCGAATTGCAAGTTAAAAATGAATCCTGCTACAGTTCCCGAAAAAATCGAAATGATTCTTATTTATGGTGAATGTAAGAGGAATATTGACGATGCTGTTGCGTTGTATGCTGAGCGTTTTCCAGATAATGCTCGCTCGCGTTCTTTTTTTTACAAAGTTGTGAATGCCTTTCACTCTGATGGCAGCGTACAAATGAAAAAAAGGAAGCGAAGATTAACAGTTACAGGAGAAGCTAACGAAGTAGCTGTACTAGCAGCTATTCACCAAAATCCACATGTAAGAACACGACAATTACATCGCGATTCCGGCATTTCCAGAGACAGTATTCAAAGAATATTGCATCGTCATAAGTTTCACCCATATCACATTTCACTGCACCAGGAACTAGATGGCGATGATTTTCATAACCGCGTGGTGTTTTGTGAATGGGCATTTCAAAAAATGCAAACGAACCACAATTTCTTTGCTAATGTATTATTTTCAGATGAATCTACATTCACGAACCATGGTGGCGTCAATAGGCATAATATGCATTATTGGAGCGTAGAAAATCCCCATTGGTTAAGACAAGTTAATCATCAACGTCCTTGGTCGGTGAACGTTTGGTGTGGAATCATCGGAAATAAACTCATTGGTCCTTATTTCATTGAAGGTAATTTGAATGGAACAAAATATCGAGATTTCCTAGAACAAGAAGTACCATTACTACTTGAGGATGTTGCTATGGACGTCCGACGGACAATGTGGTTTCAGCATGATGGTTGCCCAGCACATTTTTCACGAGTAGCAAGGGAAATACTAGACCGTGATTACAATGGTAGGTGGATTGGTAGAGGTGGCCCCATTAATTGGCCTGCGAGGTCACCTGATCTAACATCTCTGGATTTCTTCCTATGGGGTTACCTAAAAGGTAAGGTTTATGAACAAGTACCAACGACTCGTGAAAACATGGTAGAACGCATAAGAACTGCTTGCACAGAAATTTCTGCAGATATGATTCTATCATGTATAAAGTCATTTGAAGAAAGAATAAATAAATGCATTGAAGTGGAAGGTCAACATTTCGAACACTTACTCAAGTAAGTGAACAGTGAGACAGTGAGAGGCAAGGGGACTCACGTAAAACAAGCACCCCAAAGGGAACAGAAAAATACTACGTCCACGTCGTTGTTCCTGGGTAACGCTAAATGTATTTTTTCCCGGCTTTGTTAGAATGACCGTATTCCATATCCGCTACGCGGGCGAAAATTGTCAATATTGGAGAATCCAAATCTGCAATAAAAACTGGGGGTTCCTATTTAAGTTTTATTGTTTTTGCCCCCACTCCACCCCCAAGGGATGGGGGAGGGGGTAAATTTCATTATCACTGGATGCCCCCTTCGTGTCGAACAACTTTCATCCGACAACTTTTTTGATTCTGTGCATAGTTCTCGAGGTATTTCAATGTCTTCGGATAAATTTGATTTTTATCGATTACAGCGCCACCTGTGAACCAAAATGCAATAGCTCCTGGGTCAAATTCGTGTACTTTTTTCCGGAGAATCCAAATATGCAATAAAAAATGGGGGTTCCTATTTAAGTTTTATTGTTTTTGCCCCCACTCCACCCCCAGGGGATGGGGGAGGGGGTAAATTTCATTATCACTGGATGCCCCCCTTCGTGTCGAACAACTTTCATCCGACAACTTTTTTGATTCTGTGCATAGTTCTCGAGGTATTTCAATGTCTTCAGATAAATCGGCCACCCTGTATAATATGTCGTAATGAACATATTTGCATTCGCATGGATTCATAATAATTAATATGTTCATTACGACATATTATATATGCATTTAAATGAATTCAAGTTCTTTTTTGTACATATTATTTTTGGATATAAATGAATTCATAAGCATTAAAAATTTTATGGAAATTTATTTTTCTATTCATATGGATTCGACAGGGACAGAAAATGGATTCAAACGTATGAAATGAATGCATTTGAATCTTTTCTGAATGCATTTTCGATTACTGGGTAGATGTGGAATCTAAGATCTTGAATACTTGATAAAATATTGGTCAAAACAAGATTTTATATCTAAAATCTTGTAGAAGTTGTCAAAGTTTAATCGAAGGAAGGTTTTGGATGTGAAACTCTATTGATTGTAAATGGCATGTTGAAAGAAGGTATTAAATCTTAAAACTTTTATTGGTGGTAGAAGTCTTGTCGAAAGAAGGTTTTAGAACCAAAATATTTCATCGGTGTTAAAATTTTGTTCGAAACAAAGTTTTAGACCTTAAATCATTTATCGCTGGTACAATTCTCTACGAAAGAAGGTTTCGGATCTGATGTTGTCTATCAATGTTAAAAATCTTGTCGAAACTAGATGTGGAATCTAAGATCTTGTATACATGGTAAAACATTGGTCAAAACAAGATTTTAGATATAAAATCTTGTAGAAGTTGTCAATATTTAATCGAAGGAAAGTTTGGATGTGAAACTCTATTGATTGTAAAAGGCAGTTGAAAGAAGGTATTAGATCTTAAATCTTTTATTGGTGGTAGAAGTCTTGTCGAAAGAAGGTTTTAGAACCAAAATATGTCATCGGTGTTAAAATTTTGTTGTATACAAAGTTTTAGACCTTAAATCTTGTATCGCTGGTACAATTCTCTACGAAAGAAGGTTTCGGATCTGAAATTGCCTGTCGGTCTTAAAAGTCTTCTCGCAACTAGATTTTGAATCTAAGATCTTGCATATATGGTAAAACATGTGTCGAAGGAAGACTTTAGATAAAAAATATACAAGTTGTCAAAATCTATTACAAAAAATTATTTGCGAAATTTCATTAGAAAATATTTTGGAAAAATTTTGTAGAAAAACTGTATCCCAATTATCAAAGTTAAATAGCGAATTTAAAAATGAAAGAATGAATTAAACACTACACATTGTAATGCATTTCTGATTACAGAAATTTATAAGTTAAGGTGACATACGAAGGGCTTAAAAATGTGATTACTATAATACCTTACAATAAATCAATGTTGAAGAAAATGTACTTATAACAGTTCGTAACAAAAATATTTAAAAACTTATTTCATAGAAAAATATCAGTCAAACAATTCATTATTAGGGACTAAAATGTTAAATTACGTCATTACGTAAGGACATTTTCAGATATTAAATCTTTCGACTGAGAAATAGTAGAAATAAAAATGTTTATTCAAAACAAAAATGCAGGAAGTCTTTCTTTGCACAAATTGATCAGCAACTTAGAAATCGTACAATTAAAAACATTTAGTTGAAACAACAATGCTGAAAACTTCCTTCGCATAAAGTGACCAATAACTGAGAAACCGTAAAATAAAAGTATTTATTTGAAACAAAAATGCTGGAAAACTTTCTTTGCATTATACTATTTAATTTTAACGCCACTGTTGTGATATACGTAAAATGTCACATTTTTAAATTAACATTTTTTAAATTAAAATCAACCTGCACGACTGCATCATCCTCAACATTTTATTACAATTTACTTCAAGGATTTCAATGCATTCCTTCAGTAAACAGAACATTTTATTACGAATAATAATTTTATCATAAAATAACTTTAAAAATGAAAAATATTAATAAAATAAACTTTATAACAAACCTATTTTATAAGGTGACATATATGTATGCTACTGTGACGTAGAGGTTTAATTTATTGTTGGCAGAGCATTAGACACATGAATTAAAGTTCAAAGTAATATGCACAGCCAAAAAAGACATCGATTGTTAGGTGATTTTTCTGATTCTTTGGTAAAAAAAAATTAAAAACAGTAATTTTCATGGACAAGTGCAATTAATTTAAGACATATAACCATACATCAATACAACGATGCATCAACAAACTTGTACATATATTTACCACTTACTTCTGTTTGTTTATACTAATATCTGTCGTTTACAATTTTACTAAAACACAATTTTTTCGGAATATCCAATTTAATATTTTGAATTTTTAAATCGTCTGGCGGCGACTTGTTACGACTTAAAGGACGGTATACGTGTACATACATGGATTGGTTCGGTTCGATACACTTATATAAGTATTTTTTCATATGTCTTTTGGAACACGCTACTTCCGGTACTTGAGCCGCTCAGCTACGCTTCGGCTTGAGCCGCGACTATTACTTCGTACTTGAGCCGCTCAGCTAAGCTTCGGCTTGAGCCGCGACTATTACTTCGGACCTCTCGTCCCATATTTCCTTTTCATCTAAATTCCCTATCCTCTTCTTTCTTTCACCTTTTATCCCTATTTCTTCTTTTCTCTTCCCCAACCCTCCTAGCACCTCTTTGAAATGTCTGGCCCACTCTTTTATTTGAATATTTCTACTCACCCCCTCTCTCCTTTTTCTATATTTATTGATATACGCCCATGCTTTCTCTTCTGTTTTTATTAACTCCAACTCTTGTTCTTCTCTCTCTCTAACTTCCAGTTTCTTCTTCTCGCATAGTTGTCTATATGTTCTTCTCTTCTCATAAAAGTCTTTCATAACTTCTCCTTCTTTATTTTCCTTAGCTTTTCTGCCTGCTCTTTTTGCTTTCTGTACCTCTCTCTTCATCTCTCTGCATTCCCTATCCCACCATGGCTTCCATCCAATCTTTCTTTCCCTTCCTTTTTGTCTGTACTGAGTCGCCTCCTTCACTACTTTCTCTAATTCTTTCCATCCATCTTCCACTCCTGTACTATTCCATTTTACTCCTTTTATATTTTCTATAAACCTTTTTATTCCCTCTTCTGACCAATCTTGTGTCTTACCTTCTTCTATTTGTTCTCCATTCCCTCTCTCTATACATCCGCCTATCTTTACTATAATCCGCTGATGATCTGAATCCACCCTCGGTACTACTTCAAATTTCTCAATCTTTTCCCATGCTTGCCAATTTACTATCCCTACATCTATAACTGATCTTTTCCCTTGTCTTTCGAAAGTCCATTCCCCATCTTCATCCCCTTGTTTGTTTCCATTTAGTACTATCCACCCTCTATCTTCTATTAATTGTATGATTTGCTTTCCTTGTTTGTTAATCGTATTATCCTTCGAATTTCTGTCCTCTATTTCCCCTTTTTCCCTCTTTTTTTCCCCTCCCCCTTTCTTCCCTATCCTAGCATTAAAATCTCCTCCCACTATAACATTTTTCCCTCTTCTACCTTCACCCCTTCGTCTATTTCTTTCAACAGGGCTTCCTCCCCTTTTTTATTATATACCGTTACTATCCTCCACTCCTCCCCCATGATATTTACTTTTCTTTCCTGCAACCCGTCTTCATCCTCGCCTTTTCTCTTTTTTCAAATTCTTTCTTAAAAATTTTCCATTCTTGCTTCATCTCCTGTTTATCACTCTCCATTTTTGCTATTATTTCTTCTTTCTGCTTAACTAGCAATTTCTTCATCATTGCTTTCTTCTCCTCCATTTCTTTATTTCTAACCTTTTCTTGCGGTGATATCTTTTTCTTTGATTTCTTTACTTCTCTCTCTTCCTCCTTTTCGCTTTCGCTCTTACCAGCTCTATCCTTTCTGCTTCTTTTCAGCCACGACTGGACGCTGGATCTCGAGCTCGCGCTGCTATCCCGTTCTGCCTTTAACGCTTCGGCTTTTGTCGGTCTTCCTCGCTTTGCACTTTTCTCCACATATATATCAGTGGATCGATCCGATCGATGTCCCTCTCCACTCGACTCCCCGCTCGATTCGTTGACTTTCTCACTCGGTCTCTCCTCCCTCTCGCTCATCCCCCTCCGCTCCGCCTTCCTATGTTCTCGTACGCACACTCGCAACAACTTTGAACTTTGAACGAGAGTTCGGTTGCTCGTTGTCTTCCGTGTCTTCTCTCTTATTCTCGTTCTTTGTCACTCCTACTGACTTTAACGTCACTTCCCCCTAATTCCCGCGCTTGCGCAGTCTCACTCCCCGCCCGTGTCGTCCGCAAGCCACTTTGCCAAATTCAGCCGAAATATGTCGAAAATATACCACTTACAGGCTTATCGAAGAAATTCACCGATTTTTCCACCCTACCTATGTTTTTCGCCCACTCTTCTTCTCACCTTACAGCCTCAACGATGTTGTCTCGAGGACTTGCCACTTAACTTTTCAGGTTAGGAATGGAAGCCTCGGAAATTCCTCTCTCTAGCTCGTCTTCTGAGCGGATAAACGAGCTATTTTTTCGCCTAGCTCACAGTTATTACGACTCTTGTCGCGTGTAACAAAAACTCCCCGCGGGGCAGATCTTTTCAGCACCTTGAATTTCTCTTGCAGTAATTCCACAACTTATTGACATGCAATCGCACTCACCTCGCAACCGGAACTCCTATTACATGTTTACTACGTTTTACTAATTAATAATAATAATAATAATAATAATAATAATAAGGTCTTTATTGTATAAAAAATAAAAAGTACAACGGGCGAGACACAGCAAAAGCTGCTTTGCAGCCTGACCCGAACATACAGTCTGTATTATTGTGATCTTATACATATATACAATATATATAATAATAATAATTTTATTTTCGTGATCGCTATTTTGCATTACACGTTTGTTGACTTTCGGTATATCTACATCTTGTGTTTACATCTCATGCTTACACATTATCTCGGTTTTAGCATTAGTTTCTGATTGTAAACTCTTATTCTATAGTTACACATACTCATACCACTATTTTGTACACATATTCCTCTTTACAATGTCTTTGTTTTCGCTCTTACTACGTTTAACTTTTCGTTTAATTTACTCAACCATTCATATCAACTCCCACTTTCATTCAATATTCCACTCACGCTACCATTCCATCTTTCAATCTCGATACAATCATACGCCCAATGTTCCAAGCTTTCTTCTGCATTCTCACATAATTCAGATTTCCATACTTCTCTATCTATCCAATATCTATTGTTTCTCTCCAAATTTCCACACCTTGCCCTCGCTATTATTTTCCTATAATCTTTCGTCTTCATCTTTCGTTATTTTATATATCTAGGAACATGCATCACTTTACTTTGCTTATACCTCACATTGTACTTTTGAATTTTCGATACTGTTGTGATTTTCTTGCCCTTGTACTTCCAAATCTCTCTTTCTTAGTTTATCTCCGTCTTCCGCCATATTTTCCCATTCATCTATCCCTGTGCCACACCTCCATAAGTACTTTCTTTTTTCTTCATTCTCTTCCGTCCATTCATTATTTTTGTCATCTCTCTTTCTTTCTTTACTGCATTCACTTAATATCCTAGACCCATCTACCCTTTCCATCTTTACTTCATATCTTATTGCCCTATTTCCTGTCTCTATTCTTATCTTATTCCTTTTACTCTCTTCTCTTACAATGTATCCTGGCGTATTCCATTCTATACCTAACGTCCATCTTACGTACTTCTCCCCTACCGCCTCAACCTCCCTCCATTCTTTAAATCCCCATATTTCAACCCCATATAATAATACACTTTTTACTAACAAATCAAATAATTTCAGTCTCCATTCCCAGTTGTCTTTTATTTTTCTCTCTCCAAACCCCCATAACCATCTCATTACCAGATTTGCTTTTTTTGCCATCTCCCTTACATGTTCATCATTTTTGTTATTTTTTTGCATTACGTATCCTAAGTATTTAAACTTTGATACCACTTCTATATTTTTCCTTTCCACCACCACTCTCTCGCCTTTTCTCTTCCTGGTCCTTTTCGATATATCATAATCTTTGATTTTTCTGCATTTAATTCCAATTCTTTATTTACTAAGTATGCCTCTAGTCCTTTTATCATTCCACTAAGTCCCTCTTCTTTCTCCGCTATTAACACTACGTCATCGGCATATTCTATTGTCATAATCTTCTCTTTTCCTATTTTCGCACCCCCTATTCCTCTTTTTAAGACTTCTCCCATATCCGCAATATATATGTTAAATAACGTTGGGCTTAAAGGACATCCTTGGCGTACCCCCTTTTTTACCCAGAAATTCTCTGTAATTTGTGACCCTATTCTAACCCTACACTTCGTCTCACTATATATTTCTCTCACGTTGTCTATTAAACTCTCTCGTATTCCCCTCTCCCTCATACATTTCCATAATATCTCTCTATTTATATTGTCAAATGCTGCTTTTAAGTCGACAAACATTGCATACACTTTTTTGTTCTCCTTTAATCGTTTTCCTATCAAGTGTTTCATAATTTTTATACAATCTATTGTCCCTCTATTTTTTCTGAATCCAAATTGTGTCTCGCTCCACGCCCCCACTCTGTCTGCCTCTTTCATTAGTCGTTCATTTAATATTGCAGAATATATTTTACTTGCAGTGCACGTTAACGTTACTCCTCTATAGTTTTTGGCCACTCTGATGTCCCCTTTCTTTTTTATCGGTACTATTACCCCTTCTCTCCAATCTTCTGGGTACCCTTCTCCTTTCAATATTTTATTAAAAATCCCCACTAATTTTGCTATTACTATCTTACCTCCATATATCCATGCTTCATTTTTAATCTCGTCTATACCCGCTGCCTTTTCCATTTTCAGTTTATCTATTTGTTTACTTATTTCTTCTATTGTTATACTTTCTTCCATTCGTCCCTCCGTATTTATATTTTCCGCAATTCTGGTGTCCTCGCCACCTAATACCTCTTGAAAATGTTTCTTCCATTCATCTAATTGTATTTCTTTATTAACTATCTCTCTTTTTTCTGTATTTATTAACATACTTCCATGCTTAACTGTCTGTTCTTATCTTATTAATCACTTCTTCTTTCCTTTTCCATTCTTCTATTTTCTTTTCACACAATTTTTTATATTCAATTCTCATTTTCATTATTTCTTCTTCTCTTCCTATTTTTGTCTCTCGTTTTATCAATTTTCTTAGCTTCTTTTTATTTTCCCAACATACTATATCCCACCATTGCTTCCCATTCGAGCCTATTACTTTCTTTTTTACCTTTCTTATTGATATTGCCTGTGTTAATTTTTCTCTTATATCCTCCCGTTCTTCTTGACTACTATTATTGATATTCACTTCCCATTGCATCTTTTTTATTTTTTCTTGAAAACTTTGTACACCTTTTTCTGTCCAGTCTTGTGTGTACTTACTTTCTGCTTGCTGTATTTCTCTTTCTATTTCCACATCCATTTCAATAACCAATGCGTTGTGATCAGATTCCCATCTTTCCCACACTTGCATTCTATTAATTTTCTCCCAAGCTCTCATATTTGTTATTCCGTAATCTATAACAGACTTATTTCTTCCTTTCTCATATGTCCACTCTCCTTCTTCATCACCTACTTTATTTCCATTCATAATTACCCATCCCTTTTCTTCTACTATTCGTAGCAGCTCCTCCCCTTCTCTATTTACAACTACATCCTTTGATTTCCTTTCCTTGTCTATTATTTCTTCTCCTTCCCATCGCACTTCCCCTCCCTTACCTATTCTTGCATTAAAATCCCCCCTATTAACACGTACTCATTATCTTCTTCTCTAGTTTCTCCTTCCAATTCTTGTATTCTCTCGTAATTGCCATCTTTATTATATACTCCAATTATTTTCCACCTCTCCCCTCCCATTTTTGTTGTGCATTCTATCATCCATTTTTTTTCTTTATTTATTTTTTCTACTTTTACCCCTTTCCTTATCCCTAGTATTATCCCGCCCATGGCCCTCCCTTTTCTCTTTTCCCTTGTTGCGCCTATACATTCCCATTTCCAATCCGTTGACATGCCTTCTGCAAATTTGTCTCAATCTTTTTCCTCTAACCAAGTTTCAAATAAAAACACCATATCGTACTTTGCAAAACTTTTCCAGAATTCCGAGTCTTTATTTTTTACTCCCGCAACATTCCAAAAAATAACATTACATACGTTCTTTCTCTCTACTTTTTCCCTATCCTTCCTCCCACCCTTTCTGTTCATCCTTTTCTTCTTTTTTATCCCATATTCTCTACTCTCATTCTCAATTTCTCTCTCATTCTTACTTTCTTCATTCATACCGCATTCATTTACTTCCTTCTTATTATTTACTTTACTATATACTCTCTCAGATATCCATATCTTCTCCTCGAAATTTCTTCGGCAACATCTTTTCTATTCTTTCGTCCCACACATACTCTTTTCCATTCATTACACCTTTTCCATATTTTACACTCACATTCTTTCCTTTACTCCGTTCACTTTTCGCCCACTCTCTTATACTCTTTTGCATTTTCCTTTCTTTCACAATCATATCATCATCTATATAAACATTCGTTCCTTTTAGATTTTTTCTCACTGACATCACTCTCTTTTTCGCATCCATACTCTCTAATTCTACCAGTATCATCTTTTCTTCATTTCTTCCTATGTAGAATGCATCTCTCACGCCCTCTTCTTCCACCTTCAGGCCTTGTAATACTTCTTTCGCTACTACTTTTGCTTCTTGTCATCTACATTCCATGCCTTTTATAACAATGTTTTTTTCTTTTCTCTTTTCTTTCTCTGAATTCTTCCTTCTTCTTCATCTCTTGCAATTCTTCTTTTAATTTTTTTATCTAGGCATCTCTCTCATTTTCTCTCTTTTCATATTCATCTTTATATTTTTTCCATTCTTGTTTTAATTCCTCCTTATCTTCTTCCATTTTTGCCATTATTTCATTCTTCTGCTTTTCTAATAATCCTTGCATCATTTCTCTGATCTTTTCCATCTCCATTTACCTCGTCTTGCTGTCTTCTTTATTGTGTTCCCTTCTTTGTTTTTTTCGTTGCTCTCTCTTCCTCCTTTTCGCTTTCGCTCGTATCCGATCTATCCCCTCTACCTCTTTTAATCCACGACTGCACGCTTGATACCGAACTCGCGCTGCTATCTCGCTCCGCCTTCAACGCCTCGGCCTTACTCGGTCTCCCTCGCTTCACTAACTTCTCTCTACTCCTCGATCGGTTTCCCTTCCCACTCAACCCACCACTTGCCTCGACACTATCTTTCCCCTCCTTCTTGTTGATCGTTTGTTTATCACCTGCCCGCGTCTTTTCTGTATCAAATTGTTTGTCCATACGCTCTACACTGATAGGCAACCCGTCCAATTAATACTATTACCGGCCTGCGCTGTGAAATTGCGCGGTTCACTTTATCCACCGCGTGGCCG
The DNA here is from genome assembly GCA_030407085.1 of Trichopria drosophilae. Lineage (NCBI taxonomy): Eukaryota > Metazoa > Arthropoda > Insecta > Hymenoptera > Diapriidae > Trichopria > Trichopria drosophilae. Next base: position 47,501,169 of record CM059587.1, on the reverse strand, counting down.
TGCCAATTCTTATTTCGTTCGTAAGTTCTGATTTACGATATAGTATATCGGCGGTTTACCTTTTGTGACTAGTGCGATGGGTGTATCTTTTTTTTTCTTCTTATTTTTGCGCTTCGACGTTTGTTGTTGTCACTGCCTATCACTCTTCTGCATTGACAGATTGAGGTTATGACAGCTCCCTTCGTCCGAATACTATCTTCTTAGCTCGTATCCCGATTTGAGACGCGAGCTACTATTTTTCCTAGCTCTTTTCCTCTCACTGCAACAAAAAATTCCCCGTAGGGATCCTAACAGCAGTATCTTTCTCCACAATATAGCTTTTTAATTTCTATCTGATGCTTTCCGCACTCACCTCAAACCGGAAGTCCGGATATATATATATATAATTCGCCAAAGATATCTTGAAAGAGTTGAAAAGATCTTTAACTATAAGACATCTTTTAGATATATCGCAATAGTTATTTTCGTATCAAGGGCGTGAAATATGTAAAACCCCCGGAGTGGGGGAGGGGGGGGGGGAGGGTCGAGACGTCGAAATTTTATGAAAAACTATAGAGTATTTTTTTTAACGAAGTGACCAAATTCAATACTTCGTCAAACAATAATCGTAGCCATATTAAAACAGTTTTTTGCCATTATCGTTGACTTTAAGAAGAAACCTTTTTTGTAGAGAATTTAATGCTCCATCTTTTTTTGTTTCAAACATTTTTTAATAACATTTGTATTTTTATAAAATAAATACAAAACTAGATGCCTTCGACCCGGGTGCCTACAATTTTGGCTTAATTCGTATTGCAGTTCCCTGACGAAAGGCTGATGCTTCCGGGAATATTCCCATTTTTACACTGCCAGGAAAGAAGGCGGCAGAGGGTAGTTCTAGCATCGTTAGGTTCGAGTAGTTTCTATACATATATTGTAACAATATCTTGTTCCTTAAATAGGGTGAATATGTCAATGAATGGACGGTTAAGCATTTTTCACACTTTGATCGATTGTAACTTTTGAATTCTTTTATGAAAATTTAATTATGATACCACCATTAGAATCGTTAGACTCTGCTCTTTATGACCGTGTAGTTCAACCTTTGATTTTATTTAATTATTAACCTCGTCTTCATACGTTTGTAAAAAAATCCGCTAAACCCCAATGAATAGACGGGTTAAATCAAATGGGACGTTTTCAATACCTTTTGGATGGCTTTAAAACTTTGCTTGGATTTTACAAAATAATAAACACTGGAAGATCAATAGTACTGTAAATATTGTTTTGAATGTTCAGTGAACATAAAAATATGTATTTTGTTGCATGTTGTGCATCATACATTCATAAGAAATAGAAATATGTAGAAAGTCGTCCATTCAGTGGTAGTCGTCCATTCATTGGCATAATCACCCTATGGTAAAATTGAAAATGAGCATTTTCAAAACTTTGACCCCGACCGCAGGCCAGCCGAAGCACTGATAAATGAGCACGTCTTGTTCACACTGATGCTTAAAAAAACGCGGTTTAGTCGAGTTTTTGACAGGTTGGGGGGGGGGGCATACCCGTCACGCTTCCCCGCTTCCTGCGAAGCCCCGAACATCCCGCTACAACCACCCCATGGCTACCCGACACCAATATTACAGTAAATATTTTGTTATGCGAAAACAACTGTATGTCTTCGATAAATACGAATAAGATAACAGAATTTTTTCGTATTTCCCCATGCTTTAATGACTTTCATGCCTATCTCTGGTGGAGAGGTATAGGATGGAGCATCTTTTTCCGAGGTAATACCCACAACGCGGGGAAGTCACTGATGGTACCGGCAAACTGCCGACTGAAGTCTACAGGGGTCCCGAATTCGTACTTTCTCCGAGCAATGTTTACTTCGTCAATTTTCCAAACAAATCGAAAACACACAGAAGAACATGCATCGACGGGGATTCGAACGCGAGACCTAGAGAACGTTCAGATTACGAGGTGTAGGACATATTTTCGTTAAGCTCATGTTTGTCTCACTGCAACCAAATACAAATACGGAAATTAACATAACATGGGAATAAAGTCATGGAATTAAATAATTAAAAGTTCAAGAAAAGATAATAATAACTATTACAGTTGTCACAACGTGAATACATAATATAATGCAATTATGAGTGTGTATTTGATACAACTAATAGAAGATCGTGTGTATAGTCACGTGTACGCAAGTAAAAGTGGCACTATTAGAACATCGATTACACTGAATTAGATACAAAATATAAATGATAGTAAACTAAAAATTAAAAATTCACGATAAACTCAAAATATCTCGCATTCAAGATATGTCATTCACGTCAATCATTGCGGATTCGTGCTTATGCATAGCTCGTTCGGACGACGAACGTACAGTGATGAGAAGCCCGGGAATTTTGCGCACAGCTCCCTGAGCGCATGGCCGTGATTGGCCGACATAGCAGAGCCATACATCACAAATGAACAAGCACCGGCTTAGTCTTCATCGACTGCATCCTTTTTTAGCTGTCTTATTTTATTATTCTTTTTTAAGTTTAACAGTGTAACATTTTTGATATGTATACAACATTACATTTATGTAGGTCGGGCAATTACAAATTTATCGAAAAATGTATTTTTGTGGAGCTATTTAAAAAATGAGCCTATGTACCTGCGAGGATCGATACTTCATCACGAAAAATTGCCAACAGAGGCGGCGAAACGGCGCCCCTTAATTCGACAAATATAAGTGTTGCTTTTGGACATTGACTAAGTCAAGATTCCGCAAACTAAGAGGTGTAAAAGTTATTAATCAATCTTATGATATACATTAATCTTATGATATAGAATACTTAATTTAAAAAAAAAACTGGCCAAATTCTTATTTTCTATATTCCAAGTAAAACATTATTACCACAAAAAATGCTATCAGAATTAAATTATGTACAATTATAAGGCTATATTCTTATTTTAAAAAAAACCATTGAAATCATGTAATAAGGCTAAGTTCCTTCTAATGAATGGAACTATTCATTAATGCAATATACAATAATTTGGAAAGAAAATTTTGGGTACATTCAGAACACCAAGCATTCCAAGCATTCCACAACTGGCTTGTCAAAAACTTGGCTACCCTTTTAGTACAGTTTTGGGAGTTAAGAAAAAAACGCCGTCATTTAGTAATCTGTTTATGGTGTTAAGTAATAAAAGTATAATGCTATCCCAAATTACAAAACTATTTTTCTCAAACTTTAAGTCCTTGCAATTTTCAATATCATGTTTCTAGATAGCGCCATATTACCATTCGCCAAAAACGTATGTACGTATAAAAAAGGTAAACAAAGAACGGTTCATCTTACAAAGCTACGACATATGTAAACGGTCTGGTCCCTGTTGGCGGTCGGGCGCTACCATTACAGTCTCCGAACCAAATTTGTTTACTATATTATTATGCTTTTCCCCGACATCTCATTGTGCAATATTAAGTACCCCGTTTTTAATATTACCTTTGTTTACTAATAGAGTTATATAATACTAGAATTTTTTGTCGTATGAAATATTGTGAAGATGAATATTTTGTTCTGCAAATTAATGTAAATGCTGTGATGATAAATTAACTGGAATATGTGCGTAACAAAATGTAAGTAATTACAAATAATACAATAATGTATTGACTGACAAACTAATACATGTATTCTGAAAATTTGGGACCATTCTTCGGGGACCAAGATTCTCTGAAAAACTTGACTAAAAGGGCAGGCAAGTTTTTGACAAGCCAGTTGCGGAATGCTTGGAAAAAGGGCCAATGTGTATATTATTGATGATATTGCATCTTTTTTAAAAATCATTAAATACATTAATAACATTTTTTTTATTAAATTGTAATTTCATTAAACAAATGATTAGAATTACTTAGATTTCAAAAAAGTTTCTTGAAAAATGTTGTGCTGTTCTGAATGTAAGCAAAATTTTCTTTCCAAATTATTGTATATTGCATTAATGAATAGTTTGATTCATTAGAAAGAACTTAGCCTTATTACATGATTTCAATGCTTCTTTCTTAAAAGAATATAGCATTATAATTGTACACAATTTAATTCTGATAGCATTTTTAGTGGTAATAATGTTTTACTAATAAGAACTTGGCGAGTTTCTTTACAAGAAATATTTTTTGGGGGATTTCGCACAATTTTGTTAATATACAATAGTTGATAAAAATACCATGTGTAATAACGTATTTTTTAAAATGTAAACTTCATGTAAATTGAGAACGCATTAATCCTTAGAATTTCTTGGCCATGTTTTGTTTGTTATAATGTTGCCGTTTACATGAATCCAGAACTTTCTATTGCGTAAAATATTTGTGCAATGCCATAGTTTACAGTAATCTCCAACACATATACAAATCCGAGTAGATTATTTGACCTTGAAATTACCTCCAAGTGCGACTGTAAGGAAGGAGACCTTAAAAATCTGAATTGAAATCTGAAAAATTCAAATTCGTGATGAACGACCTCAAAAACCCCCGAGTACTCAGTTTCACCTGGATCAAGGAACTTTTTGCATTTCGGTCGGCCATATTAGATCCGCCATAAATAAATAAATAGAAAACTTTTAAATCTGTAAAAACATCTTTATTCAAGTTATTCATCCTGCTCCAAATGTCTTGATTTTCAACTGTATCTGTAACAAAAAACAAACGATTATGTATTAGTATTATTGCTTTAACTGAACTTGATATAATAATACATCATAACACTCCACTAGACTCACGATCAATGTCATTCTCGTCTTCGAAGTCAAGTACGGCTGCAAACTCAGTATTCATTTCTATAACGAAATCGAAAAAATATGTATCAGTTAAATCAATTCAATTGAATATCCTAAAGGTATATACTCAGGGCCAGATTACCCATTAGGCACACAAGGCACGTACGTACGTTGGGCCCTTCAAAACGGGGGATCTAAATTTTGACTATTAAATAGTTCAACAAAATATTCATTCTGACAAGTACAGGAAAAAAATAATTTGACGCAAAAAAAATAAGGATTTGAATGATTATGAGGAATATATCATAATTGTAATAGTACCAAAATACATCTTGTTCCTTTCGATAATTGCGTCAATAAATTTTGTTGGCTCTCTCTCCGCTTTTCCTTTAAGTAAAACCGAACAGAGGGATTACAAATGGCATCCTTGGTGGGAACATCTAAGTAGATTTCTTAAAATAATTTTTTGTAAGAAACTGGTCCGGTGCAGTTCGCCGGAGAAAATAATTGTACATCTTGATTGTGATTTTCGCGTTTTCCAGTTCCATTTGCGCGGTCCGCATCCTCTATTTACACTTGCGATTATATATACTGGTATAGTTTAAAGTATAATAATATATAATAAATTATATGTGTCATTTGATTTGTCATCTATTTCCTGATTCCCTAAGCTTTCCGAAAAACCATGCCAATCCTAAGAGAAGAAAAGGAAAAGAGAGGCATTTTTTTTGAGTTATCGCCAATAATTTTTTTGAGATTTTCCGAAAAATTCTCAGAAAGTTGTCGGGTGTCGTAGAATTTAATTTCATAGTTTTAAAATTATTATTTTCAAAATTCCGCGTAACTGTCCATTATTTATTTTTCTATTTCCAAACAAAGACGAAAATAATCCCGAGTTAGTTAATTACTTTTTGAGAAATCTAGTAACATTATGCGGGCTTGTTTACTGTTTACCCCTGTGTCCCCTCGACATTAGTACACAACGCTGTCCCGATAATAGCGTGATTATTGTCCTGAGCTACCTATAAAGGAAATAATATATTTTAATTCCGAGAAATTATTAAATATATTTTTCGTCGCGTTTTTTGAATTTATTCGAATGTTTTGATTCTTGAAAACTCAATTTTGACTTCATTGATTTTCGAATTTCTTTTTGAATATTTAAGTCTTTGGATAGCACATGATTAATTTCATGCTCATTTTGATGTTTTGAAATCATCATCATAATCAATCCCTCTAAATACTTGTGATTTATTTTCATAGTTTCCGGAAATAGTAGAGTAATAAATTCGAAGTCGAAAATAATAGATTTGTTTTTGTTATTATCCCGAGAAAGTTGCTCGTTATCGAACATTGTTTATGTTCTCAACTTTTGCGATTCTCTCTACAGCCCCCCCCCCCCCTTTGTGCCACTCCAGGTATGGACATGGAGTGATGCAATCGGCGGCGCGTGTTGCCGTCCCTAGAATAATATTTATACATACCGAGAAAATAGTAACGTAAATTTTCTTGATGTTTTCAAAATTTAGATAATAGTATTTCGTTGTTTTGAAACTTAATCGTAAATTATCGTATACAAATTAATAAGGATTTTTGAATCTTTTTCTTGGTTTAAACTTTTCTTTGATTTCCGGTCTAGTCTTCCAGACTCAAGTTCAATTAATTAGATTATTTAAATTTGATATTTGTTTGTGTGTTTTGAACAGATTTTGAATCTGTTTCACACTTGTGGGAATTAAATTCAACTTGCTATTTTTTCATTCGTTTTCCACTTTTGATTTTGTAACAAATAGAAATTAATAGTCCACTTAATTTCTAAAATTTAATTGGAAACATTTTCGGAAAATTTTACATTTCATTTAGAATATTTAAAGATTTTCGCGATTTACAGGTGTGGGATTCCCCCTTTCCCTTCAAGGAGCAAGAAAACGACACGCAGTTCTTGCGTTACTGTAACGATGTTTCATTTTTGATATGGTTCTTACAGCTAATAGGATTCGTATCTATTTTTTGTAAGTTTCAGGTACCAGTACAGCGACTCGAATAATTTTTGAGTAAAAATAAAGTTCCGTTTCCCGTCGCGACTCGCGTCTGCCTACTTCCTACAAATTGCATGAGTTCATCCGTCAATTTTTCGAATATTATTGATAATTTTTGCGCGCTATTAAAATTATAAATCTTCAGATTTGGATTTCCCCTGTATGATTTCTGGGTTTATTTTCGGAATTTTAGGTTTTGGGTAGCGGACGCCATAATTATATTTTTCTCATGATAACGCATAGCGTGTCCACTTTGTGTCGAGTAAAAGAGAAGCTCCCCTTTCGGAACGATTTCAAACAATTTGATTTTTTGTTTTGTATGTTTTTCTTGCTCCAGACAGCAGTTTGCTCGATCGACGAATCTCGCAGCTCGACGTAGCACCTCGAGTTGCATCGCGACCTTAAATAGCGTCCGATCTTTTGGAGTCTTTTTAGTATTTCCGGTAGTGTTTAGCGATTAGATTATGATATCTATCCCTACTCCCTATCGTCACTCTTTCGCGGTTCCCTTAATTGCATTCTTTTTGGGTTGTGTTAATTTCTGTTATATGGAATCTTTTGTACCTACCCCCGCTACTTCCCGCGTAACGGTAGTACCCACCTGAACGGTGATGACGCCCACCGCTGCATCGGGACATTTTACCATTACGACCACGCCCGTGTCATTTACGGCAACCGCCGTCACGCCATCTCGCGCGGCTAGGCGACGCATCGCCAGCCTTGAGCAAATCTCCACAATTCGGGCGGAGATCGACAAGATAGTCGAATTGCGTGACCTTATCGGCCGATGCGATAGGGTCGAGTTACGCATTTCAGGGTCGATAGAAATAATTCGTGATCGGCTCGGGCGGTACGCCATTTTGCGGCGGTTCCAGGATACCCTGGTCGAACGGGACGCCAATGTAGATGGGCTCGGCGATCACTCTTCTATGCGTTGTCCGAGGCCGTTATCACGTTCGTCAGCGATCCCCACTCCGTCGCGTCCTACTGTCAATCAATTTGACATGAAGAAGACCACTTTTACGGGTCATTCGGCTATAGTGCACCTACCCTCCCCTTGCGTAAGCCCATTGCGTCAAGTAGATCGTTTGCGTCAATGGATTCATGCGAATCTAATCTGCTTACCTTAGATTCGGATTCCCGTCCCCATGTGCGTCTCGCCTTAAACGGGAATGTTATTAGGCCTGTCGTTGATACCGGAGCCTCACGATCGTATTTAGGTCTCGCGTGACACGATGTCGTCTCACAATTTATGAGACCAAGCGAAGAGCAGGTCAGAGTTGCGAATGGTGCGCTAGTCCACCTAGACGGCGTCGTTACCCTAGCGATTACAGTAGATGATCAAACAAAGAATTTCGAGATAAGAGTCGCTCCCTTCACTATGCGTGTGTGATAGGGATGGACTTTATGTGCTTATTCGGTCTTAAATTAGATACCGATAGTAATTCGTGGAGTAGTCGCTAAATGATGTTGGTATTTCGATTATCGCCTACGCAGTCCATGACTGCGCTGGCTTAGTTGCCCCCTCCCAGGAAGCCGCACCAGGATTAAGGAGGCTTCGGAATCGATTTTATCCCGCGGATAGGACCCTACGATTGGTGTAACGTGCCTTACACAGCATACCATCGACGTACAGGGTCACCTCCCGGCTCGGCAAACGGCTCGTTTACTCCTTCATGCTGAAAGTAGCGCAGGACGCGATCAATGAGACTTCCGGGACGTAAATAAAGTAACGAGGAAGGATGCATACCCTCTCTCCTCGATGGACAGGATTCTGTCAGGGTTGAGTCGTGCCCAATGCATCAGGTCGATCGACCTCAGCCAGGCCTACTTTTAGGTGCCAGTAGCACCTAGCATTCGGCTTGTCACCGCGTTCGCCGTCCCCGCTCGCGGTTTATTTCAATTTAGGCGTATGGACGATGAGGAGGACCATTTTCGCTATTTGAGACTTATCCTGACTAGTCTGCGCAACGTCGGATTAGAGTTAAACTTGGATAAAAGTGAATTCTTTCGCGAAGAGGTAAAATACCTCGGTTTTGTATTAAATCGAGACGGCTTCAAAACAGATTCGGACAAGATCGTCCCCGTTCTCGAATTCTCACTCCCATCAATCTCAAACAGCTGCGACGCTTTTTAGGAATGGTGTGGAGTACTCTCGTTTTCTTCCAGACTTTTCGCGTGATCGCGTTCATCTAACCAAACTCCTGAGTAAGAATACTCCCTGGGTGTGAGGTCCGGAGCAGCAGTCTGCATTCGAGTCCCTCCGCGACACACACACACACACACGCACGCACGCACGCACGCACGCACGCACGCACGCACGCACGCACACACACACACACACACACACACACACACACACACACACCAGTTTCTAGCGCGCCTAAATTTTGACGTTCCCTTTACGATCCAGACGGACGCGAGTGATTTCGCGATGATCACCCAAGAATTGGACGGTAACGAGCACCCAGGGAGTATTCTTCAATTAGCTTTGCTAGTCACGTGCTCACTAAAGCCGAACGAAGGTATACGGTCACGGAAAAAGAGTGTCTCGCCGTCTTTTGAGCCGTAAAAATGTATTGACCTTATGTCGAAGGAACGTACTTTAGAGTTATAACGGATCATAGCAGACTGCAATGGCTGAGAAATTTGCGTGACCCCACCGGCAGTCCAGCGCGGTGGGCTCTGGCCCTGCAAACCTATGATATGAATATAGAGCACAGGAAGGTTGCCCTCAACGTGATGCCCGATGCTCTTTCGCGAATGTACGAAAACGTCGATGCAGCCATTTGCGCCCTTGGAGATACTGCGGATCAATGCTATACACAGAAGATGGAAAATATTCCTAAGTTTCCTTTGAAGTACACCGATTGGCGTATCGAAGATGACCGAATATATTTCTACATACCACATCAGGTTATAGAGTCTGCTGTTACCGACCTCGACGGTTGGCAATAAGTCCTCCCAGTAGAATCGAGTGCCCGTGCCCTGAGTATGCACACGATTGTCCGCAAGCCGGCCACTTAGAAGTGGACAAGTTTTTCAGGATGTCGCGAAATTCGTCGAACATTGTCCCGCATGTCAGAGACGAAAAGTCTCGCAGCAGGCCCCTGCAGGATTCATGCGCGAAAGAACCACTGAAGGTCCATGGATGACAGTTAGTTTCGATGTCATGGGACCGGGTTGTCCGAAGTATTTCTTATCAGATAATGCAAAACAATACGATCATTCGCACGTACAGTCACATTTTAATCAATTAGGGATTATTCCTGCCCGTAACCCCCCCCCCCCAACTTACCATCGGTTAATAGAACCCTCAAAACGATGAATTGTACATCTGTTTCGCTTGATTGCCGCGACTGGGATACGCATCTCAAGGAATTATCATTCGCCATGAATACGACTGTCCAGTCGTCCACCCCCATGACCTCAGCATTTCTAAATTACGGTCGCAACCCTGTAGCGATTAGGAATTTGCGTAGTGACCTTCCACCTCCACCACTTTCGTTACTTAAAGACCCTGAATTTTGACATGATTAGATGACGTGGTTATCCTTAATCCGTGACTGGGTACATCGTAACCTTGAGCGCGCCGCGACGCGCCAAGCCGGGTATTATAACCGTTCCCATCGCGAAGCAGATGTTGTATAAGTTGGGCTCATCTCATTCTGCATCGCGTACGATTCTTTTCTTCGGCAGTCCAAAATTTTGCGGCCAAACTAGCGCCTAAATTCAGTGACCCGCATTGTATAGTTCAAGTAATTTCTCCCGACGTTTTCGAGCTCGACGATCCGGATAGTCGTCGGAACCCTAGGGCGCATATTAAGGATCTGAAACCCTATCATGCTCCCGATTCATTGAGTGATTCGAGGCACGATCAAACCGCATCGACTCTTACGAATGAGGATCCTTTCGGCTCTCAGTCGAAGCTAATAATTCATAATTCGGTGTATGTGGAACCGTTGCCGCATCGCTGCGGTCGTGCACCGAAAGAACCCCGAACGGATGCCAAGCCGCAACGTGGTACAAATAGCGATACGACCGCCGGAGATGGTTTAACCGACCTTAACTCGCAGACGCCCAGGTCGCCCGCGTAAGATGTGAATGCGTGCACTCGCGTATAATACGTGTGCCTCTCCCACCCGCACCGTTACTCGAGTGACGTTCCAGCCTACGACCTCGTAGAGCCTAGCTGCTGCACTAGTACCCCGATTTTCGAAAGGTTATACCAAAAATAATAATTGATTGTTTTATATAATTTTAGTTGGAAGAAGAGTATGGCGTCCTTTGCGTTTGATGTTGGCCCTTGTAAAGTTTTGCTCCCCTTGCGAAGTATTATTACCCATTAAGTGATTCGATGCAAAAGCATCTAGATTAAATTCTCGACCGCTTGTAAATTAACTAATCATCAAAAATTCTTCTTGGAATATCTCGGTCACAATACTACAAAATTCAAAAAAATGAAAGGATCTAATATATTAATTTCGTTTTCGATGGAAAATACGTGTTATGAGAGAAAAGTATTTGTAAGAGGCTGGTATTTGTATAATTATCGTCCCAGAATCTAGATTGCAACGGTCTGTATACAGGGTGTATCTAAAAGACCGGAATCGACCTACATCCGGAGGTAGGTTTATTTTTCGGAATCGAATGGCGCTGGAAATATTTTTCTGGAATGTAGGATTTTTTTTAAAATTCAACGTTAAAAACGTATTTATTTCGGGGGGATTGCCTCAGCGAAACAATTGAGACAAAGTACGATCGACCTTTGTGCTCTGTTTTAGTTCATTCACGGGATTCGTTGACAATTGAATATCAAATTCAAAATTCCCGGGAAGGCGGTTCGAACTGACAACTCATGGCAGGCGATTTCTAGCCGATATTACCAAGCCCATTCGTAGAAAGGAACGGCTTCTGGTATGGCGTAATGAAGCACATAAAGAACGATGATTACTATTCTTAATATGACTTCATTAATTTATGTACTAACCTTACTCTTTTCGCCGCACAGGATACCAAAGCGCCATTAAGTAATAAATTGCCGCGCATAAAAAATTAAACATTGTCGGTTATAAAAACATGCAAAATAGTATAAAACGAAAAATTTTTTTATGCGCTTGGGTTTAAATTATTAAGAACTAAATAAATTAACAATTTTCGGCCTATTTCGCATGCTTTGTATTATTGCGAATTTGGAAAGTTATTCTCCATATTGATATAAATTTATGGTATATATTTGAGTAAAAATATGTGGGATTTTCGAGAAATTTTAAAGTTTTAAACGAAAAACATCGCCTACACAGATATATAAGTTGGTATAACCAACTAAATGGTTGATCCACCCAATAGTTGGTTATTCTACCTAACTTTTTTTCCGTGTACGAAATTCAGTAAACGAAAATTAATTGTCTTTATCGGGTTAAAAAATGGCACGCGAAAAAAATGTAACATTTTCTTTATTTTAAAAAAAATTTAATTATTAATTTTGGTAAAAACAGAAATGGTCAAAATCTTACTAGAAATACCTGGCTCCTGAATAATAAAAAAAAATCACTGGTGACAAGGAATATTTAAAAAACTTAAGTCAATAATGACTTATGAATTAAATAAAGATAAATCACAATAAAAATAAATTATAAATTCAAGAGAAATAATCACAATTGAAAATGAATTAGGAATTCAAGTAAAAATAGTCATGATGAAAAACTAATTATAAATTCTAGTAAAAAAAATAATATTAATTAAAAATGAATGATGAACTCAAGTAAGAATAATCATAATCAAAAATGAATTATGAATTGAAATAAAAAAAATCGAATGTCATGAAATGATTATGAATTTAAAATGAATATTCGAGAAATTATCTGTATAACAGCACCCACGACTTTGGTCCAGCAGTCGCCAATCGTGGGGGCCAGATGACAACACTCCGTAATGTTTCATGATTTTATCTGAAATATTTTAATATTTTTATCCAAAGATGAGCATAATTTAACTAGTAATACAGAAATTCGAAAACTATTCATGGATCCGGAATATTAAAAAAAAAGAATCATTTCAGGCAGGGCAAGGACTATTCAAAATACAATTCAAAATCAATTATGAATTATGAATTTAAAAAGACTTTAATTGATAATTTATTTTTCACAACGATTTTTTATTATGACTATCTCTTACTTGAATTCATAATTCATTTTTCATTTTAACTATTTTTACACGAATGTTTCATGATTTCATCTGAAATATTTGTATATTTTTATCCAGAGATTGGCATAATTTGACGAGTAATACAGAAATTAAAAAAGCATTAATAGGCCTTAACTATTAGAAACAAATTGTAACTACAAATTTCATTCAACACGCTTGAAATTTTTTGAGATTTTTTTGTGCATACACACTACGGGATCTGTCATAACATGTCACTTTATAAGTAATTATATGTAATAAGAATAAGTAAATACGAACACCTGAGCGCATATAAATATATATAAAAGAAATGTAATCATGTAAAATGTATCACTAACCATAGATTAAGATACTTTGGAATGTATAAGATAACCCAATAAGACAATAATGTAACATTTTTTCTACTAACAATAGCCAACTGAAGGTCACGCTTATAATCTAAGTTGCGCATCGATTTTTTGTATGAGCGTTGATTGACGGTGGATCGTCAATTTTTTCAACCCCGGGCATGTTACGGATGCTGGCTACGCACATAATAGCACTCGTAACATAGACAATACTTGCCTTTGTAAAATCGAGAAGACACACACACACACACCGAAGGGCCCTATTCGGCTTCGCACCTAGATTGCACACGTGCTGTAACTTACACGGGGAACCACAGGTTCCTCTAGCTGCAAGCCCAATCGGTCAAGAAGGGAATGTGCCACGCCGAAGCTCAAAGTTAGACAATCCGTAAGATTGTGATTCGCAAGCACATACAATAGTACACGTGCCCCGAATCGCCGAGGTCACCAATAAGTAAAAGGGGTGGGCGGTTCGTGGAAGATGACCCGTGGCAAACAACAAGTGCAGGTGTCCATCGCGAAGGACGATGATCTCATCGACATCTACCATTTAAAAAGGGCAATCGCATTGCCCGAAATCAGAGTCGCACCGTTAATGAAACCGTGAAGATCTCGGTGCAGAGTCGCCCCGCGAATGACACCGTGAAGATCTCCGTCAGAGTCGCGCGCACGTAACTTAGCACATAGCTAGACGAATTCAGTCAGGGATTCGGGAACTTAAAGACTTCAGGACACGTTAATCTGCGACTGTCCGCGAATCAACACAGGACTTAGTTTCTACACACCCGTTCGTTCTGATAGTGTACGACTTACGGTTGGCATTCCTTTTAATAATAATAAAGTTATTACTCCTAAATTCACCGCTATTTCTGTCACTTGGGGTGTCGATCCCCTTTATGCAGAAGATCCCAAAAACTATTCTCAGCTACCGAGAATCAATTTCATAACTCCTGATCCTTGTGAGAATTTAATTCCGAAAGCATAAAAATCGAAACAACATAAATCATGCATGGCTCCTGAATATTAAAAAATAATCTCGCGTGACAAGGAATATTTAAAATACAATTCACAATCAATAATGACTTATGCATTTAATAAAGATAAATCACAATAAAAATAAATTATAAATTCAAGGGAAATAATCACAATTGAAATGAAAATGAATTAGGAATTCAAGTAAAAATAGTCATAATGAAAAATTAAAAAATAATCTTAATTAAAAATGAATGATGAACTCAAGTAAAAATAATCATAATCAAAAATGAATTATGAATTGAAATAAAAAAAATCGAATGTCATGAAATGATTAGGTTTCATTCACGGTGCGACTCTGATTTCGGGCAATGCGATTGCCCTTTTTATATGGTAGATGTCGATGAGATCATCGTCCTTCGCGATGGACACCTGCACTTGTTGTTTGCCACGTGTCATCTTCCACGAATTGCCCACCCCTTTGACTTATTGGTAACCTCGGCGATTCGGGGCACGTGTACTATTATGTGTGCTTGTGAATCACAATCGTACGGATTGTCTAACTTCGAGCTTCGGCATGGCACATTCCTTTCTTGACCGATTGGGCTTGCAGCTAGAGGAACCGGTGGTTCCCCGTGTAAGTTATAGCACGTGTGCAATCTATGTGCGAAGCCGAATCGGGCCCTTCGGTGTGTGTGTGTCTTATCGATTTTACAAAGGCAAGTATTGTCTATGTTACGAGTGCTATTATGTGCGTAGCCAGCATCCGTAACATGTCCGGGGTTGAAAAAATTGACGATCCACCGTCAATCAACGCTCGTACAAAAAATCGATACGCAACTTAGATTATAAGCGTGACCTTTTGTTGGCTATTGTTAGTAGAAAAAATTTTACATTATTGTCTTATTGGGTTATCTTATACATTCCAAAGTATCTTAATCTATGGTTAGTGATACATTTTACATGATTACATTGTTTTATATATATTTATATGCGCTCAGGTGTTCGTATTTACTTATTCTTATTACATATAATTACTTATAAAGTGACATGTTATGACACATCCCGTAGTGTGTATGCACAAAAAAATGACTGTCACGCGTAGCTAATTGTAAGAGTCCGCTCTAGCCCTATGGCGCCTCCTGGTCTCGTTCGGACGCCGGGCTACCCGTAACGTGGTCTGCGTTCGGAAGTCTATTTATATCTTATACATACTTGACACTCCACATCACTAACACTGTCCATTATGCAATTCCGCACTATGTTGCCTACGTATTTGTAAAAATGCATTTCTGAGTTTTGTTACTCCATGGAGATTTCACTATTGACACCTCCATAAAACAACCGAACATGACGATTGTTGTGAATACTTCTATGTATCATAATTGAAACACATTTATGTGAGTTATAATTGAAATACTTATTGAAATACTTATATGTATTATAATGGAAAATACTTGTTGAATTACTTATTCAAACACTTATGTGTATTATAATTGAAATGCTTATTGAAACACTTATTGAAACATTTATGTGTATTATAATTGAAATACTTATTGAAATACATATGTGTAGTATAATTGAAAAACTTGTTGAATTTCTCGTATGTATGATTGAAATTTTCAAAAAAAAATTGGTTTGAATATTATCTCTAAAGGTTAAGTTTGTCAAGGATGAAAAATCTTATATACGCAGAACTTCTGTATCATTTTGTTTGCGTATTCTTAATATAATGCTGTCCTAATGACCGTTTAATATAATAATAAAAAAAATAATTTTTATTTTTGTACAACAAATGGCATATACGGACGTTCACTTTGAAGCGGAATTTGATTATCTGCGTTCCGCAGCAAATCTCTATATCCTGGGTTATTTGGTGGCGGAATCTCCGTTTGGTCTTTCCTTGATTCCTTCCCTCGGTTTTCCCTTTGGCGATGTGAAGCAGCAAGTTCGTAAATGACTCCCAAACAGCTGCGACGAGAAGCAGAGACCAGCCATATACCGTATGTAAGGCGTAACCATGTACGACTGTGTCAATAGCCAATTTGAAGAACCGAAATACTAATAAAAGCATTAACAATCCTGCACTGATGTTGTCAAATTTGACGAATTTGTCCGAATATATACTCCATGATTTTTTTCAGAGATTGTTTTAATTGAATTGGCATCCAATAAATGAATTAACGAAATTCCTGTCTCTATCATTCATTGGCCAGTTATGGCTCGAGCGACCGAATTTAAAATTGCCGCTCTTTCCGTCGGGAACATAATATGATTTCTTAATTCTCCTAATGTTTTTTCGGAATACATTCCGGTAGCTCGTAAGTTCTCTAAATTTATGTATACCCAAGAAACTCGTGTGTTGGGTTTCAACATTGTCGGTGTAATGGTTTCGACGTAATGTGCTGTTACTTCGTACGCCGTTTAGTCTGTACATTATTGGTGCTGCCAGGTTGCATCGTTCTTGTACTCCTGTTCCGACCAAAATATGTGTACGTGGCCGTAACAATAGACTTTGGTTTCCTCTGGTGACGGGGATGTCAGTGTAGCATTCCGTAGTCTGTCGAATTTTTACCTCTACGGGTATGCATTTAATAATACGAATTGCTTCACCGGCCGCCAAAGCCATGTAGCCCGAACTTTTCATCACGTTGTAGGCGAATTCGTCTGGATTTTCAGCGGCGATAGATAATCCGTTCTTCAGTACTTGTTGTTCTAGACTGCAACGTTGGACCAATAAGTTGTTATATAAGGATTTTAACTCATTGCGTATATATTTTTCGACGTAGACAAATTTGCTATTTACGTATGCAAAAATATCGACATTTTTCACTTTAATTTTTTCTTCCGTTGTTATAATGGGTCGCCTTTCTGAAAATGGTGCACATAGTTTTCGTTCATTCTTGATGGTCAAAGCGAAGGTGATATCCTGCGTTTCTACCCTTATGACTATTGGTGCGTTTTTGTTATTAGCTTCCTCCATGCGTGACGCTATTCCTTCATATAGTACGTCGTATTTGTTAAAATCGCATGTGTCTTTTTCTAATAAATCCCAATAGGAATAACCTCGTTCTAAGTCAAAACAAATTCTTTCATTTGCGGGGCATGTGGTGCTGGTCTTTAGGTGTGCACGTCCTGTTTTTGTATTTATCGATAGTTTATCCGTATTTAATATTATTTCTACTACTACCTGTACTATGGCATTATTCCAAGAACCATATGGATTACTCCTATGCTGTACTTGGACCTCTCCGGCTTATTCTCTTCGTCTTAAGTGTGTTTATTCGTGACGCCCACTCTACGGGTTTCGTTTTTCCGGCGTATCGCATTTTTCGATAATGTTAACTGGTAATGTAACTTGAGAGTTTCAAGTGTTTATATGATTCTTTCGCTTTTCTACACAATTCGTGTGGTCCTAGACAATAGGAATACTGTTCTAAAAATGGCTTGTTTCACAAAATTTTATTTTTCCACTTCAGCTAAGCAAGTATGGATTGATTCAGTATCGATAGTTGCACTTTCATCTTCCTACGTTTCGATCTCGTCCAAATCTTTCATTCAGTTCTTATTGTGCCTTCCAAGATGATGCGTCGACTGGCTATTGCCGTGACGGGGCCTATTACGCCTGCTGGATTCATAAAAATATTCAGTGATATTTAACGAGTGTTTTCTATTTGTTTTTCTTCATGTATGATTGTTCCTGTGTGTGTTTTTCTTGTCTTTATCTTGATATCTTTATCTGAACTTGCGGAGTTTTTTCGTTACCCTTTCACCGTGTATCTACCGTGTGCAAAGGTGGTGCATTTCGGGGCGGGCGTTGGTGCCCTTTCGGTGTCGTGGTGTTGTTTCAGTGATTATATTATGCTGATCTGCAATCGCCAGCTTATGTCTGGTCCAAGGATTCTGTGATTACATAACGAAGGAATGATGGTAAGTTCTAGAGATGCGTAAAAATGTAGTGCACCCTTTTATCAGGCTTTTATTTCTCCAATGTCCCGAATATGTGTCTCTTTACGTGTGGGTTAGTCAGTTGTCCAATTTTTTGTTTGTTAGCAATTTCTATGTCAATATATATTTTTCCACTTTTTGTTCGGTTTTGTATTCTTATTAGTTTAAAGTAAAAATATTTCTATGTAGGGAACAAAATTTTTTGTTTATTATCGTTTCAATATATATTTTTCTACATCATATATTAATTTTCTATAAAGAAATATCCATTAACTTTTTATTTATATTTTTTTTGTATCATTATCGTCCGTATATATCTTCTTTTTTTTACATCTTATTTTAATTTTCTATAAACAAATATCCATCAACGGATCATGGTTCTTTTTTACTTTATCAATGTGTACTATTTTGTTTTTTCGTGCATTGATGCGTAATTTTATATTTCCTGAACCACATATTCCGATAATTTCATAGGGCCCAGTGTATTCGTCGTCAACCTTACCCTTCCGGGGTTCTTTGAATAATAATACCATTTCACCTTCGCGAAAATGGCAAATATTCAATTTTCGGTCATAATATTTTTTCGGCCGATGTTTCATTTGTGAGAGATTCATCGCGGCTAATGGCCGTGCTTCCGTCATTCTCTCGATCAATTCTGCCAAATAATCGTCGTATGTAATGGAGCTTCTCGCGGGTGGCGTGTGCACTTGGCAATCGTGCGTTTGTCCCATATACAAGCTCGTGTGGCGAGTAGTTTGTCCTTTCGTGAACACCCGTGTTGTATGAAAACATGGCGAATGGAAGCCAAATGTCCCAATCGCTACGTTTCTCGACAAAATTTTTCAGGTAGTCGACCATCACCTGGTGACGCCTTTCTAGTCTCCCGTTGCTTTGTGGGTGGTAAGCAGATGTCACGAACGTTTTAATTTTAAAAATGATAGCAAATTCTTTCATGATCTTTGCGGTAAAGCAACGACCTTGGTCGGTAAGAATGGATACAGGGGCTCCAAAACAAAAACAAATGCTTTCGCGACTTCTATTGCTGATGCCTCCGCTAGCGGAATTTCAAGGGAGTATTTCGGGAGTAGGTCTTTTATAGTTAATACATACCGATTCCCACTCTCCGCGATGTCTGTTGGTTCCCATATATCAAGGGCCATTTTGTCAAATGCGTTTCGTGGTGTGTCTGTAATGACCATTGGTAACCGTGTTTTTACGCGCACGAGTTTTTTCCTTTGACATCCGGCACATCTTTTTACGTATTTCGTGACGTCACTTTTCATGTTTCGCCAGAAAAACTTTTCACATAAGCGAAGATACATTTTGGTCTTTCCTTTGTGACCCCTTATAACTGAATCATGGTGTTCTTTTATTATGGCGAATCGCTCACTTACCGGTGGTATGGAACGGTTTTCCTTACAAAAGGTGATCGTTAGTTCTCGTCTGCCAAGTAATTATTGTATTATATCTTGGATATCTCGCCATTGAATATTTTGGAACATGTCGCAATCCTGCCCGATTCTTATGGATGAAATCTCAAATTTTGTTAAAAGGGGATCCAACACATTGATGGATTTGACAATATTTGATTTTAAGGCTCGATCATCAAGGTCTTGTTTAACGACAAGTCCGAAGAGTCGGGTCTTACCTTTTTTATGTACTATCACTTCGCAGATTGTTAATCGTTTGAGCGACAATTCGTCGGGATTAATTAAGTGTCGTTCCATGAGGCCTAGACCGATTTCGCTGTCTAAATGTCCATGGGCCGTGGTATAATAGACAATATGTCCCTTTTTACAGAATACATGATCATTGATAGTATTTATTCTTAGTTTAGAATTAACATCTCGTAACAGTAGAATTAACAGCTCGTAAAAGTATTCATTTCTTCCAGCGTTTATGGGATCTATCTTTACGTTGCTGTGGGGGTGATCGTCGTCGATACGTTGTGGTCGTGACCTGCCTCAATCGGCTCCGTTGCGTTCGAGAAATTCCCGACGTACGATGACGTAAGCCCCCGTGACTGTCAGTCCCATCATTTCTATGTACTCGGGCAAGAGTGGGGTGTAGTGTAGCCGATCGAGATGTAGATGGTGCGTTTGGTGTGCATTTTCCGGTTTTATGTGATAAAATTGTGTTTTATCTGTCGGACTATGCTCATGTATGCAAATATTTGTATTGAAATGTTGTGCGAATATCATTAAAATGTTGTCGTCGCCGAATTCCGATGTAGATTCCAGTATGGAAAATGCACGTACATATTCAGCACAGGATAAGAGAAAATCGCTGTTCTTCAGTGTTTCTCTTAGTTCTTGAGGGCTCATGTTCAACTGTTGCAATTTGATTAAGAAGGTAAAAAGGCAATTTCCGGCCTTTGCTACATCAGTATACTCCTTTAGAGTTTTGTAGGGTTCCATACATGAGTTTGAGAGTGAATAATTTAAATGCCGAGACAATTCATCGTTTTCAGATGCACGCATGGTCCTCTCATCGACCTGCATTTCGTTTTCTCCAACTTCGTTAGGCTCAACGGGGATTTCGTAGAGTTCCATCGACTCGTCGAGGATTTTCGTTTCGTCTCGACCTCCGGGCCGTTCGTCGGTGCTCGGGTGAGCGTGTCTCTCTCCGTCGACGATAGCTTCTCTAGCTCTCTGCGCTTGCGAGTAAGAACTATTTTTAGATGGGCCCTTCTCCTTGGGCGTCGAATGGAGAAGTAAACGTATAGTTTCTTCGGGCGGGTCGAGGGAAAAATCCGACGACCATGAATCTTCTAGGTCCTCGTTGTGCGGCGTATGATTCTTTCTATTTTTCATTTTCGTCTTTTTCTTCGCGTTTTCTCTGACGCTTAGTTCTTCCATTTCGGAATACGTGGTTTCTGTATCCGGTTGTGACGTAAGTTCGTCCTCAGTAGGGAATCCTTCTATTTCCCTGACGGCGTGATGGTCGTGCGGGCTAAGGCGTCAGTCTTAGTCCGCCCGAACTGAACGTCGCGAAGGGCCCGAGTTCGAATCCCCGTCCTGCAATTTTCTCTGCTTATGTCCAGTGTGGAATAACCGGGGAACTTTGCTGGGCGAAGGTACGAATTTGGGACCGCTGCCGACCCCCGTCGGCAGTTATCGGTACCGTCAGCGTCTTATCCGCGGTCGGTACGTCGTGGGTCTTATCTCGGATAAAGAGGGGATAAGCCCCGCGTCGTACTCGCTAAGGCACAGACCGCCGAATCTGCTGGTGGTACCGATATTGGGGTAGGGGGGACTGGCTCTGGGTGGGTGTTGTGTTGTATATGCCTAGTTCTGTCATTGTACTGTCTGTCTCTGTCCTGTACCTCTCCACCCGAGAGCCGACCCGCAAATAGACAAATCGTCATTAACGCGGGGGAAATAACCTGTCCATTGTCCTTTTTTGTCCTTAGTCTAAATTAATTCCTGCTTCGGATACCACTTCATTTTTTATTATTTTGGGTTTTTCTTTTATCTGAGTTCGCTTTACTCTAGGGTCAATTTCCAAATAATCGGGCACTTGTAGTTTTTCTACTTCCGTTATGTATTGTTTTCTCTGTTTTTCTTCACCGATGTAGGAGGTTTTTTCATTGAAGTTGTTGCGTCTTGCTGTCTCGACCGAGTTTTCCCTTTATAATTTCCTAATTTCATGTAGGCTGGCAATTCGAGTTTTTCGACCTCGCTTATGTATTTCTTTCGAGCTGTCTTTTCAGCTCCCAGCATTTCTACATTGGAACTCTCGCTCTCTTTGTCGCAGTCAGTCACGTTGCCTTCAATATCTCCATACGTATCGGTTTCTTCATCGAAATCCTTACCACGTTTTTTCGTAGCAAGATTTCCTGACCCGTCAGCATTTGAGACTCGCAGTCTCTTAACGTTTCTTGATTGTGTTTTGTTTCCTTTATCATTTTTACCGCCTTTAATTGGCATGCACGATTTTTCAGTTTTTCGTTAATCGTTTTTTCTCTTTTTTATTTTATTATCGACCAAATCTCTTTCATCGTCATTTTCATTTTCATTTTCGAGGTCGGATCTATCGATTGGGTTACGCGATAATGCGTACGTGTTGACATTACGTTTCCCCTCTTTATATACCACATCGTATTCGTAATCTTCTAATTTTATGCGAAAACGGTGTAGTCTCAAATTCATATCCTTCATAGTTTTAAGGAATCTTAGCGGTTGATGATTCGTTACGAGAGTAACAAATACAAATATAATACAAATGAACGGCGAACACCACAGCTAACATTTCTTTTTCCGATGTAGTGTATCGGGTTTCTGCTCCTTTCAAACTTCGTGATGCGTAGGCGTAGATCCTCACCAATCTTGTCGTGCGATAAAATAGCGCCAAGTGCTACTCCGGAGGCGTCCGTAGTGACAACAAACGGCTCGTGGAAATTTGGTAACTGTAAGATTGGTGTATTACATAACAGATCCTTTAGTTTCTCAAACGCTTCTATCTGCTCGGCACCCCATGTAAACTTGACATTCTGACGTAATAAGATAATTAACGGGTGGGCGATTTTTGAGAATCCCTCAACAAATCGTCTAAAATATCCCGCTAGTCCAAGAAATTGTTTAACGTTTTTTCGATTTTTGGGGACCGGATATTTCGTTACCGCTTCAATCTTTTTCGCATCTGGCTGGACTGTATTATTTCCAATAGTGTGCCCCATGTACGCAGCTTCCTTGCGTAGGAATTAACATTTATCGGGTTCCAACGTAAGATTTGCGTCTTGAAGGCGTTTCATGAGGCGTCTAAATTTAACCTCATGTTCATACAAATTTTTGGCGTAAATTATTATGTCATCGAGATATAATAGCAGCTCTATCCCTTGTAAGCCACTCAATACTAGATCCATAAGTCGGTGAAAATCGCTGGGGCTGTTTTTTATTCCCATCGGCATCCTTACATATTGATAGTGACCGTTTTGGATCGAAAACGCAGTTTTATGTGCGTCTCGCTCATCCAACATTATCTGATGGAACCCAGATCTAAGGTCGAGAGTTGTAAAATACACGGACTGACCTAATTGGTCCAGAACGTCAGTAATATTCGGAATTGGATAAGCATCCCCAATTGTTTTCTCATTGAGATCGCGAAAATCGATAATTAAACGCCATCGCTTTTCGCCGTTAGGGCCTGGTTTCTTAGGGACAACCCAAGCAGGAGAGTCGTATGGAGAGCAGGACGGTTTAATCAATCCTGCCTTGAGCTGCTCGTCCACTTGTCGCTGCCGTTTTTATAGCGGGTGTGTGCCGGAAATGTTTAGCGCGTATCGGCACATCGTTTGTGGTATGAATGCGGTGTTTGAATACGGAAGTCGCGCCTAATGGTTCCCCTGGTAGGTGAAACATCTGAGCGTAGTCGAGAATGAGATACATTACATACATTGGTCAGATTTACTTGCCAACTTTATGCCATCTATGGCTAATCGGGCAAGGCTTAGTCATCATCCCACACAGGACGATATAAACAAGTAAACAATCTACTACACATAATCGACACCGTCAACAGTTAGTCGGTGGCCTGTGCCGTAGCAGGCGCATCGCAAACATGGTCTTATTTTCATTCAAGACAATATTGACGAAGCATCGACCACGGAAAAACCATTCACGGTTTCGATAACTACCGACTGATGTCGGTAGCAGTCCCAAATTCGTACCTTCACCCAGTAAGGTTTCCTGAATTATCCGCAATGGAAATAATCAGAAAAAGTTGCCGGACGGGGATTCGAACTTACAACCTAAGGAACGTTCAGTTTACGAGGCGAGTATGCTAACCACTTAACCATCGCGTTCCCTTAGTCGTGAACGAGATTCTCCACATGTTTTCTTTCTCCGTCCGATAATCCGTCCACATTTATCCGCTTCAAAACATCATTATTTCTCTGTTTATCATGTCCCATAGCCACTTGTATTTTTGCGTGATTTTGTTTTTTCCGATTATCTTGGTAATTCTTGAGATCCTGCATGGTTTTTATAACATGATTTTCTCTTTGTATATTTTCTGCTACTTCGCATTCTTCCAGTTCAATTTGTGGGACGGTAAATTTTATTTCATAGTCATTCGTATTTATGACATAAAGATATGCGTATCCATCGCGATTTTTTACTAGGACATTGCCAAAAAATAAACCACTGCAAATGTTGACTTTCGGTACAAATCCGAAGTCAAAGTTGTTTAGAACTTCTACGCGAACTACTCTGCGATTTCTTGGTGAAATCCGTATGAACACTTCATTAATAAATGGGATAATATCATTTCTTATATGTACGCAATCTTGTTCGTAAGCCGTGACGATTTCTTCATAACATTGTACTTCTGCACAACCTAGCGTACCGATTATTCCTCCGCCGATTCCGCTTAAATCGAATTTTATATCCTGATCGGGATACAGATCTCGACGCAATTTACTCAGTTTTATAAGATTTATTTCTGCTCCGGAATCGACCAAGAATATTCCGTTTTCGTAATGCAGATCGGGGCTAGAAATGTCTATTCGTAGACATTCTGAAAAACGAACATGCCCGAAATGGACCCTGGCCGTTCCGCTTTTACGGCGCGCATTTTCCGAGGTGAGTTTTTGTCTCGGGCTTCGCTCGACATTGCTGATTCTGTCGAGCGCCCGTGGAGTTTAAATGATGGTGATTTGGACTACAGGAGGAATTGTTTTCTAGTTTATCGGTGTCTTCATTATTCCCGTATTTATTTCTCTGCCATCTATCATTAGTCTGATGAGACCAATGATAATTTCCCGAGAACGAACGATTCCCAGAAAAAATTGGGAGGAATTTCTATTCGTCCCAGCGATCGTTATTAAAAGAAGTTTGGTTATTTTCTACAAACCTATTTTTTGACCTATCCTAAAAATTTCCCTCCGAATCCTTTTTTTTCACGCCGTTTCTAAAAAAACATGTTTCACTGACGTGACGCATTCGCTGGCAAAACTCGCATTTTTGTTGATTAAATCTTTGCGCTGGACAATTATCGAGCATCCGTAACAATGTATTTCTAGTAAGATTTGGACCATTTTTCTTTTTACCAAAATTAGTAATTAAATTTTTTTTAAAATAAAGAAAATGTTAGATTTTTTTTCGCGTGCCATTTTTTTACCCGATCAAGACAATTAATTTTCGTTTGCTGAATCTCGTACACAGAAAAAAAAGTTAGTTGGAAAATAACAAACTGTTGGTTGGATCAACCATTTAGTAGGTTATACCAACCTTTATATCCGCGTAGGCGATGTTTTTCGTTTAAAACTTTAAAATTTCTCGAAAATTCCACACATTTTTACTCAAATATTCACCATAAATTTATGTCAATATGGAGAATAATTTTCCAAATTCGCAATAATACAAAGCATGAAAAACAGGCCGGAAATAGTTAATTTATTTAATTCTTAATAATTTAAACACAAGCGCATAAAAAAAATTGTTCGTTTTATACTATTTTGCATGTTTTTATAACCGACAATATTTCATTTTTTATGCGCGGCAATTTATGACTTAATAGCTTTTCAGAATCCTGAGCGAGGAAAGGAGTAAGATTAGTACATAAATTAATGAAGTCATATTAATAATAGCAATCATCGTTCTTTATTTGCTTCATTACGCCATACTAGAAGCCGTTCCTTTCTACGTATGGGCTTGGTAATATTGGTTAGAAATCGCCCGCCATCAGTTGTTAGTTCGAAAATGCCTTCCCGAGAATTTTGAATTTGATTTTCAGTTGTCAACGAATCCCACGAACGATCTAAAACAGAGCACACGGGCGTATCGTGCTTTGTCTCAATTGTTTCGCTGAGGCAATCCCCCCGAAATAAATAGGTTTTTAACGTTCAATTAAAAAAAAACCCTATATTCCAGAAAATTATTTCCATCGCCATTCGATTCCGTAAAAAAACCTACCTTCGAATGTAGGTCGATTCCGGTCTTTGAGATACACCCTGTATATGCTTTAAAATTTACTTGACCGGCATGGATCCTGTTTCCCTCTAGCGATAATTAAATTAAATATTGTCTATTGTAAAAATGTGTTTCGCCCTAAGATCTCGTGTAGGACTCCACGGTAAGGCTCCACGAGATCTCTGCCTTAGACACATATGGTTTTTATTTATTTGAAATTTATATAATACTAAACAGAGGAGAAGATGCTTACAATTATTTTATGTGTACACATACGTTACCCATTGCGAAGTATTGCTACCCATTGCGAAGTATATATCGCGACATCTTGAGTCTTTTCATTGAATTTTTCATTTGAATTATTTTCCATTACTTATTTCATATTGCGTTTACCTACGGGATTTACCGTCTCTCGATTAGTGACTTGACGATTATGATAAGGTTATCACCCCTACCTCAATAAAATTGTCTTTTTGGTTGTCCCGTTGCGCGGTTGTACTGTTGTCCTGATTGAGCAAGACATCGCGTATGAATCACCCGATCGTGTACATACCTCCATCCATGCCTCCGCACATTAACCCGATTAAGTTCGTATTGCGTTAAAACGTGCCCGTGTAGAGTTTCAAGAAAGTTTGGTTCAATTTGCGCTAGATTGCGCGTTTAACGTCAACTACGTTAAGTCGTAACCTCTACTCAAATTTTAAGTTTGGTTCGCGCCAACTCGCACAAAATATTTAAGTAATCTTCATTTGCGTTAACCCGCCTACTTATTTATCTAAAATTAAGTGCGTTGAGTCATACCCCTTAATCAAATTTTAATTTTGGCTTACGACAACGTACACATACGTAATTTAAGTTGGAATTGCGTTAATTCGCGCAAGTTATTTAGTTAAATTTTATTCGCGCTATGTTGCGCAATCGCCCGTCTCATTTAGTCTGGCGCTAAATCATGCATACCATGAGATTATTTTGATACTGCTCGAAGTCGCACATTCAAATAGTTTATTTTTGTGTCCTAAGTCGCGCATTGAAATGGTTTATTTTTATTTGGTGCTAAACCGCGCAAATAATTAGTTTCATTCTTCCTTTGAGCTACGTAACACAGTCGATAACTTTAGATTTAAATCGCCCTAATTCGCATCCATCATGTGTTCCAGTGGCCCTACGCTAAGCCACGTATTTAAGTAGTTCGGTGTACGTCGCGATAAATCACCAAGTCATTTAAAATGTTCAGTTTTGCTAAACAGTACCCCTATGAAGGCGTGCTTGTTGCCTCTTTGCGTTTTTGTTGGCCTCTAAATATCGTGCAGTTGCATATATGCTATGGAGTTGCGTAATCTGCCTAACATATCACGCTTTGCCCTCCAAGCCTAATCTGAGCTGCAATATAGACAGCATGACGTGACATTATCGTCCACGTTATTATGGATACCAAATTTACGTGGTAATACATCAACAAATTTCGAGTATTTAATTTCGATGTAGATCTTCTAAGGCTCACACTGCCTTCTGTTTGTAACCTATAGTGACTATCACTATCGAAGTTCAGTTCACCGTATAAATTCGGGACCATATGTATATATATATATCTTTAGGTTATTCATTTCGGGGCTTAGTGGTTAAGGAATAAAGCGAGTTGATTCTTCCTCGCCGGTGTCCCATTGCGTTCAGTTGGCCCAAAATACGAGATAACCCTCCATACCACCCCGTGAGCACTGATCGATCACGTTCGGGTATCTCGCTTTAAGTTTCAGTATTTGTATTACGTAACAGTGATGATTCTCTTTTCTTTTGTACTCGGATTCCACTTCACTCCATCCTTCTCCCTAGTTTCTGTTCCGTCGTGGATGATTGAAAAGGCATGGAGCTGGAAGACGCGATTCCTAGCATTGCGTTAGAAAGTAAGATCTAGTTATAAGTTTCTATGTATCAGCCAGATGGCACTGTTGCTATCCCGGGGAAAGAGGAAGAGTATCCCGTTGATCCTGGTTTGCTGATCTTTGCAATATTATATTCTTGCGCTATTGATTTGTGTGATATTCCATTGCGATATTGATCTTTGCGATATTGATCTTTGCGATATTGATCTCGTGATAGTATATTTTGCGTTATTGACTTGTGTGATATTCCGTTTGTGATACTTATCTTTGCGACAAAACACTTTTGCGATATTGATTTGAGTGATATTCAATATAATACAATGGCAAAGAAGACGCCTCTGCTGATTCTGTTAAGTGTTATAGATTTAAGAATTTGGGCCTAAGTGAAGTGAAGTGCCCCTCAGTGACATTTAGTGTGGCACTCGTACATTTTGGTTAAAGAATTACTCGAGTCAGGGCCCGGGGTTTGTCACTGTATCACCGATCCAAACCGGCATAGTGGGGATAAAGTTTATTAAATGCCCCGCTCTTGTAGTAGAGCCAGTGAATTCAGGGGATTCCCCTTCTCCGGCGTGGCCTCCACCGTACGTGTGAGTGTGGCAAGTCGGTGAAGTTAGGTCTTCAGGTGACAACCAACAGTAGGAAGACTAGTGCCAACCCTCTAACGACCCTGCTGAAGATTGTGGTCGCCGGCCGTTGACTCCCTTCCCTGGACACGGGCCCCAGGATTCCGTAGCCAGTCCGAGGATCATCCAACGTCAAGTCGAGTGAGTGTCATTGGATTTTGCCCCCTCCCCTCCCCTCCATTTTTTCGTTATACGGTTTTCTTAAAAATTAACTTCTCCAGTCATTTACGAATGGCACGATACCTTTGCGTGATTAGGGCCTGCGTCGGGAAAATATATATTTTTAGTTTTATCGATCCTAATTGTAATAGAACCGTAATACATCTTGTTCCTTTGGATAATTGCGTCAATAAATTTTTTTTTACACCCTCTCCGCTTTTCCTTTGTGTAAAACCGAACAGACGCGCGCGGGTTATAGTATATATAAGTATGTCCTGGGGTCGTTTCCTGTCTAAGTCTCCTGGGGACACTTATACTGAGGCATTCGGAGCATAACACGATATATACATATGGGTAAATCTCTCGAAAAGGACAAATTCAGAGTTAAGATAAAATTAAAAAAAAAAAGTATCAAAAATATTGATGTGAATGTTCCTATGGAAAGAGGAGGACCAAAATAAGTGCCCAAAATACGTTGTTACAAACTTTATAAATATTATTGTTTAAAAAATAATTGTTTAATGTAAAATAATTGTTTATTTTTTGTTACAAGTACGGTGATTGAATTAGCTTGAGATTTGTCACTCAGGGGTTTTCGAGGTCGCTGATTACGAATTTGGCATCATATTTTAAAAGTTCAAAATGGCGGATCCAATATGGCAGGTAAAATTTAAAAAATTGATTGGACTCGCTTGAAATTGATAACTCGGGGGTTTTCGGGATTAGCGATTACGAATCTGGAGTCAAATTTACAGAATTCAAAAGTCAATGCAATGTGGCGGATGGTTTTTTAGAAATTCATTAATTTGTCTTGAAAATTATTACTGATAATTTTTTAAAAATTTCCAAAAAACATCCGCTACCTTGAAATTTAAAATTTTTAAACTAACATCAAATTCGAAATTAGCTACCCCAAAAGCCTCAAGTAACAAAATTTAAGCAATATTTTAAAAATTTCTAAATATTTCATCCGCCATTTTAGATCCGCCATTTCGAATTCTAAACCTAACATCAAATTCAGAATCAGCGACCCCAAAAGCCCCAACTAACAAAATGTGGGTTACATTTAACAAATTTTCAAAGATTTCGTGTGCCATTTTGGATCCGCCATTTTGGATTCTAAAACTAACATCAAATTCAAAATCAAAGACCTCAAAAACCCCGTGAATAACAAATTTTAGGCTATTTCACAAAATTTTTAAATATTTCGTCAGCCATATTGAATCCGCCATTTTGAATTTTGAAAAACTAACATCAGATTTGTAATCAGCGACTCCAGAAACCCTCGAGAAACGATTTTCAAATTTATTTAACATTTAGATAACAAAAAACTGAAAATGTACTGGCGGTTACGGAGTGGAGTTTTTCTCCCTGCGGCAGCTCGATTCTATTTTAAAAGAATAAATTTTATAAATAAAGAATCAATAGTATTTGAAATATTTTAGTCTAATAAAAGAATATTTTAAACATTATTGATTATATCTTTCATTTACTTACCAAAATATACAATTTACTGCAGTTATGGAGTGGAGTTTTATTTGTGTCGATGACTCGTGTTGAACTGATAATCTCATTTATACTGAATATTTTCTTTCTTTATAACCAAATTCGCACTGACCTTTAATCACACCGATATTATAAACATTGTTTACCTCTGCATTGCTTCTTGAACGTGCTTGTTTACATTTACTACTTATATTTGCGACCGGTTACGGAGTGGAGTTTTCAATCGTGCACAAAAGTAATTTAATTCTAAGAAATAGAAATTGGTATATTTTGCCTACCTCTTACGGAATCAACTAAAATATAGAATAATTAAGAAATATTGCTAGCCAAATGATATTATTAGATTGCAGATTGAATGTAATATTTATTATTTGGATAAAATTTGCTCCACGCACGGTTACGGAGTGGAGTTTTTTCACCATATAAACATGAATATTTCAAATAATATGAAACTTCTACTTTTTTCCTACTATGGTCTTGTTAAACATTGATCGTCATAATTTTTAATAACTTTAAATACTTTCAAGAACGTGTCATTTGTCCTTTTTGGGAGAATCACCCATATATATGGCAATAAGAACGAGATTTTCAATAATTTATTATATAAAAACCAAAACCCATTGGATAAAACACTGAACCACGTATATCTTTATTTTCGCCTAGAATACGTACACAAATTGCTGTTAAAAATCGTAATTCTCCGACCGTGTGTTCCCCTTGTTAGTCAGTTTATATAATAATGTTTATTTCATAATTCTTGTATAATCATTTTTTAGAATAAATTTTTTTCTGAAGAGGGCCCGTATTAGTGGCTGAAACGTACAACAGTCTTTTAATCATTATTCGATCCTGATTATTTAGTTCACGGACCGTAAAACACGAAGACTTATTTTTTATTTTTGTTTCTTGAAATATTGATTTGTGAACATAAAAATGTGAAAAATTTCACTTTTTTAACAATTTATTGACATTTTTCAAAAAGCGCGCATATGGTATATAGATCCATTTCTACTTAACATCGGTTACAAAATATACCAAAAGGTTTCATTAGAATTTTACGACTTTATTTAAAAAAAAAACATTATTTTCATACCATCAGCCACCATTACGCATCCGTGATTTTGAATTTTGAAAAAAAAATTTCAAAATAGTTTTCAGCGACCTCAAATATATAATCACACATACTTCAATTACAAATTTCATTAAGGGGATTCTAAACGAAATTTGAATACCCAGTTTAAATGCCTGTGCTGGCATTTAAATTTCTCTTGATATATATGTTTTTGGGGTTTTGGCACGGGGCGAGCTCTCTTCAAGGCAATATTCAATATGGCGCTGTACAGAATCAACTGCTCTGCATGACGTTTAGGTTATAGCGGCTGAGTAAACATATATAGTGTAATCGCCATAATCCAGTCACTGATAACTCATTACATTATGGTTATGTATATGCTAATGTAACATTCATTACTAATAACATAATTAGTTTTGTATGTCGCCAAACAGTTTTTTTACAGGGTTATGAATCTAGCAATGTATCTTTTTATGTGTGAATGACAACATTCATTATCATTAAACGAACTTGTATTTCCAACATCAGCAATCATTTTTCAACCCTTATGCTCAGTGAAGTAATGGTAAAATTCATTACCATCAACAATCTGATATTTCATACACGGACAATAATTTTTCAACACTTGTGCTAATCAAATATATGGTAACATTCTGTAATGCCCTATTTAGGTATTACTATTTCGGCGTTTTACCGCCGCCGTCTCGAGGCCGGCTACCGTCTCCGGTGAGACTTTAACGTCTCCGTGGACGTTGCGCCAGGTAGCGGCCCGGCGACGTCGTTCGCCCGTCCGGACAATTTAATGCCCGAGTCCGGCTAACTCGGGGTCTTTTCGCGACCCGCACTCGCATTACCGGGAGCAAGAGATCTCGTCCCAGATCTCGTCTTGTGGTTGGAGATTTCCTTGAAAAAGATTGTTGAACCAATCTTGCTTACCTGTCAAGCTTCCCAAGCCCATGAGTCTATACACGGTTCTCCTGGCTTCGCATTTTACTGCCTGAGCCGTGGACGGTACGCCCACAAAGAGACCAGCTTGCGGCTATGGGTGTACTCTTCCTTACTGAGCAAATGCCCCTGAGGATCATAGCCTGTACCCATTTTCTGTCCTCTGCCACCAAATTGGCGAGGCACAGGTAATCCTTGGTAACACAATCTGTTGGTAGATCCAGAGCAGCTGCTTCGGTCCTAGACCCCAACTGTTACCAAGAACTCTCCTACAATGCCATGTTTACATTTTCATTTTATCGATTATATGGATTACATCGAGATTTTTGTTTGATGTGTGTGAATTGAGCACTGGTAAGTTTTTTGAATGTATTGATTGAGCACTGGTAAGTATTGGAAGGTTTGGAAAATTATAAATTTTTATTCTTACCTGTAAGTCCTTGGTGTGAACTAAAAAACACTCCCGAATGGGATGACCGGTAAAAGTTATTATTTAAAAAAAAAAATTGAATGTGGACCCAGAAAGTTGTGAAAAGCCTAAAAATAAAAGAATAAAATAAGTTTCGAAATGAAACTTAGTAAGAATACAAAAAAAATTGTAAATACGTGCGAGTCGCGTGACGGCAACGAACTGACTGACAAAAACCTAAACATTGCCAGTGCTCAACCCTTCACAATAATAATGTGAAGATGTGTGGAATGCTTGAATTCAAAGTTAACGAAATTTTAACGAGATGTTTTTGAAAAAATTATGACGAAATTATTAATTATTGAGTAACGGAAAGTATGTTTTTGGAAGGTTCGAAAGTTCGAATCTTATATTCACTGCATTATTATTATGTTTTTTGATAAAAAAGTTTTCTAAATGTTTTCTTTTCCAATAATTTCTTTCTGTAGTTAATATTTGAACGTTTTTATAATCAAAATCATGTCCTGTGTCTAATTTATGTCTACTTAGTCCCGTAAGTTTATCCTCACTTGAGTAAATATTTCGTTTATGTTCGTTAATTCGATCTCTTAGCAATCTTCCTGTCTCACCTATATAACATTTGTTGCATTGGTTACATTTAATTTTGTAAACGACGCAACTTTGGTGTAAATTATCTAATTTATCTTTTCCAGGTTTTATACCTCCTCAATTTGTATGAAATGGTTTAAAAACTACTCTAATATGTTGGTCTTTCATTGATTTTTTAATTTGTTCAGATAAGCCTTTAGCGTACGGAATGCTTATAGTTTTCACATAGTCATAATCTTCTTTCATATTATCTAGAGAATTATAAATTTTGTGTACTCTTTTTCTAAGACAGTCAATAATTATATCTTCCGGATAATTATTATTTCGTAATAAATTTTTTACTATTTCAATGTTTTTTTGTCTGTATTTAATATGGGATAGTTTGATTGCTCTGTCTATTAAACCATAAACAACTCCAATTTTGTAAGATAAAGGATGATGAGATAAAAAGTTTAAATATCTACCCGAAAAAGTTTCTTTATGAAACCAATCTGTTATGATAAAATTGTCTTTGGCTCTAATTATTGGCATGTCTAAGAAGTTAATAGATCTCTGTTTTTCAATTTCAAGAGTAAATTTAATTCTATTCAATTTTCCTCCTATTTTGTTCATGCTGTTAATAATGTCTAGGACTTTGTTTTCAGAATTTTTTGGGATTGCTGTCAAAATATCATCTACGTATCTGTAATAGAATGGTAGAGTAAAAGGTAATTTGTTTATAAGTATATTTTCAATAAAATCTAAGACTAAGTCAGATATAATTGGAGACAGTGGGGATCCCATAGGTACACCAAAAACTTGTTCTTCTTTGTCCGTCTGTATTTGAAATAGGTGTGTTAAAAATAACTTCTTGGTGTAGCGGACAGGTGGATAAAAATACGAATTTGAATTTACGTTTCGATCAAGAGTTTATGACCCTCTTCAGAAAAATTATAATTCTGTAATTCAATATACCATTTTGAGTAAGTAGTAAATGTTTACATTTTCATTTTATCGATTATATGGATTACATCGAGATTTTTGTTTGATGTGTGTGAAAACAAAGTCCTAGACATTTTTAACAGAATGAACAAAATAGGAGGAAAATTGAATAGAATTAAATTTACTCTTGAAATTGAAAAACAGAGATCTATTAACTTCTTAGACATGCCAATAATTAGAGCCAAAGACAATTTTATCATAACAGATTGGTTTCATAAAGAAACTTTTTCGGGTAGATATTTAAACTTTTTATCTCATCATCCTTTATCTTACAAAATTGGAGTTGTTTATGGTTTAATAGACAGAGCAATCAAACTATCCCATATTAAATACAGACAAAAAAACATTGAAATAGTAAAAAATTTATTACGAAATAATAATTATCCGGAAGATATAATTATTGACTGTCTTAGAAAAAGAGTACACAAAATTTATAATTCTCTAGATAATATGAAAGAAGATTATGACTATGTGAAAACTATAAGCATTCCGTACGCTAAAGGCTTATCTGAACAAATTAAAAAATCAATGAAAGACCAACATATTAGAGTAGTTTTTAAACCATTTCATACAAATTTAGGAGGTATAAAACCTGGAAAAGATAAATTAGATAATTTACACCAAAGTTGCGTCGTTTACAAAATTAAATGTAACCAATGCAACAAATGTTATATAGGTGAGACAGGAAGATTGCTAAGAGATCGAATTAACGAACATAAACGAAATATTTACTCAAGTGAGGATAAACTTACGGGACTAAGTAGACATAAATTAGACACAGGACATGAATTTGATTATAAAAACGTTCAAATATTAACTACAGAAAGAAATTATTGGAAAAGAAAACATTTAGAAAACTTTTTTATCAAAAAACATAATAATAATGCAGTGAATATAAGATTCGAACTTTCGAACCTTCCAAAAACATACTTTCCGTTATTCAATAATTAATAATTTCGTCATAATTTTTTCAAAAACATCTCGTTAAAATTTCGTTAACTTTGAATTCAAGCATTCCACACATCTGCTCATTATTATTGTCAAGGGTTGAGCACTGGCAATGTTTAGGTTTTTGTCAGTCAGTTCGTTGCCGTCACGCGACTCGCACGTATTTACAATTTTTTTTGTATTCTTACTAAGTTTCATTTCGAAACTTATTTTATTCTTTTATTTTTAGGCTTTTCACAACTTTCTGGGTCCACATTCAATTTTTTTTTAAAAATAATAACTTTTACCGGTCATCCCATTCGGGAGTGTTTTTTAGTTCACACCAAGGACTTACAGGTAAGAATAAAAATTTATAATTTTCCAAACCTTCCAATACTTACCAGTGCTCAATCAATACATTCAAAAAACTTACCAGTGCTCAATTCACACACATCAAACAAAAATCTCGATGTAATCCATATAATCGATAAAATGAAAATGTAAACATTTACTACTTACTCAAAATTGTATTTTTCTGAAGAGATCAAGGACCTCTCTTCTGTTTGCCGTTACAAACGATGGCTCAACTCCCTCGTTCAAAATTTCGAGGTTAGTGGATATCAGGTATTCCATGAGGGCCTCCCCTCTCTCATTTGTATCGGTGCTCCCCCACAGAGTACTGTGAGCATTTGCATCACAACCAATGAGGAGATCAAGGCCCGCATTTGCGCAGTACCTGACTAACCTAGTTAGCTCCTCCGCGGGAGTTTCCCTATTGTGCGCAAAGTAGGCTGATGCAATCACCAAGCTCCTTTCCCCTATTCCCTGAGAGACTTTGACCGAAGCTAGGTCTCTAGTAAAGAATTTCTGTACCAGGGCAGCGTCCATGTTTTTAAGAACTACGCATGCCCTCTGCATTTCATGAAGTCCACAGGCGTAGACTGTGCCAATCCTACTCAGGCCCCGAATCTGACCTTTGTAGTACCACGGCTGCTGTATTAGTGCCATGGCTGGTTTTGTATGCGTCACTTGCAGGTCCCTTATAAGTTGAGCTGTGGCACCTTTGCAGTGATGCAAGTTAATCTGGAAAATGTCCGCACGACCGTTAGCCATTAGAGCTAACTCGCGCTGGAAGCTCCCGTCGCCGAACTTATCGGGTTTTTAGAGGTTGACCTGAACACAACCTCTCCTGTCCCCAGACAAGCTCGGTAGCCGCGAGACTCGAGGAGCTTGGCCGAGTCTTCGTCCACTCCGAGAACCAGAAGGGTGCCATGCGGCAACTCCTTCCTACGGTGGACAACCCACGTCCCGACCCTCAACCCAGCATTCTGCCTGTCCAAGATCTTAAGCAGGATGCTAGTCTCCTTCTTGGGTGGTGGCGCGAGTACCGTCATTTTAACTCTCTTGACGAGTTCCTCAGGGAGTACAAGCCTCACCTTTCGGACCCCATCAAGGGTTGTCTGCGGAATTGCTTCCCGCAGCCAACAGGCACTCTCGTCATCCACAGAAGCGAAAGTGGCAATTTCTCCTCTCAGGTGAGACTCCACAAACCTGGGTATGAACCCCCCTTCCGGGATGTCCACAACCCGGTCAATGATGACCCCCCTGAGTTGGTCAAAGACGCCCATCTCGACCCGCTCCCCTACGTCCTCGCCCAAGGCAATAAATACCCTTGGGAGTCCAGCAGCAGCCGTCGAGTATGACATCCTTGTTGCGGATGCTTGCCCCTGACTCTTGGCCTTCTTCCCTCGGGGTTTGCCGTGGGATCTGAAATACTCCTCTTGGCCTTCCTTTTATCCCCAGAGGGAGGACCAATGGCCTCTGTAGCGGTTGAGGTCGATCCGGGATGCTCTTCCAGACGGGTTCTAGCCCCAGCCATGGAAAATGCCGCCTTTTTCTTCCTCGAACCGCTTACGCTCGGTGGAGGACGCTCCGGAAGGGGGAGACCTTCAGCCTCCGCCCTTCTCTTCGCCTCCTCGTAAACTACCCACTTGGCCTTTCGCCTCTGTGCGCCGTTCATTCGGATCGGGCTTGGACGAGTGTCTTCCGTCGTACCGGTCTCCATCAGAGTGTCCTTAGCCACATCCGACGTTACCTCCTCGGTGCAAGGCACCTGAAGCTCTTGTTTTTAGTTTGTTTGCATCTGTGTATCATCCATATGAGTCCCACGAGAAGCTAGGGAAATAAAGGTCACACCTCGCAGAGCCCCGCGATACGAGGTGAAGGCTATGTACAATGGGAGGTCGCCC
This sequence comes from Trichopria drosophilae, assembly GCA_030407085.1. Lineage (NCBI taxonomy): Eukaryota > Metazoa > Arthropoda > Insecta > Hymenoptera > Diapriidae > Trichopria > Trichopria drosophilae. The sequence continues at coordinate 47,463,658 of CM059587.1, read as the reverse complement.
GGTATCCCAACGGCATCGTTAGCGGTACAGCTTCCCCTGTACCATGCATCCCTAGGCACGATAGCTCCCACCTGTGGATTGGGGGATCCATTCTTGGTCACGGCATCTCAGAGGTCCTTTGCCCCACCCCCCTCCAGCCCGAAGGTCGAGGTGGGGCTTGAGTTTCTAGCCTCACTCATACCCACAGTCATCGGAGAAGCCCGTTTATAGAGCCCCGAGCTAGGGATGGAAAAGTCGACTTCGACTTTAGTCAAAAGTCGACTTTTAGGATCTGAAAGTCGACTTTTCGTAATCGTCTTTTACATTGTCAAAGTCGATTAAAGTCGACTTTGCGTGTTTGACTTTCGACTTTTGGGAAATAGCGCCCACGCATCAGGGCCCTCTCCCACGGACCGGAATTCATTCCGCCGAAACGTCTTGGGTACGATTTTAATTGGTTCTTGATGACGTGACCAATAAAAATCTTTCCTTCAACGTTTCGTCGGAATTAATTCTAGTTAATGGAAGTCCGCCCTACGGCTTTGTTGTTAGCTTTTCTAGGAATTTCTGGGGGTACATATGTGTATTAGGCTTGAAGACTTTTTAATCAGAGGCGTGGTACGCATCTACATATCCTTGCACCATGGTGGTACGCATACGGTGGTATGGTGGTATGCAGTTCGAGAAGATTAACCCCAGTTAACTAACCCTGTTACATTATTCTCCTCTCGACGATTTCATTGTATAATTAAGCATCAGCATCGCTTCCGAAAAAAATTTTAAGATCCTTCGTTTTCGAGGTTTATTCGTGAGCGTAGGCCATGGGGCCGAGCACAAGGAGATCTGAAGTAAACATAACCTCATTATTACGTTTATTTTGTAGTAGGAACTGGGACATAACCTTTGTGGTCACTTTTTAGTGTTACCTAATTTTGTAGTTTATTTTATAATAATGTACTTTAACACAGGCTAAGCGGTTTTTACAAGTCAGCTCTGAGACGTCCGATGTAGTTCCTACGATTGAAGTTAACTTTGCTGCAAAGCTCACACAGGAATCTATTTCTAGTTCCTCGAAGCTGTACTCTTCTGGTCCAATAGATAAATGCATAAACAATGCAAGATCATTTTCTGGTGAAGTATTTTTTTAATTTTAAATGAATTAAATATTTATTAAATATAATTTCACGCATTGCAAAGTATCGCCAAAAATTGTAGCGAAATTAATTGAGAAATTTATAAAATCAGAAAAATCATTTATTTCCTCATATATAAATAAACATAAACAGTAATAATAAATTAAATGAGTCTTGCTAATTATTCTATTGGTTAACAAATATCATGAAATGTCCTACAAAATAAATGAAATGCAATATGAATCCAAAATTAATTCAGACTGTGCGTGTGTCATTTGCACAAATCTAGTGATTGACTTTTGGGAAAGTAAATAAAGAAATATGTTAAATATTAATAACGAAGATTGAATGCAGGACATTCTCCTAAAAGATTTACTAAGGCAAGTGGAAATTACATTGGATAGATTTATTTACATATATCGCTTTTATTGTTACTATATTTTGGCTATTTCTACATGTCCAAATTTAATCTTTATGTCGCTGAAGTTTGAGTCGACTATATAGTCGAATTTTTAAAATGCGTAAGTTACATATGAAACCTTCACGGATGCATTATAAATGTGAAAATATAAATTTCTAGTGTGATCAGTTATTCAAGATCACCCCGGATCACACTAAAAATCTAAAAAAACAGTAATATAAATGGAGCGATGAACTTGTTACTCAGGAAACCTTCTTGAATGCCTTTTAAATGTGAAAACATAAATTTCCAGTGTGATCAATTATTCAAGATCACTCCGGATCACACCAAAAATGTTAAAAACCAGTAATATAAATGGGCCAATGCACTTATTACTCGGGAAACCTTCTTGAATGTCTTCCAAATGTATAAATATATTTTTCTAGTGTGATCAGTTATTGAAGATTACGCCAGGTCGCACTAAAATCCTAACAAACCCGTAACACAAGTGGTCCGATGCACATATTACCGAGAACACCTTCTTCAATACCTGCACCTATGCCAAATATAAAATTATAAATTCATCGCTTGATCAGTTATTTATGATCACCTCGGATCACACTAAAAATGTAACCGGGCCGGAGCGTTTGATACTCAGGAACTGTTTTTTAATATTTTTCAAACACGAAATTATAAATACCTAGTGTGATCAGTTATTGAAGATCATGCCCCATGACAGTGCCCCTAATAGGTTGGAATCATTAAATATGGCTCTAAAAATGAAAGTAAGACGAAGCTACTCCTGAAACCTGAATGTTACTACTGAATTAGGAGCGGCTATTGGGGGTCCAAATATTTTTGAAATCTTGTATTCTTTAAGAAAACAGATGATGGAGTTTATTTCATGTCCAATAGAACCAGTAACATCTTATCAAAATATTTAGTTTCCTATTGCGTTGTGATCCGGGGGTATATTGACTGACATGTCAGCATGAAAATTTATATTTTTAATTCCCGAAGGCATAAGAAAAGGTTTCAGGAGTAACTTCGTCTTACTTTCATTTTTAGAGCCATATTTATTGATTCTAACCTATTAGGAGCGGCTATTGGGGGTCCAAATATTTTTGAAATCTTGTATTCTTTAAGAAAACAGCTGATGGAGTTTATTTCATGTCCAATAGAACCAGTAACATCTTATCAAAATATTTAGTTTCCTATTGCGTTGTGATCCGGGGGTATATTGACTGACCTGTCAGCATGAAAATTTATATTTTTAATTCCCGAAGGTATAAGAAATGGTTTCAGGAGTAACTTCGTCTTACTTTAATTTTTAGAGCCATATTTATTGATTCTAACCTATTAGGAGCGGCTATTGGGTGTCCAAATATTTTTGAAATCTTGTATTCTTTAAGAAAACAGCTGATGGAGTTTATTTCATGTCCAATAGAAGCAGTAACATCTTATCAAAATATTTAGTTTCCTATTGCGTTGTGATCCGAGGGTATATTGACTGACCTGTCAGCATGAAAATTTACATTTTTAATTCCCGAAGGCATAAGAAAAGGTTTCAGGAGTAACTTCGTCTTACTTTCATTTTTAGAGCCATATTTAATGATTCCAACCTATTAGAGGCACTGCCATCGGGCGTGATCTTCAATAACTGATCACACTAGGTATTTATAATTTCGTGTTTGAAAAATATTAAAAAACAGTTCCTGAGTGTCAAACGCTCCGGCCCGGTTATATTACGGTTTCTAAACATTTTTAGTGTGATCCGAGGTGATCATAAATAACTGATCAAGCGAGGAATTTATAATTTCATATTTGGAATAGGTGCAGGTATTGAAGAAGGTGTTCTCGGTAATATGTGCATCGGACCAATTGTGTTACGGGTTTTTTAGAATTTTAGTGCGACCTGGCGTAATCTTGAATAACTGATCACACTAGAAAAATATATTTTTACATTTGGAAGATATTCAAGAAGGTTTCCCGAGTAATAAGTGCATTTTGGCCCATTTATATTACTGGTTTTTAAAATTTTTGGTGGGATCCGGAGTGATCTTGAATAACTGATCACACTAGAAATTTATGTTTTCACATTTAAAAGGCATTCAAGAAGGTTTCCTGAGTAACAAGTTCATCGCCCCATTTATATTACTGTTTTTTTAGAATTTTAGTGTGATCCGGGGTGATCTTGAATAACTGATCACACTAGAAATTTATATTTTCACATTTAAAAGGCATCCGTGAAGGTTTGATATGTAACTTACGCATTTTAAAAATTCGACTATATAGTCGACTCAAACTTGAGCGACATTAATCTTTTATACATAATTAATGTAACTTCATTTTATTATATATTTGTCAGTTGTTACACTCTCAATAAGTTGTTAACAGTCTGTGAAAATCTGAAAGTAACACATATATATATACACAAATTTTGTCAGTGACATTCCCATTCGACTGGGTAATATCGTAGGTTATCTTACATATATTCAGTTACTATTATTTGTATTTTGCACATATTTCTTGCATATTCCTTATATAGGGCAAAATTCATAAAATGTCTAGATAAAAAAAAAGTTGTCTAATTTGATTAAAACTTTAATAAAACGTTGCCATTGTTAGTCGATGTCTGAATCTCAAGTATTATTGAATTTAATCAAATGTTTTGTGTATGGAGTTTCAAAATTTTGTAATTTTTTCAAATAAATTTTTTTCAATTTACCATATTTCTAAGTAGGATGCATATGAAAGTTAACATATGTGTAGTAATTATTAAAGGTTTTTTCGTGATCTTTACGATAGTGCTAAAAGTTTTTTGAAAAGAAATAAAACTTGACTTTAAAATTCAAGGTAAACGCGCTAGTTTTAGTATATTTCAAAAACAGTTTTAAAAAATTGTTTTTTACGTGACTAAATACATAAACGGTTTACGAACCGATTTTGATACGTCCTAAAATAAACGCTTTGATCTTGAATTTTAAGATCAAATATTATTTTTGTCAAAAAATACTTTTATCACTACCTTCAAGTCCGTGAAAAAACCTTTAAAAACCACTAGTCATATGTTAACTTTTATGCATCCTAAATAGAAATATTTTTTACTTTCATTTTTTTTCGGCCTGCTAAAATTAATGCAAAGAAGAAATAAATACGTAATTTGCTAAATGTTCTACAGAGTCAAAAAGAAACTCCGATTATTAGATTTGTGTATATTATATTACTGTCATTATTCTTTCGATATGTTATTATGTACTATTTGCACTACAAATATGAATAATTATTTGTTAAGCAGGCCAGGCGATTACGACTCTTTTAAATTAGTGATCTTGCTTATAAAGTAAATTTGAAAGAAAGACTTATAAGTTTTATAATTTTTTAGCTGGAGGCTCACGAGACAAAGCAGTTTTTGATGCATTAACGTATATGATAGAAAAAGACGATCTACCGTTTTCTTTAACCGAGAGACCTGGCTTCCGATTTTTTGCACAGACATTACAACCATTGTGGAAACTTCCTTCAGAGCCTACAGTCGTAAAAGGGCTTTGGGAAAAATATGAGTTACTTCGGAAGATTGTGCGAGAGAAATTATCTTTGTCAGATTCGTTAATCTGTCTCACAACCGACATATGGACTCATAAGAGTACAATGAAAAGTTATTTGGGAATAATAGCTCACTACACAGAAGGCAAGTTAATTTTCAAATGTAGTTGCATTTATTCTGATGCACACTGTTAACAATGTGTAATAAAAATAAGAACTATTGAAACACCATTCAAAAAAATTTACCAAAGTCGAACCTAAGTCTTAAAAGACTGTTAAATTACCTATAAACGAACAAATTAATGTTTAAACTCATCATCTGTCTTTTTTTTATAATTTTTTATCATTACGTTATGTTTTATAATATTGTTTATAATGACTTTATATTGTAGGTGTCAATATTCGATCCGTCGATATTGCAGTAAAATTAATGACAGACAGAAAAAATATCCCCAATTTACGAGTAGCGTTACGCGATGCCTGCAATGAGTGGGGAATCACTGATGAACGCATTTCTATTAGGCTAATATTAAAGGTGCCATCAAACAAGAATTCGGTGATGAAAAGCATATTTCTTGTCTGGCCCATATCATAAATGGAATTGGACAATCTGTGATAGGTTTGTACGATTGACAAGTACCGTCTAACGATGAGGATATTCTTCCTGATGACTTCGATCACGAGGACGAACTTGTAGACTATGTTTCTCAGCGTGAAACCATTGAAAATTGGAAAAACGACAGTGGTCAAATGTTAAAAGCCTTAATTAAAAAAGTAAAACGAATCGCAACATTTTTTCGCTGCAGTGAAGTCGCCACAACCGAGCTAACTACGTTACAACAACAATCTGGAAAGAAAACACACGAGTGCCTGAGACTCGTACAAGAAGTCCGGACACGATGGAATTCTTGTTATGAGATGATCGATAGATTTATAAACTTGACAGATTTTGTCACCAGAGTGCTGCTCAAATTAAAGTTAGAACGCAATACAAAATTCAGTGTGCCAAATATGCTGTCCGGAGACGAATTAGAATCACTATATGAAGTCCGTGCACTCATGAAGCCTTTATGGCAAGTAACATTGGAAATCAGCAGTGAAAAAAACGTCACCATCAGCAAAATTATACCTTTACTGCATACGCTAAAAAACGTAAATATCATTTTAAGGGAACCTATACCTGAATTTTCAGCCCAGTGAAGTAATGATTAAAAAAATCTAAAATATTTGTTTTCTGGTATAATGTCGGCTGATAAATCGCATGAAAAAGAAAAAAAAACTTGTGTTTTGGTTCCCATTATTTGCAAAGTGAAAAAATATTTTTTAATGTACAAAGAATGTTTCTTCATCCACAAATTTCAATATTTTTTGATAATTCTGTTATTGTTTTATTTCTCAGACACTCCTTTTAACTATGAGAAAAATTGGAGTATATAGATTAGAGAAAAAATGTTTTTAAAAACTACAAAAAATGCTTCTTCCAAATATTTCAATATTTTTTTATATTTCTTTTCTTGTTTTGTTTCTGAAACTCTGTCTAAGAAATAAGGATGTGGCTTTTGCGAAATTTTATTTTCGTGGAAAATTACAATGTCATAAATGCTGAAAAACCGTCAAATTTTTTTTCGTTTTCACATTATTTCTCACCAAAAATAGGGCCAGAATAACAATATTTAAAATTTTTTAAATGATTACTTAATATAGCTGAAAATTCAGGTATGGATCCCATTAACATTAGTACTGGGTAAATTGTCGTATTTTTCTTTTATTCGCTAAAATTATCGCTATTTTTTAATTCCTCTTCCAGAAAACAAATGATCTCACGGCTTGTACTCCAATTGGTTTCAACTTCAAAGAAAAGCTTAAGTTCGAAATGGATAAAAGACTTACCAATTTCGAAAAATACTCCTGTTACTCTGCGGCTACTTTACTGGATCCGCGTTTCAAAAAAGAGGCATTTAAAGATCCACTTTCGTATTCGGTCACTATACGTCGTATAGGTACGTATTTGTAATTATTTACTCGTTATATTATTTTCATTGCAGAATTAACCCGTTAATGCCCCAAAGGACACTTTTTTGTTTCAATTTCGATCAAGTATTTCGTACCAAAATTTCTAAAATTTCTGAAAAAAACCTCGAAATCTTGAAGAGCGACTTCGAAAATAGTAAAATATGTACCTTTCAATTTTTTTCAACTTTGATTTTGGTACGAAATACTTGATCGAAATTGAAGTAAAAAAAGTGTCCTTTCAGACATTAATGGGTTAATTATGACTTCCAATCAAATTTATGGAACGATTCACATAAATCTAAACAAAAATCAAAATAAACAGCGAAATTTTCAATAATTATAATATCATTTTACGTAACTGATCGTGCAATAATTAATATTTCACGTAATTTTTTTCAGCTGAATAAGTTACTTCAGAAATTAGCAACGACGTTACAAAAATAATAATGTCCCCAAATTTAATAGAGGACGAAACTAGTGATGACTTGTGGACCGAATTTGACAGAAGTGTTCACCACCAAATGACTATTGATAATGCTGGTCAGACCGAAGAATATCCTATAGAACTACGACATTATATCAGTACCCCTCTCGTGTCCAGAAAAGACAATCCCAATCCCTTATCTGTTTGGGAAAACATGAAAAGAGAATTCAAACACGTCCATAAAATCGCACTTAAATTCTTACCAATTATGGCTACATCGGTCCCTTGTGAGAGATTATTTTCTCGCGCCGGACTAATTGTCAATCAATTGCGAAACAGGCTAGACCATAAGCATTTGGATATGCTAATCTTTTTAAGAAGTGTCGACAAAGATATGTGGCGCAATGTATAATATAATTATACATTTATGTATTAGTATAAGATAATAATCAAAATGATCTCATTTTAATAAAACTATTTATTAAGGTTATTGTATAGTTATTTAAAATAATTTTACCTTCAATTTTATTGAAATTTATTTAACGTGAAAATAATACATACATTATTAGTTCGAATATAAGCCAGTATATCTAGCAAAAATTTTGGACCAAAAATAGACATCTGGCTTACAATCTCGCCTTAACGAAATTAAGGTCACAAAATAGACAAATTAATTTTTTTTTACTCAATATTATAATATTATATGGGGCATTCTTTGTGAAAAAAGCCACCCCACCTGTCTAAAAATCAGAAACACCTACTTAGGTCTATTTGGGCTCAAATTGTAGCTTAAAGTGTGTATTTTCAAAAAATCACCGGTGCTTTCCGAAAAACAAAATGGCATGTTGCAATATGGCGCCCGGAATGCGTGAAGCACGAACCGACATTATGTATTTCGGTAAAAATTCATTCACAAGAACAAAGAAAACATTTTTTTTTATGCATATCGTACATTATTGTGTGCACTTTGCATACGTATATTACACATTCAGAAATTCAATATGTCCGATTCAATATGGCGGACGGAATTTAAAATTTATCATTTTAATTAGAAAAGATGCGGTAACAGTGAAATTGTATCTGTTCATAAATTATTGTCACGAGAAACATGCATAATTTCGAGAAATTGCAGTAGAGGTTTTCTTTTTCTAATTTAATTTACTATAAGACCGAGTATTTTTCTAATTAAAATGATAAATTTTAAATTCCGTCCGCCATATTGAATCGGACATATTGAATTTCTGAATGTGTAATATACGTATGCAAAGTGCACACAATAATGTACGATATGCATAAAAAAAATGTTTTCTTTGTTCTTGTGAATGAATTTTTACAGAAATACATAATGTCGGTTCGTGCTTCACGCATTCCGGGCGCCATATTGCAACATGCCATTTTGTTTTTCGGAAAGTACCGGTGATTTTTTGAAACTACACACTCTAAGCTACAATTTGAGCCCAAATAGACCTAAGTAGGTGTTTCTGATTTTTAGACAGGTGGGGTGGCTTTTTTCACAAAGAATGCCCCATATATATCATATATATTTCTGTGACAGTATCTTCGTATTAAAAGTTGGGGTATTTTTTAAAAATTTATTTCAAATAATATAAATGATTAATTAAAACTCCTCTCTGAAGTGACTGGATCGATAATGTCTATTCATAACCTGAAAATATTCAAATTCCAAAGAATTAAATATGTCTTTTAAATGTGTGGCTGCTTACTACGAATCTAGGTATCAAAGTTTAGAGAGATCGGTTCAGAATTGATAAGGAAGAACTTGAAACAATATTAAAGTATGACATTTTACTCATTTCATTTTGTATTTTTAATTTAAATATCCTGTGTTAAGAACTGATGTTATCGGCGGAGTCACTTTATCTTTACCATAGTAAGAACATTTATTTTAATACCCAGGAATACTGTAATAAATAATTAAATAATTTAATTTCATTCAATTTTTATACAATATAGTTGTAAATTATAGTTATATACTCAAAAGATAGTGAAAGTCGACAAAAGTCGACTTTTTGATCTGACCAATCGACTTTTAAAGTCGAAGCAGCCAAAGTCGATCGCAAAGTCGAAAGTCGACGTTTCGTTCCGACTTTCCATCCCTACCCCGAGCCATTCATCGGAGAGTCCGGTTTAGAGGGATCCGCATTCTCTCACCACTCACACTGCTATCGACTCAGGACCTCCTGTATGGTGTTTGTTAAGCCCCCCCCCCCCCACCACGACAAGGTGATAGGATCCAAACGGGAGGCAATTTATTGACATTTTTCAAAAAGCGCGCATATGGTATATAGATCCATTTCTACTTAACATCGGTTACAAAATATACCAAAAGGTTTCATTAGAATTTTATAACTATATTTAAAAAAAAAACATTATTTTCAAACCATGAGCCACCATTACCCATCCGTGATTTTGAATTTTGAAAAAAAATTCAAAATAGTTTTCAGCGACCTCAAATATATAATCACATTAAAAGTTGGGGTATTTTTTAAAAATTTATTTCAAATAATATAAATGATTAATTAAAACTCCTCTCTGTAGTGACTGGATCGATAATGTCTATTCATAACCTGAAAATATTCAAATTCCAAAGAATTAAATATGTCTTTTAAATGTGTGGCTCCTTATTACGAATCTAGGTATCAAAGTTTAGAGAGATCGGTTCAGAATTGATAAGGAAGAACTTGAAACAATATTAAAGTATGACATTTTACTCATTTCATTTTGTATTTTTAATTTAAATATCCTGTGTTAAGAACTGATGTTATCGACGGAGTCACTTTATCTTTACCATAGTAAGAACATTTATTTTAATACCCAGGAATACTGTAATAAATAATTAAATAATTTAATTTCATTCAATTTTTATACAATATAGTTGTAAATTATAGTTATATACTCAAAAGATAGTGAAAGTCGACAAAAGTCGACTTTTTGATCTGACCATCTTTCATTAAGGGGATTCTAAATGAAATTTGAATACCCAGTTTAAATGCCTGTGCTGGCATTTAAATTTCTCTTGATATATATGTTTTTGGGGTTTTGGCACGGGGCGCGCTCTCTTCAAGACAATATCCAATATGGCGCTGTACAGAGTCCACTGCTCTGCATGACGTTTAGGTTATAGCGGCTGAGTAAACATATATAGTGTAATCGCCATAATCCAATCACTGATCACTCATTACATTATGGTTATGTATATGCTAATGTAACATTCATTACTAATAACATAATTAGTTTCGTATGTCTCCAAACAGTTTTTTTACAGGGTTATGAATCTAGCAATGTATCTTTTTATGTGTGAATGACAACATTTATTATCATTAAACGAACTTGTATTTCCAACATCAGCAATCATTTTTCAACCCTTATGCTCAGTGAAGTAATGGTAAAATTCATTACCATTAACAATCTGATATTTCATACACGGTCAATCATTTTTCAACACTTGTGCTAATCAAATAAATGGTAACATTCATTACCATCAACGATGTTCCATTTATTACATTCATTGACAAAACAGGAAGAAAAGTTTCGCTTTTCATGTTGCTAAAAAATTGTCATTTTTGTGTGTCAATATGTCATTTTTTAAACATACAAATGATAATATTCATTACTTTTGACAAATAACATTTTCGCCAATAATTTTGTACAATATTGATTTTTACAAGAGGAGTGACAGGTGGCGCTGTACAATACAGTTCAAAAATTTTGTTGCTATATTTTTTCTCCAATTTTTTTGGATTTACTATTATTTTAGGGGAAATATTATATTGTCGAGTAGTTTTTCGATTTCTCCTTCTCAAGAAATATAAAATCTCCATTCTACGTTTTGTGATACCTGTATTTCTGTGAATACCATTGGCACGTGGTCATAACAAGTGTTCCTAACCTCTCCGGTGCTTATTAATGGTTGCTGTAGTGCCTAATTTATCATAATGGACAACTTGTGTTCAATCTGTAGTACGTCGGAAGATATATGGTCTTGTGACATGTGCTCCAAGAAGTTTTGCAAAGAATGTGAGGGTATTTCTGCTACCGAGATTCGTTGCCTAGTTTTAAGCAAACGAGTTCTGCGCTTCCATTGTTCAAATTGTAAAGCAGCAGTCAAGGAGCTTCCAAATTTGCACAAAAAGGTTTCTCACCTTGAAGATATGGTAAAAGGGTTAACTGAATCTGATCAGAAGGCAGCTAATGACGATATCACGCTTGCATCTATTTCAAAGCAGTTACAGGTTATTCGTTCTGAAATTAGTGTAAATACCGAAGCTGTTAGAGAATTGTCCAAACTACAGGACAAAGTTCAGAATATTCATGATAAAGTGGTTGCTGTTGAGAACATTTCTATTCCGGAGTTGAAAAACGAATTGTCTACCATGAACTCCCAGTACATCGAAATGAATAGAAAGCTAGACGAACGTGTGTCAAAGGTTGAGACACAACATAGTAACGTCGCGGTCGGTGACGAGAACTATGGAACTTTCTCTGTCTTGAGAGAACAGAGAGAAATGGCCCGCAGAAGTAACAATATTATAGTTTATAAAATACCTGAAAACTCTATGTTAGATGATTTTACGAGGATTTCGCAAATATTTTCATCGTTGAATGTTACCCCTGGTTACGTAAGGAGACTTGGCAAGCGAAGCAGTGATAAAATCCGTCCTCTATTGGTTTCATTGAAAGATAATAGTGAGGCTTTTAAAATATTGAAACATTGGTCCAATTTACCTACCGAATTTTCGTACTCCGCTGACCGAACTATTGCTCAGCGAGCTGAATATATGAAACTGAAACAATCTGTTGCTCAATTGAACAGTGAAGATCCATCACAACAAAAGATTGTCAAATATCTTGATGGGATACTAACGATCGTTAATAGTCGGAAACCTACCAATATCGAGCCTAGGAACCAGGGAAACTCATAAATGAATCAACGTCGAATCTTAATTTAATTTTATATTACCAAAATGTTAATGGTTTACGCACCAAACTTGGTACAATTAGCAAAAATTTGCATTTGTTAAATCCGAAGCCTGACATTACATTGTTAACCGAAACTTATCTGCATCCTGGCATAATGGATTCAGAACTTGGATTTGTGGGTTATTCGATACTTCGAAGAGATAGGGAGAGTGTTTCCGGTAGGAAAGAATACGGAGGAGGAGTTCTTATCGCGTTCAGACCTGATCTTCCAGTCTTTGAATGTGAAAATCTCATTCACGATATTGAACATCTGTTTATCAATATTAACCTATACCATACCAAATTCATAATAGGATTAACCTACATTCCTCCACGTTCACCTCTCGACGTCTACTCCGATCACATAGCAAACATCGAACATCTTATGAATGGGAAGATGGACCATTCTCTTCTTCTTTTCGGAGACTATAATCTACCGCAAGTGAAATGGAGTTTTTCACCTCCTTCATACTCTACGAGTTATGCTGACGTATTTACCCGTAATAGCTCCATACGCCTTGGTGAATTTACTTTATACCAGGATCTAAGGCAATATTTTCCAGTGCATCCGTTAAAAGGATATACGTTGGACTTAGCATTCAGCTCAGTAACATTGGATGTAATTTACTCTACAGATGAACTTGTGCCACCAGACATACATCACCCTGCTGTCTATTTTGGACTTAAGTTGCCTAAGATCCCATCAACTCCTTTTATCTCAACTCAGTGGAACTTCCAGCGTGCGGATATCGAAGGGTTAACCAATTATATCGGTTCGGTTGAATGGGACAGTGTATTAGCTAGTGCGAATTTGGACATTAATCTTTCAAACTTTTACGATATCTTGTATAGTGCAATCAACAGTTTCGTACCAAAGAGAACAGTATTTTCCAGTGTTTATCCAATCTGGTTTTCGCATGAACTAATAAACTTAATTATACAAAAAAAATGTGCCCACAAGTCTTGGCGTGAACATAATTTACACATAGACTATGTTGAATTTAAAAGGCTGCGTGCTAGATGTTTAAGATTGTCTAGAGATAATTATAGAGATTATATAAATTCGGTCGAACGAAGTTCTGTTAATAATGTTAAATCTTTCTGGTCGTACATAAAAAATCTCAGGCATTCAAAGAATATACCGAGTAATGCGTTCTACGGTGATCGTTGTGCAGCTAATGATCAGGAGGTGTCAAATCTCTTAGCGGGATCGTTTAAAAATGCCTTTATTAAGTCTTCTTTTATTGTATCATCTTTTGATGACCTATCTAATAGTGTCATAAACCGAATTGAAATCTCTCGTTCTGATATAATCAAACAAATAGGTAAATTAAAAGATACTTATTGTTTTGGTCCTGATCTTATACCATCGGCTTTTATTAAGAGTTGTGGTTTTGCATTGGTTGATCCGCTTTATGGTCTATTTAATAGTTCCGTTCATTCGGGGTATTTGCCATGGTTGTGGAAAAAATCATTTATTACCCCAATTTTTAAAAGTGGAAATTCTCGTGATCTTTTCAATTATAGACCTATCTCCATAATTAATTCTTTTGCTAAAATGTTGGATGCTATAGTGGCTGAAAGGCTTACTGATGCATTTCTATCAACTATAGTTTCTGAGCAACACGGCTTTGTTGGGGGTAGATGAACGCTTACAAACTTATTAGTCTTTACTGATTTTATCCACAGAGCCTTGGGAAATTCCTCTCAGGTAGACGGAGTTTCTTAGACTTTTCAAAGGCATTCGATACCTTAGACCATGGTATTTTAGTCGATAAGTTATTTAAAATGGGAGTACGGGGCAATATCCTTCAATGGATAGCTTCTTTTCTCTCTAACAGAGAGCAAGTTGTTCGAGTGCGTACTTGTGAGTCTGAACCCTTCGTTGCAACCTCTGGTGTACCTCAAGGGTCACACTTGGGTCCTATATTGTTCATTCTTTTTATGAATGACTTATCTCAGAGTTTGAGATTTTCTAATATTTTGTTACACGCGGATGATATTAACCTCTGTGTTGAAATTCATTCTCTTTCCGATGTGTCCAGGTTGCAGAGGGATCTGGACTCACTGGTCGAGTGGTCAGTGTTAAATCGATTGACCCTAAATATTAAAAAATGTAACTTTGTACGGTTTTTTAAAAGTCACTCTCCTGTCTGGTCTAATTATAAGATTAATGACCAGCCTCTAGACTCTGTAAGCTCTGTGAAGGATCTCGGTATCATTTTAGATAACTCTCTTAAATATAAAGAGCATTTAATTAAGACAATCTCAAACGCAACATCTGTATTGGGGTTTCTAAAAAGATCTACTAGAGATTTTCTTAGTATCCCTGCGATTATCTCAATATTCAAATCAATTGTATTACCCAATCTTTTATATTGTTCTCCGATTTGGTCCCCTCAATATGCGCAGGATATTAGAATCTTAGAGTCTGTCTTGCATAAATTTATACGTTATTTAGCTTATAAAAAAGGATCACCAATGAGTATTATTGATCACGATTATTCCGCTCTGGCAAAGTATTTTAATGTGCCCTCCATTAAATCTATTCATAATAGATTTGATTTAATCAATACTTTTAAAATAATGAAGGGCATCATTAAGTGTACTGAATTGAGACTGTCCTTTCCTTTACGTCAGATTGCTTACAGCATTCGTTCACAGAGATTATTAATTGAGGAGGTTAATCGATCGGATATAGGGTATTATGCTCCGATAACTCGGTTGCGGAGAGCATGGAACTCACTTTTACCTGAAGTTCGAGAACTGGAGTCGTTATCGATATTTAAATCTCGAATTTTTGTAATGTTTTCCACTTTTGGATGAATTTTTTTTATTTTACGTTAATTACATATTTATAGGTAGCGATTTAATTGTTATCTTATTTTTCTATTTTTCTACTGTATTGTTAAGTTTCACCTAATATTGTTATTATATTTTTATGTAATAGGCTTTTCGCCGTTGATTCTAAATAAATAAATAAATAAATAAATATTTTCTTATATTGAAGTAGTAATAAAATTTATTACCATCAAGAATCTTATATTTCATTCATGTACAATATTTTTTCAACCCTTGAATTGATCACGCTAATGGTAACATTCATCCCCATCAACGATGTTGCATTTGTTACATTGACAATAGTTTTTAAACATTTTATTGATCGCAGTAGTGATAAAATTCATTACCATGGCGACTCAGCTTTAACTTAATTATTATTGTACTATATTACAGTATTCTAATATTTTTAAAACCTGGTTCCTAGTAACAGGAATATTTTCCTATTCTTTACACAAAGCATGGAACTTTTTCTGATCAAAGTATTCGTAACATTCATTACCAGCGAAAAAATTTATAATTTTGAATACAAATTTCAAACACTTTTTTACATTTTTACGAATCCAGCAAAAGTAACATCCATTACATTCAATTACTTCTCAGCCTAATTATTACCAGACCTATCAATATATTTATAAGAAGCGAATAAACTTTTTATAGATGATTATTTGTGCATAAAGACATTTTATATATCGTATTTCGTTTAATCGATACCAGTGCTGTCAAGTCTATTTATACGATTCTGGTAAGAAGCGAATAAACTTTTTATTGATGATTATTTGCATCTAAAGACATTTCATATTTCGCATCTTTTTAATTATTACCAGAACTCTCAGTAGGTGGAGTCTGATAAGATGCAAATAAATTATTATTGTTAAAAAAATAACTGGAACAATTGGTTGGTGGATTAATTGGTGAATCTGCAGACTGCTTCACCGTTCTCGTTGTGACGTTGTGTTTCTTCCTCCTCGCCTTTTGTCATCGCGGAGAGACTGATCGCGATGCACGATATCTACACGATATCGTCACGAATCGAAAAAAAATGTCATGCGAAGTACAACATTTTCGAACTTTGGATTTCGGAGTTGAATGCCGAATCCATATGACTGACGAACAGCTGCGTGTCGGGCTACCATATTAGTTATATTTTCTCTTGATTTTGTGATGTCATTGAAAACATTACGGCATGAACCGATCGTAGCGCTTGCGGTAAAACTTAGAACTTATGCATAATCAAATAAATATTTATTTAGAAAATTCAGTGATGTTATTCAAAATTTTGGCTCCACAAAGACCTTTTTATACGTCTCATAGAGTTGTAAACAAAATTTCATCGCAATCGGTGGAAAATTGAGGACGTAGGGTCCTGAATAAAATTCGAGTCGACAGAAATCGACTGTGACATTCGGTTACTTTTTTACAAAATTTGGCGATATTTTTTCTAAATTTGGGCTCCACAAAGGCCTTTTTGTATATCTCATGTAGTTGTAAAAAAATTTTTATCGAAATCGTTGGAAAATGGAGAGCGTAGGGTCCCGAATAATAGGGGACTAAAATGCAACGGGCATTTAAATTACGTTTAGAATCCCCTTAACTTCCGAGTTATGAACATCAAAATGTCCAAAAATGCAGTTTTCGCAAAGTTTTTTTAACGATTTTCAAAAAATACACTTATGGAAAAAACTTTTTTCCAAATACCCATCCAAAAATAATCCAAAAGGTTTCATTGAAATCCGTGCTGCGAGGAATTATTCCTTGATATATTTCGTTATCCGTATAATTACTCACCACAATAAAGAGCATTGATGCCTTCCTCGTCGCTTTCAGGTTCCGACATATATCTGTGGGTCATTCCTCGTCAAGTGATACCACCCGCAAATCCGCTGGGCATAGAGCGCCGTTTTGAAAGGCATACAACTTTTTTGTATCGACATATACAAAGATTTAAAACCAGTAATTTTTAACGATTTTTTCATGGCCTTTTCAATTAACCTATTACTTTTTCAAAACTTTGAAAATTTCACCTTGATTTTTAGAAAATAAAAATAAAATTGCATTTTCTGAAAAAAAATTTTTAAAATTAGGTTCAAAAGAAAGTTTGATTTAAGGGCCTGAAACTATCGAAGAGAAAATTCTGGGACCAATATCAGGTAAGAAGTTAGTAAGAGGTAGAGCGGTTTAAGTAAGCGCTCTCCGCCGTGCGGCGTCGCGCGTATAGCACCGCATACCACGGAATGCCTTTCTGTCTTATCCATCTTGGAAGTTCAAATGTTTGTAATTGTACGTGATGAAAAAAATGTGCATATTCAAGTGAATAATTCTGTGAATAGTAGCAAGTAAATATTTACATGCATTAAAAATATATTTTCTTAACTTAAGTAAGATTTATTAACATTTGTTAGATATAAGAAATTATTTTTTTAATTTAAATAAATATTTACAATAATATAGATTTAACGTAGGTGTATTTAAATATTAAAATAAAATAATTAATGGCTTAGACCTACCAATTGCATTAGATGTTAAAATGCCATAGTGCGGAAATTTCACAAATATTTCAAACACCTTCCGTCGTAATCGCTCGGATTCACAAACGTTTAGGCCTTATCGAAATATTTGTAATCTCAACTAGTAATGAAATTAACAACGAAAAAAAAGGTAATAGAAAAAAGAAAAGATAAAATTACATTTAATAACTATAAAGTTGATGCAATTTTCGATTTGACAGTTACTAGGAAGAGAGTGGTATGTGAACATGATTTGTTAGCATGCATTATAATAAATCCAAAGAAAGAAAGAAAGACAATTAATATTGTTACGATCGTACGATCATAACGATCGATTATGGGTAAATTATAATATAAAGTATACTCGATAATTATAATTAATTAATCTCGCGCAAAGGTGTGAAATCGGATAATTATCGGGTTGTACTCTTACAATTCAATTAAAACAATAGCTAAGCGTTTCTTCGGTGGGAACCTGCAAACGTTAGTAAATTGCACGGCGACGGACGAGAGTTTGGGACGACAAAAAAAGGTGTCCTCAGCGGGTTCCCAGGAAGGAAAAATGCGGACGTCAGCAGGAAGGCTCGGCGACTTGGGGTCTTCTCCGATGGACTCTGCGACCGGTATATATTTTAGACATCGAACGTCGGACAGGACAGACTTTTGACAGAACTATGACCCGGAACGTCGCGATCTTAAGTCAGAGACCGGGGCTCGGTAATTATAGCGCATACAATCGGAACTACTGTACGGATGCTGGGCGCGTTGAGAAAATAAACTAAAAACAATTATTCGCCCGTTCGTTTCTTTTTATTCGCGCGTTACGTTCATCAAGAAACGTAACAAAATTTAATGGTGTCAGAAGTGGGATCCACAAGTGTTTGACTCATCAATCGTGGTCTCATTCGCGTGAAGTATCAATCTCCTTAGTGTGGATTCAAACAACGAAGAGACCTGGTCAAGGACCGCTGACTTCACCGAAGCGGTCCTCCGACAAAAGAAGTTGGACGCGGATGTAGCCGCAGGACAATAAAGTTGTGTCTTTGTCATTGTGGCTGATGTACATACTTTCTTACCATTCTATATGTGTGTTGTGATACGTAGTTACTTATTTTATAATTATTTATTAATTATTACTTGATGAGATCGCATGACGCAGCAGCCACTGGGAGCCAGTGGTCGCAGACACGTCAGCTTTTTAAACAATTGACGACTAAAGAGAAGGAAAATATTTATTTTTTTACAAGAAGGACGCGGCAGTTACTGGGATTCGGTATCTGCTTAGAAACCGACGTCCTCAAAACATCGCATAGATAGATGCGGAAATCCTTTTCAAATTGATGGACCCAGTGGAAAGGATTTAAGAGATATGTCGAAAACTACATAAAAGGAACCTCATATTCGTATTCAGCGACCCCGAAAACCCCCGAGTAACAAGTTTTGAGCGAATGCGATGAATTTAAAGAAAAATGTCGGCCATGTTGGATCCGCCATTTTGAATTTTCGAAATCTGATGTCATATTCGTAATCAGCGACCCCGAAAACCCCCGAGTAACAAGTTTTGTGCAAATACGATGAATTTAAAGAAAAATGTCGGCCATGTTGGATTCACCATTTTGAATTTTCGAAATGTGATGTCATATTCGTAATCAGCGACCCCGAAAACCCCCGAGTAACAAGTTTTGAGCGATTTTAAAGAGTTTTTAAAAATTGTCCACCATTTTGGTTCCGCCATTTTGAATTTTCAGACTCAAATCAAAATCTGCGTCAAGATTTGTATTAAGCGACCCAAAAGACGTTAAAAAAAATTTTGGTCAATTTTTTTTCATGGATTTTGTCATTTTTATTTATGATATTATTTGTGGGTTCATGATTTTTTTGACTTTGCTCTCTTATAATTAAGCCGCCATATTGAATTTTCAAGATCGCCCACATGCTTTGGAAAGTACACGAGTGTGCGAATTTTTTAAGCCCTTAACCGATTTTTTTTATTGGCCAATTTTTGGCAACAGCTCTGTTCCCGTTTGACGTGGAACGTCCCATATATATATATATACATATATATTAAGGAAAATATTACGGGCAGAGAGAAAAAAAAACACAAAAAAAAATCTTTGGAACTTTACGGGAAACGCGTATTGAATGAGAAAGGCTCGCGATATACTCGGTTCTCCCGTAGTAAAGCAAATTCAGAAACCCAACCGTCGGTCCCCCGCGGGAGGACGCGAAACGGCGAACGAACAGGATTCACCCACAATAAGCTCACGAGAAAATTCTCCCGAAAATTCTGAACGTAAACCTAAGATGGAAAATAACGCGCCAGAATTCGTCAAGCAGCAAGTGCTGACTTTAGGTCCATCAGCCGGAGATGTAATATACACGATACCCGACTTTTTCGGAAATCGTGAGTATTGCCAAGATTTTGCGAGGGCGTGTAGATCCGCGTTGAAAATATTACCCAATAATAGTAGGGATCTTTTCAAATTTTTGCTAAAGGGAACATTTAAGGGAAAGGCTGAGTGTTTCTCGCGAGATGCCGACGATTACGAGACGGTCAAAGAGTTGCTGAAGGTGTTAAATAAACGTTACGGAGGACGCGATGACCCTCATATATTTCTTTTAAAAATACCGTCCTTAGTCCAAAAACCCGGCGAATCGGTCGACGATTTCGGTCAACGTGTGACAGACTTATATACATCGGCGGTTGCAGCTACGGAGGCTGCATCGAAGTATGCATCCGAAGTTCGCGATAGTTTAATTAAATTACTAGAGGAAAAATGTTTACAACAATTTATAGTCGGATTAAGAAGAGTCATGGAGTTTTTGGGTACAGATGGAGAAACCAAAGACCCTAACTGAGGCTACAGAGATCGCGAACAGGCTAGCGGCATTACACTTCGCCGAGAACGCATATCCCCGCAACGATAACCTCGTACCCTACGGTGAACTATGCAGGTACTATGATAGACCGGGTCACAGCGAAGCAAACTGCGAAGCTAGAAAATACAACGAGACCCAATGTAGTTTTTGTAAACGCTTCGGGCATATTCGAGATAAATGTATGATTTTAAATCGAGAGTCGAAACGAGACCAACAATGGTATGAAAATTACGCGTCTTCCACGCCGAATTCTTCGCAAAACACTCACGATTGGCAACGTAATCCGAACGAGAGCAATCGTGATAACGGGGCGCGCAAACAACAACAGTTCAAACGGGAAGGGCCGCGAAGCAATCTTACCAGCTCGAATTATCGAACTGAGAGCAACGGTTGGCAAAATAAGAGGAAAAATGGGCCAGCGTCGCCACCGAAACATTTAAACTCTCAAGGCGCTCGGGCCGCGACTGGAGTACCGAGCGACCCTCAGAACCAATCGAAAAATCAAGTGATATTATTGAAAATCCAAGAGCAAAAATCCGTGTCGGAACTGCTGAATTCATTAGCTGTCCGAGATTAAGATTCGCGAGCGCCGATCTGCACAACATGGAGGGTACCGAAATTAATGTAGTTAAACTTTCAAAATTGCGCCGCGATATGTATTCGGACCCAACCATAAAGTACGACCTTAGTGGTATCGGCGAAGGGCTAATATCCACATATGGGTGTGCGAAAATCAAGTTCAACGGCTTGATAATTGAGGCACAAATGGTACTAGATAGTAAATAGTATTCCTACAGTAGTACTAGTAGGAATACTGGGAGATCCATTCTTACGCGAACATTCGGTTAGAATAGATTACGGGAACGAAATTTTCGAAATCGGAAAAATAAATTGCCGTTTGCGGATAGGAATGTAATCGAGCTCCCTCCACGTTGCAGAAAGGTAATACGTGTGAAGGTTGGGAACAGGGTTAAACTCGGATTGCTACCCAAAATGGATACGGTCGATGAAGTGTACATTGGTAATGCGCTCGTCCGAAATCGCGAAAGGTACGCATATATGATAGCAGCAAATACTAACGAGCAGTCGGTCACGATGAAGGTGCCGACGGTGGATCTCGAGGCATGTGATATTGCGAGCGTCGACGGATTTGGGAACGATGCCTTGGCCGGCGAAAAGGACGGGGAGACCAAGACGTTGGAAAGCATTGAAATCGACACCGTGGAGAAATATAACGGCCGAGCGGGACAAGTGTTGTCGCTCATGGACTTGAGTCCCTTGTCCCAAGAGGAAGAAGACCACGTGCGCGCACTCGTTAGCAAACATGCGCGGAGATTTCATCTACCGGGTGAACAGCTAGGTGCGACTACAGTGTTCTCTCACCGAATACATACGGTAGATGACGCGCCGATCAGAGCCAAACGTTTTCGCCACCCTCCTGCTATAAAGCAGGAGATGCAACGTTTAGTGGCGGAGCAATTGAAGGCCGGTATTATACGTCCGTCAACATCGCCCTATGATTCGCCCGCCTGGGTCGTGCCGAAGAAGTGCGGCCCGGACGGAGAAAAGAGGTGGAGGCTCATTATCGATTTCCATGAACTTAACGAGAAAAATATCGTCGATGCCTACCCGATATACAATATCGCAGATATTCTCGATCAATTGGGACAAGCCTCGTATTTTACGACGCTTGACTTAAAATTGGGATTCGACCAGATCAAAATGGATGAGCGAGACGCTCATAAAACGGCGTTCTCCACGCCTTATGCACATCTCGAGTACACTCGGATGCCCATGGGCATAAAGAATGGACCAAGTTCGTTCCAGCGTCTGATGGACCTTGTATTGACTGGGTTACAAGGAACAAAAATACTGGTATACCTAGACAACATAGTCGTCTACGCGAAATATCTCGAAGAACGCGGTAAGAAATTTGACCGACTTGTGAAACGTTTAGCTAACGCCAACCTATCTTTAGAGCCCCAAAAGTGCAACTTTTTGCGAAAGGAGGCCATTTATCTCGGCCATCTGATTTCTGAAAATACGGTTAAACCAGATCCGCGAAAAATTCAAGCAGTGGCGGAATTTCCACGGCCCAAAAATGCTAAACAAATTAGACAGTTTTTCGGTCTTGCCGGATATTATCGGCGTTTCGTGGAGAACTTTTCGAAAATTGCGCATCCATTGAATAATTTACTTAAGAAAACTGTTCCGTTTGTTTGGACAGAAGAACAAACTGAGGCTTTCGAAATATTGAAATCAAAGCTTTGTTCAGACCCTATTTTACAGCTACCTGATTTTTGGCGACCATTTCTCGCAACTACTGACGCTTCAGGGTATGCACTAGGAGCGATTCTTTCGCAAGGCGAAGTAGGTAAGGACCAGCCGGTAGCTTACGCCTCTAGGAGCTTATGAGGTGCCGAAATTAGATACTCCACAGGCGACAAAGAAATGCTCGCTGCGGTATTCGCAGTGGAGCAATTTCGACCATACATATATGGCCGGAAATTCACGATCGTTAGTGATCATGAACCCCTGAAGTATCTTAAAACGATGAAAGATATGACACTTCGTCTTCATCGATTTCGCCTAAAGCTCAAGGACTACGACTACGGAGTGGCCCATAAGCCCGGAAAATGCAATGTGAACGCCGACGCGCTGTCGCGTAATCCAACAGGCGGGGGTTGCGAGGAAAGGGCCAGTAGCGACGAGAAAGCCGAATCGCCAGAAGCTCGAAAAATGCTTCCTTTAAGAAAACGAAAACCTATCGAACGTGGCTCTAAGAGGGTGAAAAGATTTTACCAATACAAGACGCGGAAACGCTCGGAATCCAGTTCCGGTAACCCCACGGAACGGAAAAAGCGACGCCATAAAGACAGATCCACGAACCCCGTCGACACAAATGGAACATCCACACAGAAAGGACACGCTCTGGCAGGAACTATAAGAGGGAGGACACCTCAAATGCGCCGATACGGCCAAACTCGAAAAAAGTCAGGAATTCCCATTCTCCGACTACTGTAGCCGATGAATCACGACTAGACTCAACGGTAATCATGGATACTGAATCCACGGCCGATGATTGTAAGGAGCCTCCGAAGCTCGTACGAGGTCTTGGTGACTTCCTTTATAATCGAGATCAGGATTATAGAACGCGTTGGGAAGACAGGATAGGCTCCTGTCTACCCAGGGATGTCATACCTGGAACGGACGAAAATGCGTCTGGCGTCGCTCGTATGAGTGGCACCGAAGAGGAAAATGTAAATTCCCCGCACATAAGGGGTGACACTATAAATCCTGCTACAGAAATTTGTGAAATTTTGAATAAACATCCGAAACGCCGACATATTGTTGATGTGCGGAGGGTCAGTGACGATCCGTTGGAACGCGATTTGGAGTATTCGGGTAGAGTAGGGAAGAATGGTCGAGAGGGAAAAACATACAAGCCGAAGCCCAAGAGTAAAGAGCGCGACGAACGAGGCGAACCCGTGTTAAACGTTGCGAAGGGTACAAGTAATTGCATGCAACACTGTAGAAGGAACAACGTAGCGTCGGATTGCGCAACGAGTTCCACGGACGAAAAAGGCATCGAAGCAAGGAAGAGTGGACACATGGATGCGACAGATCGCCGAGGCGCGGAGTACGCAACACCTCCCAGCCCTCTCCGTGCCAGCGAAGGAGCCCCCACTCCACATCGGAGGAAGGGAAAGAGTAGGCAAGCACCCGAGAGATGCGACGGTACTGTACGTACTGTAGCTAGATACTGGTCGAGCTATAAAAGAAGTTTACCCTCTTCGGATCCAAATGCATCGCACGACCAACTTCGAGAGACTGAAGTAAAATGCATTCCTCCTCCCATCGATGAAGAGAGGGAGGAAAGTAGCGGAGCGAATATCGAAGATGATACGCATGAACCAGGTGATTCGCCCTCTCCCCCCGACCGAACGAGTATATCGGAAACAGAGAGTCCTAGAAAATCTCCGATATTGAATTATCAAATGAAGGAACATTGCGCGGAACCTTTTGCGCTTTTGAGCAGGGACGAGGAAGCCGTAAAGGATGGCAATTGCCTATTTGACTCCCGCATAAAGGTCCACTATTTGAAAATAACACCAGGGGAATTACGAAAAATTCTTGCTATGACAGGACATTTCAACGAAATTGCCGGGCACGGAAAATTTTATTGTCCGCGTATGAATACGGAGATGATAACCACGTAAGGTTATTTGCATTGCACTTTAAAGTAAATATCTGTGTCCATTATGATGACGACTCGATAAGGACGAGATATTTTCATGTCAAAGTTTCGGATACTACGAAATGGCACCACTTACATTTTAAAAATACACACTACACCCCATATAGGAAACTACTAGATTCGGAAATGCACGAGTCGCCCAACGAAATCATTGCCATCGGACAATCGTCTGATAACGGGAGTGACCTTAGTGACTCAGAATGTCCCGAAAATTGCAAGCTCCCGAGCACCTCTACTGAGGATTCGTCGGATGACGAAAGCCGCTTTGGCGATTCTGAAGATCCCGAAAATCCAACCTCTTCCAGCGAGACTGATGAAGAGCCGGTGCCACACGGTTCTGAGGTTCAAGACGCGTCTATCCCGGAAATTGGCGAAACCATTTTGGAATTCTCGGATCGGTATTTGACTAGCGAGTATAGGAATATTGCGTACTTCACCACGGCTGACTGCAAATTGGACAGTGAGATCGGGAAATTACTTAGGGAGAAATCGTTAGTAAATTCTGAAAAATTAAAACCATGCAATCCGACCATTGGCGAAGTTGTAGTGACCAAGGTCGGGAAATACTCAATGTTTGCACTAATGGTACAAAGGACTATTGATGAAAGTGCGTTGAAGTGTGTCATTATATCCTGTGTTAAGGATTTAAACAAAAAATTGTTAGAATCAGGTGTCAGCACGATACACTTGGGATATGATTGCGAAATAATTCCGAAGCAAACGTGGTATACGATTACAGAAGCCCTTAGGCTGCGCATTAAGCGGAAGTTGACGATAGTAATTTTCAAAAATTAATTCGTTGTACCATCCGCTCCCGAACGATATGCATTAATAAAAGAATGCCATGGTTCCGCGGCAGGAGGCCATAAGGGTATACAAAAGACCTATTTCCGTCTAAACCGAACCCATTATTGCCGGAACATGAAGGATGACGTAACTATAATCGTGAATCGGTGTAGCATATGCCAGAAAGGAAAAACACTCAGGGCTAAGGTCCGACTGCCAATGGTTATCACGGACACACCAGCGGAAGCATTTGACAAGGTGGCACTGGACGTTTGGGGACCCACGAAAATATCCGAGGATGGAAATAGATTCCTTCTCACGATACAAGACCTACTGACTAAATATTCGGTAGCAGTGCTTTTACCAGAGGTCACCGGGTTATCCACCGCAAGGGCTTTCGCGTCAAACTTTATCTGCAAATTTGGCGCGAGTAGAGCAATATTGACGAACCAGGCTCCCAATTTTATGTCGAGCGTTTTCAAGGGGCTCGCTAGGTTTTCAAAATACAAGCCTTCTTTTTGTCTGCTTACCACCCAAAGTCCAATGGAAGCATAGAGCGAAGCCACCATGTCCTCGCTGAGTACCTAAGGTGTTGTGTTAAACGCCGAAAGTAATGGGATAAATGGATTCCTCATGCGATGTTCGCCTATAATACGAGTGTCCACGAGGGTACTAAATATACCCCACACGAGTTGATATTCGGCAAACTGGTACGTTTACCATCTAGCACTCCTCCCAGTGATGGAATATGACCTATTCGGATTATGTAGATGGGCTTAAGAAGGATTTGGAAGAGATCCAGACATTCGCAGGATTAAATCTTAATCAAGCGAAACAGGGGGCGAAAATTTATTACGACCGCAAACAAAACGTTAAGCATTTCCGGGTAGGCGAGTGCGTGATGCTCATGAAGGAGCCTCAAAACGATAAATTGGACGATACATTCATAGGCCCATACGAAATTGTAGAAATTGTAGGGTCTCGAAATGTAAGACTGCAGATTAACGAAACGCGGACGAAAATAGTCCACATAGACAAATTAAAGAAAGGATACGATCCCTTGATTTTTAGTGAAGATCAGAACTTGTCATCCGAATCCACGGATTCGGACTATTACTAGGTCGTAGGTCGATTGAGAGGAACGCAGGGAAGAGTGAGTTATCGCTTTCCCCTTTGTGCGGTGCTTCGTAAATCGCGCGCGGGATCCCCACCTTGGACGGGCAAGCTGGAGAAAAGGAGAGAAGTTATCGCACATAAGAGACAATGCGTACTAATCGCACACGAAGCGCGAAAATAAAGAATATTCAATTTAAACGACTACGATGTAGTAAAGCGACCCTAAATTAAATATCATATCAAATCAAATATTATATCTCAGAGCATAAGGAATTTCGGAAATCGCTATAATGTATTAAAGCCTGGTATAGGAAATTATGCCCAATATTAAAGGTTCATATTTGTCGGTCCATTCGTGTGTTAGCACGTACGCGTTTTAATTTCCTATTCTGTAAACTCATCGCATTGCATGCTTAGATAGGCGCCTCAGGATCGGATTTCGAATCCCATATCGCCGACTGTACATAGCGAAACGCATTTCCTCAAAGATAAAACACGGAGCCTAATTTCGAAGTTACAGGGTAAACTATTCCGAGTAATATATAATTTGGCAATTGGCAGGTCGGATGGGAGGAATTCAAATTTCTCTCCGTCCGTAAAGTTTGGGGGGTATGGCGCGACTGGCCTGTGATGGTCCGAGAAGAATTCGGGAAATAGATTAAACGAAAAACTCTACTTCCAGGGATCCAACTGCAAAATATTCGAACGTCAGGATTGAAGGGAATCCAGGTCTATACTCTGAAAATATCGGACCTATGGGGTTGACACACACGGAATGGCGATTAGTCTCCAGAATTCCACTACATGCCTACTTTGAAAAGATAGATGATTTCTACGCTAGTCTTAAGATTCTAGAGGAATGTTGTAGGGAACTCCAGGTGTGTACTCTAAGCGAAAGGATACGTGAATCCCGGACGATACTCTAGGAAGTAGTAAAGTAGAACGAAAATCTCTTAGAGATCTTGGCAGGACACGAGGGACGACGCAAGAGGGGTGTCATCGACGCGTTCGGAAAAATAAGTAAAATTTTATTTGGAACAGCACTGGAAGAAGAAATCGAGGATCTTCAGCAACAGATGGATATGGCGAATGAGAGAATTTCAGAAACCGCTACGCTAGTAGCCGAGCAGATAAGGTTAATTGCGGTCGAATTCGCAGAGATACGCCAGGAAATGCTAACCATCAATAAAACATTGAATGGGTTACAAAAAAAAACAAAAATTGCTACAATCACTAGCGGAACAACTCTTGCGAAACGAAAAATTAAAAGCAAATTCACACCGAATTTGTCTCACTCAAGAATTTAACCAACCACATCAAGGATATTACCGAGCTTACACCAGAATGTGAATTCCCTATCCCGATTGCACGGTTGACCTTGGACTCGTTACTCGAGATCTCGACGATGAAGATCGCATACTGGAACGCTACCCTGGTACACATACTATACACCCCCCTTGTGGCTCACCTAAGATTTACCATATACGAGCATAGATCGGTGCCGATGCCGATGCAGAAGCATATCATCAGTGCAAGAAGGCTAACGACCACTGTGTATGCCACGGCGATTTACCGCTATACGAGTTAGACAATGACAGCGATTGTGAAGTACGAATGATGGCCGAATTGATCTTCTGGCTTAAACTTCGCACTATGAACCGTAAGCTATACTAGGTTACCAAACTGGAACCATTGAGGATTATTTTCGGTAATGAAGTAATCACTACCCTAATGTTAAACGGAACGGGTTTGATCGAACTAACGCCAAATTGCAAGGCACAGACGGGAAAAACAACGCTAGTCGCCTCGAGAATGATATAATCAGAAATATTTATGGCATATCACGGACCAGGACTTCTCAACATACCGAAGCTATCGATCAAGGGTTCAGTGGAAGCAACGGATATCGGCGAAATCATCAAAACAGAAAAGGCCAAGTCAATTTCATCAGATGTGACCAGTGACTTCGAGACAAGTATTAAGTTCAGCGAGCTCATGAATAGGGCCCGTGACATCGCAAAGACCCGAAAGATACACGCGCGGATGAATGTGACGGAAGGAGCCACTGTGTACGGATTACCATCTCTAACGATAGTAATCATAGCCGCGGGTCTCTACTAGTGTATACGTTGGAGAAATTGGGTTCTTTTTGATCCACGAAGAAAATCGAAGACGATGACTGTGTCATATAATAGAGACACTAATGTAGTGCAAATAGAAGAACAAAACCCGGCAGGGGGGCCCTCATCAGAATCACAAGTACACGAATCACGAAGTGATATTAACACTTCCAAGATGAGCGCCTCCCCGGGAGGCAGTTTAGAATTAAGGAAAGCATAAATTGTAAGTTTTGACTAAGTATATTAAGTGTACTCTGCCGGCACTCGACTGGTTTAATAGGTAAAGCGTGGTTTCGAATCCCAACTTATTGCTTAGACAGTATTATGTATGTATTAACATTATATTGTGAAATTATGTTGTACAGTCTTCAAACGAATGTACTAAAATACTAATAGAATGTCGCAGCATCCACGCGTAATTTAAGTACACGTACTAACCAACTGCACACACATTTTCACGGTAGAGTTAAGTTATTGTTGAACGTTGTACGTTCTTTCTTCACATTTTCGGCGGAGGACCGCCGGTTTTCAAAGGGGGGAAGTGTTACGATCGTACGATCATAACGATCGATTATGGGTAAATTATAATATAAAGTACACGCGATAATTATAAGAAACGAGACTCTCCATATCCGGTCCCGCGCATAGGTGTTAAATCGGATAATTATCGGGTGGTACTCTTACAATTCAATTAAAACAATAGCTAAGCGTTTCTTCGGTGGGAACCTGCAAACGTTAGTAAATTGCACGGCGACGGACGAGAGTTTGGGACGACAAAAAAAGGTGTCCTCAGCGGGTTCCCAGGAAGGAAACATGCGGACGTCAGCAGGAAGGCTCAGCGACTTGGGGTCTTCGCCGATGGACTCTGCGACCGGTATATATTTTAGACATCGAACGTCGGACAGGACAGACTTTTGACAGAACTCTGACCCGGAATGTCGCGATCTTAAGTCAGAGACCCGGGCTCCGTACTTATAGCCCGTACATTCGGAACCACTGTACGGATGCTGGGCGCGATGAGAAAATAAACTGAAAACAATTATTCGGGCGTTCGTTTCTTTTTATTCTCGCGTTACGTTTATCAAGAAACGTAACAAATATAACAATATATAATATGTAAAAAATATATAGACATGCAAAAAAATATATATATATACACATGCAAAAATATATATATATATATATATATAGACATGCAAAAAATATACAACAAATAAAAATTAAAAACGCGTGGCGTTTCATCCATAAATATCACGCATGTGGGTATCAGAATTCAGTATCAGTTTGTATTTAAGGGGTCTGAGGCTGATTGCTTCCGCCAAAGCCTCACTGAAGAGTTCAGATGTGGAGGGGATTGAACGAAACGCCACGCATGTATCTTTTTAATTTTTAATTTTTATTTGTTGTATATTTTTTGCATGTCTATATATACTTTTTTGCATGTCTATATATTTTTTTTTGCATGTCTATATATATTTTTTTTGCATATCTATATATATTTTGTACATATTATATATTGTTATATTAATTTTCTTTCTTTGTTTCTTTGGATTTATTATAATGCATGCTAACAAATCATATTCACATACCACTCTATTCCTAGTGACTGTTAAATCGAAAATTGTATCAACTTTTTAGTTATTAAATGTAATTTTATCTTTTCTTTTTTCTATTACCTTTTTTTTTCGTTGTTAATTTGATTACTAGTTGAGATTACAAATATTTCGATAAGGCCTAAACGTTTTGTGAATCCGAGCGATTACGACGGAAGGTGAAATTTCCAAACTATGGCATTTTAACATCTAATGCAATTGGTAGGTCTAAGCCATTAATTATTTTATTTTAATAAATAAATATTTACTTCCCCCTATTCAAATAAATATTTACTTGAATATAGAAATAATTTGTTCAATGTATACGTTTACTTCAGTAAGTATTTTACAAATTTTAACACATTTTATTGAAGTCGAGTAATTGATGAAGCTTACAGAAATATCTTTTTTTATTTTAGTTTTCATACAGGAGCTGCGCCTCCCCCTTTAAAATGAAAAAAGTGAATTGTTATTTGATATGATCACCAAAATATGCAAACAATTAAACAATTCCGCAGCCAGAGCTAAATACGGGTAGTGACGTACTCCGCGGTACGCGGCGTTATGCGCACGGCCGAGAGCGTTTACTTACACCGCTCTAACTTCTCACCTGATATCTGTCCCAGAATTTTCTTTTCGCGAGCTTCAGGCCCGTAAATCTAGCTTTCTGCTGAACCCAATTTAAAAAATATGATTTTTTTCTTCAGAAAATGCAATTTCGAAAAATCAAGGTGAAATTTTCAAAATTTTGTAAAACTAATAGGTTTATTAAAAACCTTTAAAAATCACTCGTTCAAATCTTTGTATATGTTGATACAAAAAAGTTGTACGCCTTGCAAAACGGCGTTCGTACGCTTACGCCATCATGAGGTTCTTTTGCTGTATTTTTGCATTGTATCTTACTCGGGATATCAGCTGAATAAAAAAATAAGAATAAAATTGTTGTCTTTCTCTTATGACAATAAGAATAAATGGGTCAAAATACTTCAAGTCGTAAACAGGCAAGGAGGATTTGGATTGAAAAAAATGCATAAAACAGAAACTCGGCGTTATTCGCTTCCGTATTTGTAATAATTAGATAAACAATATTTATTACTGTTTTTTTTAAACGTAAAATCTGCGTGGAATAATTTGAAATTCTCTTAAAAAAAAAAACATAAAAATGCCGGAAAAATGGACCTAAATAAATGGAAATTCAGGAGCGGCGGTCGCTCAGTTGGTAGAATATCGGCTTCTTAATCAGAATACCCTGGTTCGATCCCGGCTTTTGCCATCTGTCATTGGGAGACCTCTGTATTTGTTTATAAGTGTCTAATAACGCCAAAGCTCAGGTGGTTCGGATTTCACCTTCATAAACTGTAGGTCCCGTCGCGATTTAGTCCCATGTGGGTTCACAAAAGTCGACGTAAAATAATATAAAAGAAAAAAAAATGGAAATTCGATAGCAGTAAAGAGTCTCAAGAAATGATATCAAGTGTTACAATGTACCGAACGTCTTGAAAATCTTCACAAAAATCAACTGACATACTTGTACTTAACTATCAAGAAAGTAAGTAATGTGTAGGATATTAAGGTAGCTTTAGCCAACAAATTCTCATAATACAAGTCGGGTGTAGGCCAGAATCACGAGAATCGAAATTCCGAAAGGCTAAAATTTCGAACAAGCGAAGCGCGGGCGTATTTTAATTTGATTAAAATAGCGTGGCGGCTCTGTATTTTAATCCACATTTTTAGAAATTTTGGCCTTCGAGATTTAATTTTTGGGATGCCGACTTTCACTCGATAACTGTACCAAAACTGTAAGCCTTATCTGACTTTCCAATTTCTGTAAAACGGAAAGGGCAATTGCATTAAAACCGCCAGGTAGCAAACTCCATGTAAATCTTCGAAAAAACTAACTGAACCCAATTTCATTAAACTAACATAATAATTAGGAAACAGTAGGTCTTAAGGCTGTAAAGAGTTTTCAAAAGTATAAAATAAAATCATCTGATACAATTCTGCGAAAATAGTAAATAAGCATGCATGCTACAGCTCTTTTATCTGAGTATACTTTTTCGGTAAGACCAAAAAGGGCCAGAGTGTTGAAACACGTAACCTGTAATAGTCTCAATAATTATAATCGAATTCACTTACTTAGTAAAATTCTATTATATCCGTAAGTAAAAATGCAGGTTACTGTCCTTTCAGCTGAGGTTCGATTAGTGGGTTACGGGATTTAAACGTAAATAAGGCATAAAAATCTTCCCAAAAATTCAAACACACTACTTTTGTGCAGGATTGTACAAAATTAAGTAGAAAATAAAGAAAGAAAATCTCTTATTCGGGTTTGAAGTATTCATATAGATCTTTCAACTGAGTTTTCGTTTTTAGTATTGTTATATCCCAAATCTGAGAAGCAGATCTGGAACATATTTAGTTGGCCATTTTTTTGGTCAAGGCACTTAAGCCCTTTACCTGGGAGCTGGCCTATGATCATGAGTGGAAGGAAAGGAAGATTATGAATAAAACATTTTATAAATGTATATATATTTTATTTCTTTTTTCACTTACTTGTTTTACGGGAAAAGGAATATTTTAGGGTTTGTTTGGGAACGACCTCAACCGCTGAGTAGCGTTTAAAGTGCAGTAAAGATCTGGTTCGAGGAGGCTGATTTATACAGAATTTTTACGTATACTTGCATGCGTTGGACGAAAAGAGAAGATGAGATAGGAAATACATATCTTATTGGTTAAAAACTTTTGGCGGCAAGAGTTTTCTAGCGGAAGTCTATCTTTTAAATTTTCCTATTCGTTAAAAATGAATTTCCGCCGAGTGCAGTAGTTTTATTGGGTAGGCCATAAAACTCTCAAGTATCGTGTGTGCATTGGGCGGCTTCTCTGTTCGACCAAAGGCATCTAAAAACTAATTTCTAATTTATTGTATAAATTAAAAAATGAAATTTAATTAACTTCATTTGATTAGGTTTTAAATTATCGTTAAAAAAAGTCCAAACACTTAATAGTTTGGTTTAATTTGAAACAAAAATTAATTATTGTTTTTGAGTATTATTTAATCATATTTCATTTTTATTCTTAACTTAAGTTTATGATCTAGTTCTTAACGCTATTCACTAATCACTAGGTTCACTTAATGTTCATTATTAATGTTCTTTTTAGTTTTGTGCACTAATATTTTTCTTGTAGAAAACGTCTTTGTTTCTTTCTTATCTCTTCTATTTTTATTGATGGAGAAAACCCGGCGTTTCATGGCATGACCTAGTTACGATTTTCGTTAGGATGTAACAGTACATCAAAAAGGAATCGTGAATTGAAGTGAATATTGTGATGTGCCATAAAAATGTGCAAAACAGTTCTCAAAATTAACAAGTTTTTCAATTGAATTAAATTGTACCAAAAATATGTATGACCTGAGGTATAATTTTCTAAATTAATGCAGAAATACCAAAAACAAAAATTCGTTCGATCTCGTTTTCGCGTTAATAATAGAATGATAAATAAAGATTATTCTTTTTTTTAGTTTCAATTAAACGAATCTAGGTAAAATGTTTTTAATAAATGCAAAATGTCGAAAACGGATCTTCGGCCTTTTGCGCGATCGCGTTTGTGATAATCGGACTACAACGTTTAATCTCGTTTTTGGTTTCAAAAATCATATCCAAATTAAGCGTGACCTAATTTAAAATTCTCCAAATAAACGACAAAATCCATAAAACGGAAATTCGGCCGTTTTTCTTCCGCGTTTGTTATAATTAGAAATTCATTTTTGTTTTATTTGTTTCATTTAACCCGTTTCATACCAAAACGACAAAAGTTGTCACCGGTTATCATCCTAAGTTTGTGTATATCGTTGAGAATTGTTATGAAATATAGGTTTCCTGTAGTTTTTGGGTATGCTCTTTTCTAATAAGTCCGATTTTCGATATCAAGTGGAAAGAAAACGTAGAACAAATCGAAATCTTTTTCAGTAAACTGCAATTTTTATTGCGAAGGAGTACCGAGATCGTGTGAATTTTAGAAATTCAAAATGGCAGATCGAATAATACTTCAAAAACTTCAATTTACTAAAACCAGACAATTTTTGTTTAAATTTCGGGTAGCCATATTGGAATTGCCATTTTCAATTTTTAAAATTGAATAGCGGTTTTGTAAGCAACCTGAAAAATAATCCACAAGAACATATTTATCGAAATACAGGACAAGACACCAGAAATATTTTAATAAAAAGCAAATAAAAAAAATCCGAATCAATAGCGCCGTTGTGAGGACGCCACTTTTTTAATTTAAATCTTAATATTGACCAATTTTTAGCGAAACCCATGATACCACAGGATTTTAAGGCCTGACACGATCCCCGAACTACTTCGCAATAAAATTTTCAGTTTACTGAAAAATATTTCGCGTTTAATATAATAAATATTACACGTTTTTTTCCGTTCAAGTGGGCATATTAAAAAATGGAAAGTGATATCGAAAAAAGGATTTCAGATTCGAAAAGAGCATACCCAAAATCTATAGGAAACCTAAATCTCATAAGAATATTTCAAAGATATCCATAAACTAACGGAGGATGAAAATCGGCGACAAATTTTTTTCGTTTTGGGACGAAACGGGTTAAACAAATCGTACGAGCAATCTACGTAATCTAATTAAAATTCCTTAAAAATACACTAAAATTGAGAAGTCGTTTTAGACTATGTTGTCTTTGATTATTTTTTGACGATTTGGTTTCTCGGATTTGTTTCCTTTTATTTGTTCTAACCGTTTGAAACTTGTACCCTGTGTAAATCATTGTGACATGAAATTTTACTTTCGAAGGTTTATCGATTTGTGTGTTCAGTTGTCATCCAGTTCTGCGTTCCAATTGAAGAAACGTGCAAACGTCGAATATTCTTTATTTCCACGGCAAAGACTATGTGGCAGTAAGCTCCAAAATAAATAAATCTTAAAACCTTTATTACCATTGATACCTTACTGACATTTTTTTTCTCATCATCCAATTCAGAAAAAATATTGCACCTCGTGGTATACCTGAAATTATATTGATCTATAACACACTATATATGATTATATCAGGTCAGAATCCATATCTGATATTATCGATATATAAAAATATACGGATAATTTTTTCTCGAAAACGCAATTGTAAGAAGCCTGGTTTTCATTTGATCTACTTTAAATTGTTTTGTCCTTTGCGCTCGTTACAAATGAGTTCATTTTACTATTATTATTATTATTATTATTATTATTATTATTATTATTATTATTATTTATCAAAATTATCAATACATATAGGCTATGCTATCTATAATATAATATATTGACAACAAAATGTAAACCACGTGATCGCGGCTGCAAACTTGAAGCGTTTGTTTTATGGTAATTTAAATATTTTTTTTGCAAATCCTTTTTCCACATCACGTATATTATATTTTAGTCAATTTCTAGAAATGCATCGCAACATATTTTTATGTATAAGAATTCAAAATTACTTCGTGTATTATATGTCAATTAGAAATTAAAAAATTTGTGTAACCATTACTGTTTAACCAATTCTTTTAAGAAGAGGAATTCCAAACAAAAGATGCTGTACCATGTGGTAATATTTATTAATAATAATATTGCGGTTATTCTCATTTATATTATAAACAAAATATAAAACATCATGTTATATGATACGAAATAACAATATTGTTTCGAACCTTTAATCTTTTCTATGCGACGAAAGTAACAAATTAAATACCGTTAATTATTCTTCTGGAAAAAGTAACCATCGGGACACGTTGGCGACGCACCTGCCGATAGTCACCGTTCGAAGTCAGTAAAGCCTTGAACGTTGTAGAGAGAAAGTCCTACCATGGAAAGAATGCATATTAAGAAAAGATGGAGTTTATTCCTAGTGGTTGCATTGGCCATGATAAATATACAATCAACATTTGGTGCCAATATCCATGGAATGTCTACTGATACATCATTAAATCAATCTTCAATTACTAAGGAACTTGGTGCATTGAAAATTATTCCCAGACGATATAATTTCAGTCACGTAATTGTTCCATATATGTATAATTTTTATGGATATCTGAAAAAATCTAAACAATTTGATTTGGATGTATTTCAACATCTCGATACTGAAGCAAAAACCAATGCTGATGTTAAATCAGTGAACGCATCCTGGGCACGCAAAAATATAATCGAAAATTTGGACGCATCTGATACATCATTCAAGCAAACAAATTCTAAGCTGCTTCTAGATAATAATCAAGAGATTTCGAAACCTACTAAAAATTATAGACGCAATTTCTGCAATAGTGCAATTGAAAAATTTAACAATAAAACAGAAAAGATTACATGTTTGAAGGAAATGTTATCTGAGCTGTATAAAATTACAAAATGGAAGAATCTGTTTATGTTTTTACAACGCGATTTTATAAATTTAGGAAATTGTGAAAAATATATAATAGATAAAAAAAAAAATGAAAGTGAATATAGAAATATATTGTCATTTATGGATATTTTTCACAAAACAGCAGCAGAAAATTTAATGAAAATAAATGTACCTATAGATTTTATTGTAACTAGGAATTCGAGGACTTTCTATAGTGGTGAGTTAAAAATGGAAACAATATTTAATAGTTTTTAAGTGTCTTTTAAAATAACATATGAGATTTGAATAATGTGTATTGCAACAAAAAAGTAATGTATATATTACAATATACATTGTAATTGCTTTGCTAATATGTCAAAATAATATGCTATACAGTTAGTAATTTATAAGAAAGCTATTAACGTTTAGGACATTTCTCATTGATTGATACATTTTTATTGTAAATAGAGTGAGTAAATAGAGTAGAAAAGTTAGTTTTGTTCAAATGGATAACACCTGAAATTGATGACGTTAAAATGATTCCACATAAACTACTATGTAATGCTGAGAACTCAAACAAACCTTAAAAGAATATCTTGAATTCACACTACAATCTTTATTGTAATGTACTCAAGTAGTTATTTAGCTGTATTTAATTCTGAGTTAAATATGCTATTTGACATTTCATATGTTCCCTATTCAATATGAATAAAGAATTAAAAAATATGTTTGCATGTATTTCCCGGTTTGCTGTACCGGCTATAATGGTTATGAAACGCAACGGCACGTATATAATGAAATATACATTGAACGATTTGGTCTCTTGTAGACTTTCTTCATAAATAACAGTACTTTTGTTGCTCGATAGACTTCGTGCATGTGCTTCTTTTGCTGTAACAAATATTTTTAAATTAATTTCATACATAAACAAACTTTGAATAAAATAATGCATGATCAGCTAAAGACAATTATAAGAAAGCGAATGTTTTTTGTTTAGAAAATATAGGGAGTACTTCGATGGGTACGTATTTTTGTGGAGGTTTAAAAGAAGTATCTATTTGGGATTAGTCTGTCTCATGAATGTTTTCCATCTTATTTCCATCCTAGTAGAATAGGATACCAGATTGCTAGACAGCCCTTCTTCCTCTCCTTCTTATCCGCTCCTTTAGCGCCAGATAGTGAGAGGTCGTAGACCCCGTTTGCTCGCCGAGGCAGCTTTCCCCGTATCAAAAATTTGGGTAGATAATAGTTTGTGGTTATTTTTTAGTGCCCCCCCCCCCCCGCCATCTCACTCCTGCTATTAATCTCATATTTTTATTATTTTGTTCCTCTTCACCCTCAAAAGAAATCGGCAGCTCCATACAGTTTTCGGCGCATTGAGTTAGGTCGTTTTTTTTTCTTATTCTTATCCCCCTCCGCACGACCTCCCACCGTGGATGCCTGGAATCTTTTCTATCTGGAACACTTATTGACCTTAAGATAGACCATGGTTTGTTATTGTTTTTAATGCCCGTGGATAGCCCCACCCCCTTATTCTCTTTCTCTCTCTCTCTCTCTCTCTCTCTCTCTCTCTCTCTCTCTCTCTCTCTCTCTCTCTCTCTCTCTCTCTCTCCTTGCAGTTACTCAATTTAATATTATATTACATTGTAAAGTTTCTCTCAAAATTTCCTATTTCGCCCTCGCTATTATTTTCCTATAATCATTTTTCTTGATTTTTCGTTTCGTTATACAGGGTGTCTCCAACCTACGTCACCAGAACACTGATCAATTATTTAGACAATTCTAAGAAATTTTTTCCTGTGAAAAAATGTCGGGACAGCTACAGTTCTCGAATTATTCAGCATTGAAATTGACGAATAGGAGCTTGAGATTTTTCATTGTCGGGGAGAAATTTGAACAGATCTATTATTGGCTAACATCGCGGGAATGAAAACAAAAAACATGAGCATCACCATCGCCAAGGCGGGTAAAGAGCTACACTCTTTTGTTTTCGAAGAGCAACGTGGCATTCGTAATATTAGTCGAATATCAAACTTGAAGAAAGATTTCGACATTTAAACCAAATTCACAAAATAAGACTCGGATTACAAAAAAGGGAAAATCCGACAATTTATTAATGTGAATAACAGCATCGGCTAATATAAGAACATTTTTATTAGAAAACGGAATTACATAAAATTTTAAGATATTTTAATCATTTTTGCAGAATTAACGGCTAAAAGAACTGTCGAAAAAAACCAATAGCCATGTGCTTGATTGCTATTAATTTAAAATTTCATATCCCCTACCGAATCATGAAAATGATAAAATATTGCGTTATTTTTATTTGTTATATACTACTGAAGTTTTAAAAGTACAATAAAACTCATGATTCAGTTTCTGTTCATTAAATGAATAATAAACTCATTTTAAGATTTTGTAAACATTTTATTAACTCCCACTTTTTTCGAGTGGCTAAGGATAATACCAGAGATTGAAAGTTTTTTTTGAAATTGGAAAAAAATTCGTCTTTATTGTATACGTATCTAGTGTTAATTTAAAAAATAATATGTGGACTTCTACTCGATGAATGCAAAATAGGAAAATGATAAAGTTTTAATACATTTATTTAATTTTTCATTTAACTTTCTGTTGCTTAAATTAAAAATTGATGCATTCTTATAGACCACTCAAATTACACTTTGAGAAGGAAAAAATTGTTAACAGAGATATTATAGTTGGAAATTGTAAAATGGGGCATAATAATTGTAAAAAACATAAATGCGTCAGCAGGAATGTTTCGGGGGGATTCGAGGGGGGTAAAAAGGGGTTAACTATGCATTATTGCGGTTTTCAGCGAAAATTGAAGTCTGAGAGAAAAGTGTACCATAGAGAAGTTGTAGATAAACAAAAAATCTACAAGTTTTGTTTATATAAATTTTGTACATAACCCCAAATAACCGAGAAAAATGCTAAAAACTGTTTTTTGCGTTTTTTATTTTTCATTTTCACAAAAAAAAAAAATTATTTTGACGAATCTTGGTGAAAACATACCTTTTGGTTTTCTAAATATCCACAAATTTTTTCAGAGAAGAATATTCAGGGGTTTCCGAGATATTCACGTTTTTCAACAAAAAATTTTTTTTTCAAATGAAATTTGTCCTTCAGGGAATTGTCGCATCGACTTGAATAAGGGCTTAATTTCTTCGTTTTTGCTCATACTTTTTTAGTAAATAAAAAAAATTAGTAGTCTCCATTTAAAAACACGCTCAAAAATTGGAAAACCCCAAAAATGACTTATTACACCATTGAATTTTACGAAGAAAATTAGAAAACGTACTTTACAGGTACGATCCTTTTCCGGAGAATAAAAATATTATGTCGATATTTTCTGGAATGGTTGGTAATGATTCGATTAACTGCCACAAAGCGAACGAAGTAGGAATGAACTCTATCAAATCAATAATAGGGCAAGATTTTGAAAGTGTTAAATTTACAAGAAAGAATAAAGTTTTATCCCTTAAAACTGTTCAATCATCAGTGACAATAAATGATGAGACTATTCCAATAAATCCATTATTACTATTTCAACGTTTATGTGTGAATATCAATAGTAAAAATGACATGAAGAAATATTTAAAATTCGAACTTGCTCCGTATCCGCTTTCACTATTTACAGAACATGGCTTCAAGAAAAACGATAAATCTCAACTATATTATCACTTTGTCAGCATTGAAGCTTTACCAAGTACTGCAAATATTGTGCATGTTATTGACGGTGGATTTTTGTTGCACAAGGTTATTTGGCAAAAAAATTATACCGTTGAAGCGATCATTGGCAAATAGTTAAGTTTTGTACGCAATCACTATTCACAGAATAGCTATATAATATTTGATGGTTATCCGAACCATGAAATTGATCATGAAAACCCAACTACATCGTCAACAAAAACAGCAGAACATTTAAGGCGGAAAAATTATTCGAATACTCCTTTTTTCCAATTTCAATTAGAAACAAAAATAACATTTTCACAAGATAAGTTTTTGTCAAATGACAGAAATAAAAATGCATTAATAAAAGAATTATCAAAAAGGATTTACAACTCTTCAAGCAGAGGAAGACGCAGATTCTTTAATTATTCGTACAGCTATACAAATTGCAAAAGGAAGCAAAGCAGTAAATACAGAAACAGGAGTAGCCGAATATAATAATACCGTAGTTGTCGTTGGCCAAGATATCGATCATTTAGTTCTTTTGACTCAATTCCATTTCAATGATGCAGACGTGTACTTTTTAAAGCCAGGTTCAGGCAATGTAGGCAATTCTACGTATTCATCAAACAGTTTTATACCTGAAGATTACCGACATATCATTGGATTTTTACATTGTTTTACTGGCTGCGATACAGTCTCTGGTTTTACAGGAAAAGGAAAAAAAATAACATTTAATTCACTCATTGCAACTCCACAGTTAATGGAGTTAGTAAAGCCTTTTTATGTGAGTGATGCAAATCCAGCAATTATTGCTCAGAATTGCTGTAAATTAATTGCATCAATTTACAAAGGCAAACACGGATTATCTTTGAACGACTTAAGATTTCAGCAGTATGTGACATCAACTGCTAAGTCAACATTCAAACTGAACAAATTACCACCAACTGTTGGAACAGCCGCACAACATTCTTACAGAGTTTACCATCAGCTTCAAAAATGGCATGGAAACGAAATAACATCAACAAAGTGGGGTTGGAAAGAAGTGATAGTAGAATGTTGAACAAATTTTAGACGATTTACAAGGATCAGAAGATATTTGAAATCGAGCAGCGGGGCCTTTTATTAACTTCAGAAAACAAGTTCTCCGAAAAATCTAAAGAATATCCGAGCAATAATGAAGAAACCTGCGAATGTGTTGATGACGTAGAAAATGAAGAAACACATGTTCTAAAAAAACGAAAACTTGTTTAGTGTCAAGTATTTATTAATTTTGAACGTCAATATGTAATTTTTGAAAATTGAACAATAAAATGAAACTCGTTGCTTCCTCCTACTAATTGTATTTTTCTTCGTAACATTCAATGGTGTAATCAGTTTGTCAAAATTATTTACAAATTTCAATAAATTATAGGCATTTTCCATCAACCCCTGATTCTTGACAAAGTCAATTTTTGGGTTTTCCAATTTTTGAGCGTGTTTTTAAATGGAGACTACTAATTTTTTTTATTTACTAAAAAAGTATAAGCAAAAACGAAGAAATTAAGCCCTTATTCAAGTCGATGCGACAATTCCCTGAAGGACAAATTTCATTTGAAAAAAAATTTTTTGTTGAAAAACGTGAATATCTCGGAAACCCCTGAATATTCTTCTCTGAAAAAATTTGTGGATATTTAGAAAACCAAAAGGTATGTTTTCACCAAGATTCCTCAAAATAAATTTTTTTTTTGTGGAAATGAAAAATAAAAAACGGAAAAAACAGTTTTTAGCATTTTTCTCGGTTATTTTGAGGTTATGTACAAAATTTATATAAACAAAACTTGTAGATTTTTTGTTTGTCTACAACTTCTCTACACTTTGTACACTTTTCTCTCAGACTTCAATTTTCTCTGAAAACCGCAATAATGCATAGTTGACCCCTTTTTACCCCCCTAGAATCCCCCCCGAAACATTTCTGCCGACACATTTATTTTTTTTACAATTATTACGCCCCATTTTATAATTTCCCACTATAATATCCCTGTTAACAATTTTATCCTTTTTCGAAAAAAAAATGTTTAATTTGACTGGTCTATTACTTTAAAACCCGTTAATACATTGTCGATCCTTTCGACGGAACGAAAATTGTGTTGACTTGCAAACGGCTAGAAATTTAACATTTTGTTAGTATTTGTAAATAATGGCCGCTCAATCGCATGGAGAGTTAAAAAACTATTGAGGGCTTAGAAAGATCAAATGTATTAAAAATTGTTAAAAATATTTATAAAATTGAGAGTAGAGAG
This sequence comes from Trichopria drosophilae, assembly GCA_030407085.1. Lineage (NCBI taxonomy): Eukaryota > Metazoa > Arthropoda > Insecta > Hymenoptera > Diapriidae > Trichopria > Trichopria drosophilae. The sequence continues at coordinate 47,420,747 of CM059587.1, read as the reverse complement.
ATTAAATAAATTACTTTTTAAATACTAAAATAATCCTATAAACAATCTATTTAATTTTATATCAGTGACGAATTTTATTTTTTCAATCGTCACCTCTATTACCTGAGTAAAAATTATAATAGAAGCTGAGAATTATCTTTTTCCGATAGGAAATAAAACTTAAAATCAACTCTCTCTGTTAAAATTCTTGTCTATTAATCAAATGACGTTTAATCAATATATTAATGTGTATTCTATAATCTATTTTTTGTGTGTATTGTGTTTTTTCTATGATTTTAAATCTATTTTTACAGCTTCTAGAAGTATCAACGACCAATGCAGTACTATGGGAAAAATTGCCCACTGACTATTTTTTATAACATTTATCAACAGCAAATTCACTCTAAGACGTCCAGATGTGCTCGTTTCAAGCTGACATTCGCAAGCGACCTTAACTGTGACATTTGAAACCGAATAGCTCTGGCAGAAACAATATTACAAATTTCGTTCTATTGTTTATAACAATTTTCGACCCCTTAGCAGCGGATTCGCTTTAAGATATCCAGATCTTCTCGATTCAAGCTGAACTTCGCTAGAGACCTCAATAGTAAAATTTGAAACCGAATTGCTCCGAATATTATGGGTCAAATTGAACTATTTGGACATTAAAGACCAAATTTTTTCCTGTTTCAAAACTACTTTGTCAATCCTTGGTGCCATTTTTATCCAGTCGAAAAATGTGGGAGTTAATTCAATATTTATAAGATGTTAAACTTACTTAATTAATCATTTCATGAACAGAAACTTAATCATGAAATTTATTTTTCTCTCGAAACTTCAGTAGTTTGCAACAAATAAAAATTGCGCCATTGTTTGCAAATTCAGTGATTCGGATGGCGAAATTAAATTTTATATTAATACCAGACGGCTATTTGGATTTATTAGACATTTCTGTGAAATTTTAATGCAGTAAAAATTCTGAAAGTATCTTAAAATTTAAAAATTTGTTGTCATTCAGTTGTCTAATAAAAATGTTCTTTTATGAGCACATGTTATTATTTTTTTAGGTTTTAACATTTCATATGCACAATTTTCGGTTTTTACCCTTCATTTTCAATAATTTTTGAAATCCGAGTGTTAAATTGAATTTCTTTTAAATGTCGAAATCTTGCGTTAGCTTAGATATTTAAGTAGTCTTTCGAATGGCACGTTGCTCGTCGTAAACAAAACAGCATAGCCCTTACCCGCCTCGGCGATGGCGATTCTCTGTTTTTTTGGTTTCATTCCCGCGATGTTAGCCAATAATAGATCTCTTCAAATTTCTCCCCGACAATGAAAAATCTCAAGCTCCTATTCGTCAATTTCAATGCTGAATAATTCGTGAACTGCAGCTGCCCCGACATTTTTTCAAAAGAAAAAGTTTCTTAGAATTGTCTAAATAATTGATCAGTATTCTGGTGACATAGGTTGGAGACTCACCTTGAAAAGCTGGGAAGGTGCATCATTATTTATACCTTATATTATATTTTGAATTTTCAATGTTATTGTAATTTTCTTGTTCTTGTAGCTCTAAATTTTTCTTTCATAGTTTAGCACCCTCTTTCGTACTATTTCCATTCATCTCTACCAACACCTTACCTCCAAAAGTACCTTCTGTTTTCGTAATTTTCTTCTCTCCATTCATCATTTTTTGTTCCTTCTTTCTTTGCTACATTCGTGCAGTGTCCTAAGCTCGTCTTCCCTTCTCATTTTTACTTCACATCTTCTAGCTCTATTTCCTATCTCCAGTATCCTACCTTCATATCTTATTCCTTTTGCTTCCTTTTTTTACTATAAACCTTGTTGTGTTCCATTCTAAGGCTAATGTATATTTTATGTACTTCTCCTATACCGATTCAACATCTCTCCGTTTTTTAAATCCCCATCTTTCTACCCCAAACAATTATACACTTTTGATTAAAGATAAAGTATAATTTGAATTTTCTCTGGATCGAAAACAACCCATGCGTCGGTATTAAGGGTTAAAACTAAATTTGTTAACGGAAATAACTTGCAATACATAAGTACGCATTTAGCGCATTAATTGGCGCTGAACCTGAGGCCCGAAACGACAAAATCTTGAGAAATAATAAATAAGTTCCTTAAATAAATAAAGACTTTCCACAGTTGCTAGAGGGGTCCGAATTACAACAGCAGCTCATCGACTAGGGACTAGAACTTCAAAGGATAGGACGGCTAAACGACTGCGTGCGGTAATATTACTTTGCGCACAGCTTTCGCACATTTGCGGATAAATTTCTTTTTTGCGCATTGAAATCTTCGTGCACAAATTAACACGTTGCACAATGTAGAATTGCACAAAATATCGAAAGCATCGCGTGCCCAACTTCATCTCACTCGTACAACAGCGTCTCACTCATCACCTACTATGTTAGCGACTCGTGCTTGCTCTCGCTGCTCGTGTGGTAAAATGCACTTTGCGCACTTGTTGCATAATATACTATTTCTAAATATATAGACTTCTGTCTATTAATTAAGGTTAAGGTCCACAACGAGCACCAAATTCGGCGACAAACGAGGACCAAAATATTAATTAATGGAACCGAACATGTCTAAATAAAAAACATATATTGTATAGTTAACACTACTATATGCGTAATACCGTATGGGTCTGATCACATCCCCATCCTAGCGATAATATCCACACTTATAAATCCCTATATTTAAAAGTCCTTAAAAATTAAATTTACAAGCACCAACTGAACGGGTCTGACCAAAAACTTTGAAAACAATTTGAAAATATTTTGGAAGCTGAGGGCAGTAATATTTCCCCCAGTATAAAATTCCCTCCTTGTAAAAAAACTCGCCAAGTTCTTATTAGTAAAACATAATTATCACAAAAAAGCTATCAGAATTAAATTATATGCAATTATAAGGTTATATACATATATACATTTATATATTCTGTGACGTTCTGTCGAATGTACGCAAAATTATCCAGGTGCTCTAAACATAGTATTTGCGACTACCCTTTTAAGACCCGGCACAAATATTTTATCTGATAAAATGAAAAATTACAGAGCGCAATACCAGATCAGCGATTGTTAACAACTGGTGAACCTATTTTAGCTGATCATATAATAAGGAAAATAATTTTCAATCCTTGAAATGGTGATGATAAAACTGACATATGTAATTGTTTTGGATACAGTTTTAAATTAAATAAAAAGAGTTGTTTAAGAAAAGATAAGGAAATGTTTATCATAAATGAAGTATATTTAGATAAGAACATATATTCATTTACAACAATTACAGATGCACCTTCATAGAAATAAAAAGTGAAGTCCAACATTGCTGCCGATGAGATCACGCAAAACTGGGATCTGCTTGAAGCACGGCTTGAAAATGGAAATTTTGTAGCTTCTGAAATTCTACGAAAATGTAAGCAATCTGTTCTCAAATGTGATGTTGAAATGATCTTGAAAATGCATTTTTTAATTCACAAAACATTCTGCATACTAGATTTAGGAGCGAAAAGAAATCGAAAATGATAAAAAACATGTGCGAACAACCGTATTAAGACTTTGAATAATTTCTCGTAATGTCATATGTTGTTATTATTTTCAGATCTAAAGTTCATCCAGCTTCGTGCATGTTTACAATTTTTGAAGCATTTCCAGCCATTTTGCGTATCGAATGTACTAGAAATATTTTATAGAAATAAATTAACAAATTGAGCCACGCATTTTTCCTTTTGTCTAATTTAGCTGAAAATTGTTACTCGGAGGTTTTTGGGGTCTCTGATTATGAATCCGAGGTTAGTTTTACGAAATTCAAAATGTTTGATCCAATATGGCGGAAAAAAATTTTGAATATAACTGTATTTCGACAAAATTCGATACTCTGGTGTTTTCGGGGTCGCCGATTACGAATCCGAGGTTAGATTTGTAAAATTCAAAATAGCGCACCCAATATAGCGAAAACATTTTAAATATAATTCTATTTGGATAAAATTTGTTACTTGGGGGTTTTTGGAGTCGCTGATTATGAATCCAAAGTTATTTTTTCGAAATTCAAGATGGCAGATTCAATATGACAGACAAAAATTTAAGATGTATTTCTATTTCGATAAAATTTGTTACTCGTGGATTTTTATTGCGGCTGATTAAGTATCCGAATTAGTTTTAAAAATCTCAAATCCAATATAACATGTGCACATCGTAAAATATTACTCTATTTGAACGATATCCGGTATTCCGTCAATTTCCAGGTAGCTGCTCGTAAATGCGATGTTACCCTCGTGGAAAAATGTATGTGTGAAGGATTATGTAAAAATTGAAGCTAATTGTATGCCACATATATATAATAAACAATTCTAATACACAAATGTATGCCATCATTCGCCGATTGTATATAAGCATTTATTATAAGAAAAACACAGGAAATTGATACAATTTAGATTAATGGTCATAAATGAATTATTAGCAAATACTGTATCCATAAAAAAATGTCGAAAATCTTTAAGAAGAAACCTCAAGTTTCGTTAGAAAAATGACAAGCAAAAGCAGAACACTTATCTATAATGTTACCGAATAAAATTCGAAGGAGATGTGCTCAATGCAGCACTAAAAATAACGAATATGGAACACAATTTATGTGCAAAGTTTTTAATTTTCCGTTGTACTTGACATTAAAAAAACTATTTTAGTGCATATCATAAATAAATAAATATTAAATTAATACTTTGATGCGAAAGCATCCAATAAATTTTTCGACCGCTTGAAAATATAAATTTAATATTTGAATAGTCTTGGTATATGTCGGTCAACTTACTAAACAAAATTAAGTTAAATTGATTTTAAGTGTCTACTCGGTTTTCGATGGAAAACACATTTGACATATTAAATGTAAGAAGCCGGGATTTGTGTAATTATCGCCGACAAAATCTCTGTTTAAAACGGGCTGTATAAGTACGTATAAAATAATTAATATTCATGGATTTTGTTTCCCTCTAGCGATAATCAATTGAACTAATTTCTATTGTAAATATTTTGCGTTTCGTCCCGAGATCTCGTGATGGACTCTTCAGTAAGGCTAACACGAGAATCTCTGCCTTAGACGCAAAAATGGTTTTGTAAATAATTTGAACTTTAAATAAAACTAAACAATGAAGGAAATGTTTAGAATTATTGTAAGCAAATATGCGTAATTATTATGGTAACGGGATGTCGTTACACAGTACGCATATCCGTAATATTCCCAAAATATAAAATTAATACTTTGATGCGAAAGCATCCAATAAATTTTTCGACCGCTTGAAAATATAAATTTAATATTTGAATAGTCTTGGTATATGTCGGTCAACTTACTAAACAAAATTAAGTTAAATTGATTTTAAGTGTCTACTCGGTTTTCGATGGAAAACACATTTGACATATTAAATGTAAGAAGCCGGGATTTGTTCAAATTATTTACAAAACCATTTTTGCGTCTAAGGCAGAGATTCTCGTGTTAGCCTTACTGAAGAGTCCATCACGAGATCTCGGGACGAAACGCAAAATATTTACAATAGACATTAGTTCAATTGATTATCGCTAGAGGGAAACAAAATCCATGAATATTAATTATTTTATACGTACTTATACAGCCCGTTTTAAACAGAGATTTTGTCGGCGATAATTACACAAATCCCGGCTTCTTACATTTAATATGTCAAATGTGTTTTCCATCGAAAACCGAGTAGACACTTAAAATCAATTTAACTTAATTTTGTTTAGTAAGTTGACCGACATATACCAAGACTATTCAAATATTAAATTTATATTTTCAAGCGGTCGAAAAATTTATTGGATGCTTTCGCATCAAAGTATTAATTTTATATTTTGGGAATATTACGGATATGCGTACTGTGTAACAACATCCCGTTACCATAATAATTACGCATATTTGCTTACAATAATTCTAAACATTTCCTTCATTGTTTAGTTTTATTTAAAGTTCAAATTATTTACAAAACCATTTTTGCGTCTAAGGCAGAGATTCTCGTGTTAGCCTTACTGAAGAGTCCATCACGAGATCTCGGGACGAAACGCAAAATATTTACAATAGACATTAGTTCAATTGATTATCGCTAGAGGGAAACAAAATCCATGAATATTAATTATTTTATACGTACTTATACAGCCCGTTTTAAACAGAGATTTTGTCGGCGATAATTACACAAATCCCGGCTTCTTACATTTAATATGTCAAATGTGTCTTCCATCGAAAACCGAGTAGACACTTAAAATCAATTTAACTTAATTTTGTTTAGTAAGTTGACCGACATATACCAAGACTATTCAAATATTAAATTTATATATTCAAGCGGTCGAAAAATTTATTGGATGCTTTCGCATCAAAGTATTAATTTTATATTTTGGGAATATTACGGATATGCGTACTGTGTAACGACATCCCGTTACCATAATAATTACGCATATTTGCTTACAATAATTCTAAACATTTCCTTCATTGTTTAGTTTTATTCAAAGTTCAAATTATTTACAAAACCATTTTTGCGTCTAAGGCAGAGATTCTCGTGTTAGCCTTACTGAAGAGTCCATCACGAGATCTCGGGACGAAACGCAAAATATTTACAATAGACATTAGTTCAATTGATTATCGCTAGAGGGAAACAAAATCCATGAATATTAATTATTTTATACGTACTTATACAGTCCGTTTTAAACAGAGATTTTGTCGGCGATAATTACACAAATCCCGGCTTCTTACATTTAATATGTCAAATGTGTTTTCCATCGAAAACCGAGTAGACACTTAAAATCAATTTAACTTAATTTTGTTTAGTAAGTTGACCGACATATACCAAGACTATTCAAATATTAAATTTATAAATAAATATTAGTTAGATTACATTTAAATATTAAAAATTTTTTTTAAAAACTAAAAAAATAAAAAAAAATAACGTAGTGAGTCCTGGAAGCTTCTATTAAGTATTTCGTCTAGAGTTACATTTAAAATTTTTGCCGCTGTATTGGATCCGCCATTTTGAATTTCGCAAATCTAACCTCGGATTCGTAATCGACGACCCCGAAAACACTCGAGTACGAAATTTTGTCCAAATACAGTTATACTTAAAATGTTTACCGCCATTTCAGATCAGCCATTTTGAATTTCAAAAAACTAACCCCGTATTCGTAATCAGCGATACCAAAAACCTCTGAAAAAATGTTCAGAAAAAAATAATTTTAGGTTTTCTTAAAACTGCATTTATTCGAGAAAAACTTATATTTTTAACTTGTTTGTTAATAACAATTATATTATTAGCAATAAAGGGGAAATAATTTTTTTACTGATTATTACAGTCTATATAAGTAACAGAAAAAGATTTGATCAAAATCGTTGGATTCAGTGCTCTTTACCATAAGAAACTATTGACGTGTGGCTGGGAACAGCTTAAAGAACATGGTGTTTTGACAGCACTTCTACGAAATCCTGGCTGGAAATAAATAAAATTTTTGAACGTCCTGAAAAATTACTGAAACGTAAGTAATCATTTCTCAAATGTAATGTTCAGTGATCTTTGGAGTATGTTTTTTAATTCACAATAGAATGTCTGTACTTACGGAAGAAAGGAACTCGAAAACTGGTTAGAAGAAACTGTGAGCAATCGTACTAAGAATTTAAATCTTTTATCCTAATATGGTATATTGCTATTATTTCGAGCTCCCAAGTTCTTCCAGCTTTATCTATTTGTAATTCCTGTTGCATTCCCTGTCATGGAAATCCTGACAATCGACTGTAGAAGATAAATATATCAGGAGACACTTTCATTATGAATAGTTGCGTATCACAATTTTTCGCAAGTGCACTTCATGCTTGAAATGACAGAAAATATTTTTAAAAAATGCAAATAGACAAGGATGGAAGAACTTCGGAGTTTGAAATAACAGCAGAATATATCATTATGTGAAAAGACTTCTTAATACGATAATTAAAAGTAACATATGCTTCTAATCTTTTTTTCCTTTCTCCTATACGTCAATTACGGAGATTCCTTTCTAAATGAAAAAATGTACTCCCAAGATTACTGGAGGATTACATTTCCGAAATGTTTACTTACTTTTCAATAAATTTTCAGAAATTACAAAAACAGCCAGGATGTCAGAAAACCGATGTCATCACACTAATCTCGTCAAGCTGTTCCCAAGTTAGACTTCAATAATTATTTGTCGTAAAGAGCATTGAAGCCAACAAGAGGGGCGGTTTCGTATCGAAATTGTTTCACATCATCGACATTCGACTGTAACAATCAAGTATATTATTAGATACTTTCTTTATTAATTATCATATTTCGCAAATACATTTCTAGTGCATTTCATACTCAAAATGCCAAGAAATGCTTAAAAATAAGTAAACATAGAAGGTGGACGAACTACGATACTAATGGTTTGTCTTTGCGACACGACTGGCTCGTGTCTAATAAATAATGTTTTGTTTTCAAAGACAAGTAGTTCGTCTCTAAGCGTTAGTGAGTCGTCATCCGACACGAGTGGCTAATGTCTAAACGTCTGGCTCGTGTCGGAGGACAACTGGCTAATATTGGAAGACAACTCACTAATGTATAGAGACGAACTACTTGTCTACTTTACTACTTGTCTTTAAAAACAAAACATTATTAGACACAAGCAGTTGTGTCGGAATGACAAACCACTAGTATTTTCTGCTCTCTGTACATGATACATGATATTACGACAAATTATTTAAATTCTTAATACCGTTGTTTACACTTTTTTATAATAGTTTTCAATTTCCTTTCAGCAATCAACTACAAAGATTCTTTTGTGAATTAAAAACTCCACTTACAAGATCATTTCAAAATTACATTGAGAAAAGTTCACTTACGTTTTTGTAGAGTTTCCGGAGCTAAAAAATTTTTATTTTTTCACTAGCAAGGATACTAGAAGACCACAGACAGCTCACAAAATTCCAAGCCGAAGAAGATGCTTCAAGCTACTTTTCATGCAGATCTCTGTATTGTGTTATATATTCTATATTTATGTATTATGTTCTATATTTATTCCACACAGGTGTCTCCTGTTCTACAAAGGTCAACACTATTCGTATTGACCATAAAGCCGAATTGATCGTAAAGCTGCTGATCAGTTGAGTGCAGGCCGCCATATTGCAAGATCTGCTTTTCTGTTTCGACACGGTCGCGAAGTCCTGACTCTTGTCCTTATTGCACATATTTTGAGTACCATCATCCTTTCTCTATGTCCTATCGTTCACTAACGGAGCTGTCAATCCTTGTCGCAGTCATGCTAAACGTAACTCTTCTATCTCAGTGTCCAAAGCGTCCGATGAAAAGAAGGAACAAATTTTTGATCGTGAATCTTGAAAGCCGATCAAATTAATTACCTGTATCTCACGATCTGCTGAGCCGATTTTAATCAAACTAGGCTGAAATTGAAGATAAAAAAATAACAAATATTAAGCATAGCCTGAATGCGGAAATCTTTGTGGGAGAAGCGTAGACGAAACATATGTGTTCCATGTTGTGACATTGTACAATATCGCGCTATATGTATATACGTGATAAGAACTTGACGTGAAGAGCGAGTGTTCCCCTTGATAAAACATTTTTTGACGAAATTAGGGCTGCCATAGCAGACAATGCTCCGGCTAAAAACAAAAAGTAGACGGAATTTTAGAAATAGGAATGCGGTTAGCCAGTGGGATTCTAAATGTAGTAGTGTCGCGTTATCGACTCGAACACGACGGATGAAAAGGCCGGGATATCGAATTGAGTGCCGAAGTAAGAAAAATCGGATCGTTATGTCCACCACACAAGATCATTTATTTTACCCAGTAATGGTACAATTCTTATCGCGTAGTTACTATTTTCTAACTGGGCGCTGCGACTATAGATCCGTGTGGCTTTTCGAGCGTCTAGCCGTGTACTGCCGAAATTTGCACGTGCGAAAGAAAACGGAAGCCGAAAATCACGTGTCCGCGTAGTAATATTAGACGCTCGTCGGGTACATGTACTTAAATAAACAAATTGTCTTATGGTACTATACCGATTACAATTTTCAGCTATATCGATGACCGAAACCGAATATATATATAATATATACTTCAACATACCGCCCCCGTGAGGCCCGCAGGGGCTCGCAATTGCTTAGTGAATCACTGAAATGACAAAATATCCGGTGTCACATAAGCGGAATAAACTTAAATGTAGAGCCGTATACGGCGCGCTGTGTAGTCTAACATTAACCTAAACGCAATCGAATTACTCATCGACAGACGCAATGTCACTGGGCAAGAGAGCCAGTTGAGTAATCGGGCGACGAAGCTCCGACTTAGAAGTACGGACAGTTACTACGCGCGTGATGGCATCGGTGCCCGGATGACATTTCATGATCCGACCTAGGGGCCATTTTGTAGGCGGCACTCTCGGTACCTTAACCAAAACTAACTGACCGACTTTGACCGGTGATTCTTCAATGCGCCATTTCGATCGATGCTGCAAGGAAAGCAGGTAATCTGTAGACCACAGGTGCCAGAATTGTTCAAACATTTGAGGTATTGATTGCCACCGAGACAAGCGATTAGATGGAACACTGAGCAACGTCGGTTCAGGGACAGCATTTACAGGTCCTCCGATCAGAAAATGCCCGGGTGTGAGCGCATCGAGATCACTAACATCGTTTGACAGCGGTGCGAGAGGGCGGGAATTAAAAGCGCACTCAATCTCACAGAACAAAGTCGTTAGCTCCTCGAACGTGGGCGTATGAGCGCCGATTACGCGGTTAAGATGGTACTTCATCCGCTTTATACCGGCCTCCCAAATTCCGCCGAAGTGAGGAGCGGCCGGGGGTATAAAACTCCAGGAGGTACCATCGTTGGACAACAGATCCTTGAAGTCCGTGTCCGATAAAACTTGTCGAAAAGCGCGATTGAGTTCCGATGCGGCACCGACGAAATTAGTGCCTTGATCGCTGTACATACAGCTGGGAAGCCCTCGGCGCGATGTAAAGCGTTTATAGGCTGCGATGAACGCAGCCGTAGAGTAATCCGAGATAACTTCCAGGTGTACTGCTTTGACAGCCAAACAAACAAACAAAGCGGCATACGCAGCATGCGATTTACGACCGCGTCCGGCGGCGCTGCGTACCTGAAAAGGCCCGGCGTAGTTTATACCGCAGTGGTAGAAAGGGCGTTCGGGCCTAGTAATGCGCGGAGTCGGTAGGTTACCCATTAAGTGTCGGGGAGTCTCAGCCTTTAGGCATACACATTTGGTGCAGTGGAAAATAACCGACCGAATTATCTTTTTCCCTTGAATTAACCAGATGGTCTGTCGTAGTGTCCGATGAGTCAATTGAACGCCTCCGTGCAGACACCGAATCCGGTGCACGTGATACACTAGGAGGCGACGTACTGGGTGATTGCATAAAACGATAGGATGTTTCACAGTGCCAGGTAGTTTGGCGTTAGTTAGACGACCACCGACGCGGACAAAACCTTCGTCATCCAGGTATGGATTCAATGAGAAAAGAGGGCTCTTCGGTGAGACGTGTCGATTCGACTGCAAGGCTTGCCGTTCTTGCGGCAGTGAAACGGACTGTAACCATCGAAAGATATACTTTACTGCATTTTGAAGCTCACACGCACTCAGCGGACCGGTCAAGCGCTCGTGTGTCAAACGGCGACGCCATCGAAGCACGTACGAAGTGATCCGTAGAATACGCAGCCACGATGATGAGTTCTGTGCGAGGACGACCGAAACCGAATATATACTTCAACAAGTAGAATCTTTAGTTCATGAAAAGCAGCTTTTAAAAAATGGGACTATACATAGAGAACAGAAGAATACATAATCTATAAAATAAATGTGCTATAGCCAGAAAATCGTTTAAGAAAAACGATAAATTTTATACATTAAAAATTTGGATGCAAGGTACGGTTTAACTACACCACATCATGTTTACAATAGTGGGGGAATTTGTTGTCGGAAACGGCAAAAAAGTGATCAAAGCACATCGATTTCGTGCATCAGGCACATTTGACTATCGCAACGTCATTGCGAAGCTCACAATTGGTGCTACATCCCTTTAAGCAATACTCCGCTGGTGTTAAACATTTGTCTGGTCTTTCATTTATGTAACCGCTTTTCCACCACGCATACCTGAACATATTTACAAATCTTGGGGAAGAAAATTGATTATGGATCAGCGACTGGATTTTTAAAATATTATTCCTTAAATGTAAATTAATGTTGTAATCGTAAGAAATAATGATATCGGAAAATTGTTTCAATAAATTTTTCCACGGCCTAAACGTGTATACGTCAAGTGGTTGTACTAATCCAGTTGTTCCGGCTGGAATGGTTAACATTTTTACGGATATTTCCCCTATATTAATATCATTAAATTTTGTCTCCTTTTGGCCTGTCCATGAATCTAAAAGAAGTATTGATTCTTCATTAGTGTTTGGCAGATACACATCCTGATACCATTTTATTGCCATCTCGGATGTTAATTTACCTGATTTTGTGGCAAAGGTCACGATAATATCAGCTTTATACATATTCTTTTTGACAATCGGTCCAAACTTCCCTTGTGGCTCCTGTAGAACTAACATCAATTTTCCACTTGCTGAAATGAATGGTTGAATGATATAGCTGTACGTTAAGGAATTTAGGGACTGCGCTAGGCATTCTACCTTTAAAGTACCTTCAAATGATAAGGTACGATCAACGTGTGTCTCTAAATTAAATCCCGACTGGTCGGAATTAAAAACATTTTCCAGTCCTATCGTTTGCATTTAAGACTTTACTTTAGAAATATAATCACGAGATTTTTTAATCACTTTATCTTTGGTTTCAATTTGTTTTTTAGTTATAAATTTATTAATTTTTCTTGAAACGATTGCGTGTTTAACTTTAAAATTATGAATCCATTTTGCTGACGCTGTGAAAAGATGACGTGATAAATTAAACTTTGCTCTTGCCTCTAAAGCCCATCTTTTTGAATCTAAATCATTAACTGGAACTGATTTATCAGAAGCATTTTTAAAGTGTTCCAATACATATTGAGAAATTTTAAGCAGGTTTTCAGTTCGCGTTCCACCTGCCTTAATTTGTTCTTCCCATCTATATAAACATAGAACACTTACTACTCTTTTGAATCTATTCTGAACCGAATCCAGACTTCTACATTTCTTCTTTCCACCACGCCAAAATTCAACTGCTCTCCTTTTTTAGTCGCTGTCAATATCAACATCCAGTTTAATTTTCTTGTTTTCATTTTCAAAAACTTTGAAATTCTCATCAAGCTCTTCATCAACAATTACCTAGAAAATGGTTTAAAGCCGTCCAATTATGTTTAAATTAGATTAATTAACATTTTTCATGATAAAATGTATTCAATTACATGTCGCGAACTGGCGTAGAGCAACGGCATTGACATTCACTAGCAGTCTGTTGCAAGCAATGGCGACAGATCGTAAGCATACATGTGTCCGGAACTGACCAATCACAAGCGCGCTCACGTTAACATATGTCCAGTTCTCCCGTTTGCACCCGGTATATAGATTTTCACACCTGTACAATAAATATTTCATATATGCTATTTTTAAGAAATATTGGAAGCGCGCGCTAATTACGCGGAAAACAATCGCCGTCCGGATATTCGGGAGTTAGATTAAATTTCTTGATTTATCTTAAATATCATTTACTTTATTCAGTTATCGATCTATAAATATGTAAACGCGTTTTATTTATCTATCCAATGTACAATTTCAGTTAAGTATTAATTATCCGCCCAATCAGACCATTGTCACGGGACGTTAGACCAACGGGAACATCGCTCACATGTACCGGATGCCGGAATCTGCACGTAAAAACGCGAGAACGTTCTAGGACTTATTACGAGGATATAAACGCAAGGCAGCATGCGGCAGCCGGTCTCTTCCGTTTCTAAACGCCGAAAAGACTCAACGCTGCTCAAGTTTTAATAAACCGCCTCCATTACCACTCAATCCTGCTGGCTATTATTCACTAACCCTCATTCAATCATCTATGGCTACGGATTTGGCGTTTACGGCGAAAAGGTGTTGGGGTACTCAGCGTTTGTGGGGGGAGGAGCACCACAAAAAGAGCGACGGCCATTTCCCCCAAGGCGGCTCTTAACGAAGTATTCGCTGCAGCGCCATCTGTAGGTAAGGGGTTAAAGTTCGGCACATAAACACTACCTCGTGATAGTGGTTGAGTGAACAAACTACGTCGGTTAAATTCATTGCGTAACTTTAATAATACAGTGTTTATTGTTAATTTGTAAAGACGCGAAACATTGTATTACAAAGGTAAATATACAGAATTTTAAATTATGTAACTATACAGTAATAATAGTATATTATACATAGTTATGAAAACGTATACTTTGCATTTCTTTTATACATATCAATTTTTTAAATATCTTGATTTTCAATGCCTAACCTACAATTTTCATGACTGGTGGGGTGTTAAGGGTATTTTCTCCAAAAGTCGGAAGTCAGATTGGACTGTGGCGGCACCTACAACTTTTAAGTGTACTGATTGGAATGACATCTGCCGACAATATTACGAAGTTCGACTTTCGTCCTCTCGTCAGTATCGTATCAAACATTTTCTCGAGGGGTTCTTAGCGGGGCACCAAAATTTTGTTTGCATGTGTATGAATACACATGTATAGGAGCGACGACGGGATGTCAGTCGGGGAAGGCCGAGATCGCCAAGAGTCCACCCGAAATTCGGTGCTATAGCATATATATATATATATGCAGTTACCGCGATCGTCCGAATGTTTCGACGGCGAAGCTCATTTTCTCTCGTGCAGTAGAACTTTTCCCGGCAGCAATCCGACGGATTCGGACAGGTCACTCGTACATACGTCTCCCGTCGGAAAATCGTACGAAGTTATCGCATAGAATAGATGGCAAAAACGAAGTTGTCAAAATAACATTAGTTTACATCCTAATTGTACGTTGAACGCCACATTTTTTGTCTTGTAGATTTTAATCCTCAAAAGTCGACAATCGCGTTGAAAATGATTTATATTTATATCTTTTAAGATATTAATTTTAATGTTTTGTTGTATAGGAAAATGTTTTACACAGATTCAATTTATTTTCTGTCGTTTTTCTCATTGAAGGGTGTTACCACCATTATTTCTACATCTTTATATTTTAATTTTCAACTATGGTTTTATTTGTTTTCTCATCATTTTCGACCTAAAACATACAGGGTGGTACCAATGTACAAATTGTAATTTTTTATCAGTTCATAATTTTCCATTCTTTACCACTTTTTTCAAATCCATGTCAGAAGTTTAAAATGACAAAATATGCATAGAAAAAAAATCATCACTGAAAAATATTAAAAATTAAAAGACAAAATGCATTTATAGAAGTCCAATTTTACATTTTTTACACTAAACAGAGCTTGAACCATCTTAAAAGACTTTTTACTAATAAATTGTGTGACTTTATCAATAAAAGACTGTAATTTTTCTAAATATTTAACGACAGTTGATAATGGAAAACATGTAAATTCACAATATACAGAAAATTATTGAATTTTTGTATATTCTTTACCAATAAATTGTTATAAACAATTATTGTTCATAAACAAAATAAAACGGGTATTTTATTTTTAACATATATCATACTTTCAATGCTTAGTTTGGTGCTAACTGCTATATGCTATAGGCATAAGAAGAGGCGGGTTTTCGTTTGTATTGTTTACTTATTATTTTTCACACCTAATTGGTGATTTTTTACAAAACATTATGCATGTTTTGCATCTAATTTTTCCCGTAGAATCGATTCGCGCAGTCAGATTTTCCCTGAAACCACTTTTAATGAAATTCTTGATAACAAATTGTTATAAACAAGTGTTTTTAAACACAAAAAAAAACATGGGTATTTTATTTTTGTCATATACCCTATTTCCAATAGTTAGTTTGATGCTATCTGATGGGCCTTAATTAACGCACTTCCTAATGTAATTAATTTGGAGAATATATTCCATAACATCATAAATATATAAAGATTTAGAAAACAAATATTAAAGGTGGAGAATTAAAAATCTTACAAAATTATGACGAATACCCAGATGTAACTTAAAAATATTGCGAAAAACAATTTTTTTTAAATTTTTTATTTTGGGCCCTGAATCGTAACGTTCTTCAGTTTCTAAATATTAATCGAAAGTTTGACGAGAAAAATACGTAAATTCATAATTATTATTTGTAAAAGAATGGATTTTGAAGATAGATAAAATCATAAACGTATTCTTCAAAATGTGGAAGTAATGAAGACACTTTTTATGCACTATTTAATATACCTGTGCATATGGCTAAAGTATTTTATATTTATTGGTAAAGAATATACAGAAATTAAAAATTTGGTTGTAATATTGTCAATTTTTATTGTTGTTCACTGTCAACTGTCGATAAATATTTCGAAAAATTGGAGATTTTCTTTCTATTGATGAAGTCACGCAACAACTTTTAAATGAATGTTGATGGGCAAATAAAGAAAGAACAATCAGAAACCTGCCAGAGAATTATAAGAAGTCCATTTACAGAAAAAAATTTTCAGAAGAGTCAAACACTGTCAAATTTGGTTATTAAAATTGTCACTTTTATTAGAATTTTTTAATATTTTCAACGTCGAATTTTTTATGCATATTTTGTAACCAATCGATTTCTTGCATGCATTTGAAAAAAAGTATATGTGGAATACGTCTAAAATGATGCAGGCAGACCGATGGCATTTTAAGAATTAACTTCAAGATGCACTATTCTACTTGAAAACTAAAAAAATACGTGTTTGTTTACATTT
Organism: Trichopria drosophilae; assembly: GCA_030407085.1. Taxonomy (NCBI): domain Eukaryota; kingdom Metazoa; phylum Arthropoda; class Insecta; order Hymenoptera; family Diapriidae; genus Trichopria; species Trichopria drosophilae. The sequence goes on along the minus strand of CM059587.1, from coordinate 47,403,875 downwards.
TTATAAACAATTTTTTTTATTGGTTACCAAAATTTATTACTTCAAATTTTGTCAATAAAACAAATTTTTTTTTAAGTTGCTCATTAGGATGCTCTGAATTTACTTATAGCTGTTTGAAGTTTATAAATCAGTAACAATTGCAATTTTTGTGTGAAAAAAGGGTAAAATTTGTTTAAATCGGTTTTCAACTGATTTTACTAGTTTATACGAGGGACATTCAATCGTTACTAATGGGTGTTTTGTTACAAAATGATACGCTCAAAAGTTGTCAATTTTCAAAAAAAGAGAGTACGAAATTTTTTTTACATTCCTTTTTTCAAATATCTTTGTTGCCAAAAAATTGTCCACGTTTTCAATTAACAGTTTATCGTTGCTATTAATTTGAAAAAATGTCGATAAAGTTATTCTTGTAAGACACTTTGTAAGCTTTCATTTTGTTCATATGAAATTTTGTCGTAATATCAATACCAACAAAGATATTTGCAAAAAAAGGAATGGAAACAAACTTTGTACTCACTTTTTTTCAGAATTGACTACTTTTGAGCAAATCATTCAGTAACGATTTAATGTCTTGCATTTTCTTTATATATATATTATGATTTTTTCCGTGTATCATGTCTCTCCTTGAATTTCGTATTTAGGACGATGCAAAGTATCATTTGATAGGTAATTCATAGTCAATATTTAGATGCATGTTACTTTCGGTATATGTTTTACAGATGACCAGCTATGACCAATTTAAAAAACTTAAAAAAACACGGGGTGAAGCGGCGATATCGTGGTAAAGGGGGCTCTGAGACGACTATCATAAAATTAAGTGCAAGTCATAATTTGTTAAGTTATTATTGTTTGTTTTAATAAAAATAACATTTCCACTCATTGGTGGAATGAACCTCTTCAGGTATATCAAAATTTCCAACAACAGTAAAAAAAGAAATTGCATATTCGGAAGCTTTGAATACTCGTATTATATCCGGGTCACATATTTTAACTTCGTCTTAAGGAATAGAGACATCCAGGAAAAAATTTCGCCTCTTCACCCCAAAGCATCATTTGAACTTACAGAGAGGATATATCATTATAAACACACAAAAAAGGAACAATTCATGTTTTATAAATAAGTCCAAAAAAATATACTTTTAGAATAAATATATAAATGGGGATTATTAAACTATCAAAATGAAAATATAGGCCAATCTGAGAACAATGTACAGGAAAATGACTTGAAAATTTTGTTTAAAAATTACGTTTCTAGCTCCCAAACGTAGTTAACAAAACAAAAATTGAAATATCATGCCTCAAAATGTGAAAAATTGTGTAAACAAAGAAACCGCACATGATATTTTACAATCACTAAGATCATAATAGAAATATTTGAGATTCGTCACTTCGCCCCGTTCGCCGCTTCGCCCCGTCTTCCCCTATAAATATATATATATATATATATATATATATAATTATATTTATATATATAATTATATATAAGCGTTTCTCGCTTATAAATAAAAAATAACTATTCGGATCGCAAAATGATTCAAATAAAAGTTGTAGAGGATGAAATTACGAACAATTTTTATTTTTTTTTATGTAATGCTGTACGTTCAATATTTACGGAGATATGAAGGTTTAATGAGTACCAGTTATTATGGTAAAAACGGCTTCCAAATGCACTAATTTTTTGAAGGTATGCTGAATACCAACTGTACCTTATCTTTATGTCTTCGAGGTCGCTAATTACGAATCCGAAGTCAGAATGACGGAATTCAAAATGGCGGATCCAATATGGCTGCTCTGAACCCTATTTCACTGTAAATTATTGTAAATTACACAACATTTATGCTGAGATTATAAAGCATATATTTTTTGTTTGGGTCTCTGATTACTTGTCGCTATTCGATTTTCGGTCGACAATCTCAAGTGATTTCAATAGAAGCCTCTGAACCAATCGTAGTATATTCCAGTAATTAGTACACGCAAAAAAAGGTTTGGTTGCTGCAACCTAAATTTTTGTTCTGCCAACCGAACTGGCTGGTTACTATTGGCTCCACCGAATTCACGGTTTGCAGTAACTGAATAGGTTCGGTTGAAATAAAATAGTTCCAGCGACCGAACAGTTTGGTGTGTTAGGTTGCTTCAACCAAACAGCCCAATAGGAAATTAACAACTAGCGCAGTACAGGCTGCCAGCACTGGGCCAATACTGGATTAACTTTGCATCAATGTTCATACTCCAAGAGAAAATTCGATTAATGTTGGTATGGAAATTCCATGAAAAATATTTGTCCCACATCAAATTAAAAATTACTGTGCTTACACGGTAGAAATTATTGGGTTACAGAATTGTAAAAAACAGAGCCACGGGCGCGGCTCTGAAAGGTAAATCGGGATTGCGGTACACACCCCAAATCCAGATGGCGTAGTAGCCCGAAAGCGATGTCGCATATTATTTAGTACATATGTCGACGAACGCCGTTGAAGAACGTAAGCCGTGAAGTACATCTTCACATATCCTCAAGTGTGTCCGTACAGACAGAGTATAATACGACTTTATGCAGCAATCGAAGCGCATATTCAGAACATATATTTTGACAATAGAATCAATATTATCCCCTGGCAATGTCTCGAAAAATATCAAATATAAGGGACCCTGAAGAAGATGAACTTATCAGCAGTGATGATTCTGATGAATCCTCCGATGACTTATCTTCTGATGAAAGCAATGATGATTCTGATGACATGATGCTCGGTGAAAATGAATCAGCGGATGTAGATGTTCCAAATGAAGTATTAACTTCTTGGAGAAGAGTGCGTGCTAATACGCCTATAGATGCGACTCGATTTAAGTTTACTGGTAAATCAGGCATAACGATGGATACTGATAATCGATGGAAAGAATTAGATTACTTGAAATTATTCATTGATCAGAATATAATTGATACAATAGTGAACGAAACTAACCGTTTTGCTGCCAAGTATATCGCAAAAAATTATCCTGAAAAGTCTGCTCGTGAGAAGTACAATTGGGTACCTGTAGATAAAGATGAAATATGGGTATTTTTGGCAATTTTAATTTATCAAGCTATAGTGATAAAACCAAGACAGCGATGGTATTGGTCTACAAATAAAGTTGTGGTAACTCCTTTTGTAAAACAAATAATGACTTTGAAAAGATACGAAAAGATTATGAAATTTTTGCACTTTGCAAACAATGAAACGTACAATGAAAAGACACATCCAAATCCGAAGCTGAAGAAAATATACGAAATATTTACAGCTGTAAATACCAACTTTGAAAAATCATACAAACCAGAGCGTGATGTTTCTATAGATGAAAGTCTTATGGCGTTCAAAGGTAGATTGAGTTGGAAACAGTACATACCTAGTAAACGTGCTAGATTTGGATTGAAATTTTACATGATGTGCGAAAGTGAATCTGGTTATATTTTGAAAACAATCCTTTACACGGGTAAAGAAACTGAAAAGGGCTCCACTTACAAAGAGTATGGTGTAACAGGACAGATCGTAATGACCCTCTGTGAGAAATTGCTCAAACAAGGGCACTGTCTAATAATGGATAACTTTTACAATTCACCAGATTTATTTGATTTATTACTCAGCAACAAAACTGATGCATATGGAACATTGAAAAGTAATAGAAAATCGGATTTTTCAAAAACAAAGTTGAAGAAAGGCGAATCTGCTTGCTGGATCAAAGACGGCATGATGGTTATGAAATGGTGCGATAAAAAGGAAATTTCGCTTATAAGCACTTGTCATGAAGTCTCATTCGAAGAAGTTCAAGCAAAGTTTGGACCTAGTAAGCAGAAACCATCAGTCGTTTGTGACTATAATTTCACAATTGGTGGAGTAGATAAGGCAGATCAGCAAATGGCTTCATATACAGTAATGAGAGATCAGCAGAAGAAGTGCTATAAAAAAATTTTCAGACACTTACTTGATCAATGTCTTTTCAATGCATATGTTTTGCGCAAAAAATATAAAAATAAAAATGAGGAACACCTTTCATTTCTCATGCAGATAATTCTTCAAATAATAAGGACTCATCAAAAGGATGGTGGACATGTTGCAAACCGTGGAAGGCCACGTATTGAAAATTCAGTAATTGGAGAGACTACCCCTATGAGACTGAAAGAACGTAATTTCCCGGCATTTATACCACCGACAGAGAAGAAAGAAAATCCGACAAGAAAATGTTTCATTTGCTGTCACAAAGAAGAAAATAATAAAAAAGTTAGGAGAGAAACACGTTACTATTGTGGAAAATGTGACATTGCCCTATGTGCGGCGCCATGCTTTGAGATTTATCATACTAAAGAATGTCTTTGAATATTATTTTGAACATCAGTGATGCGCATTTATACTAAAGTAAACATAACAAATAAATAAGTACATGAACATATACAACTGCAAACATATAGAAAAATAATAACAAAAAATTTAAATATAAAAAAAAATTAGAAAAAAATAAAACAAAAAAAAAATATAAAAAATTAAAAAATACAAAAAAAGTGAGGTGCGAAATCGAACTTTGGAGCCTCCCCGTGGCGCACCTTGGGTATATTGAGGATGATATAGCTAATCCAAGTCGTAACAATAATACTAATGCTTCGGCACAGGGTTTGCCATATTGAATTTCGTGATGCATAATCAGACAACACGAAAACTTATACACTCATTATTCTTAGATAAAAGTTGTGTAATTTACACTGCAAGATTCACACTGTTGTGTAATTTACACTGGATCATTTACACTGAAATGGTGTATAAGGCAGCCATATTGGATCGGCCATTTTGAATGTCGTAATTTTGACTTGGATTCGTAATTAATAGCCCCGAAATCCTATATACTCATAACTCTTAGCATAGAAGTTGTGTAATTTACAATCATTCACACTTCAATGGTGTGCAGAGCAGCCATATTGCATCGGCCATTTTGAAATTCCTAATTATGACCTCGGATTCGTAATCAGCGACCCCGAAAACCTACATACTCAATGTTTTTAGTGTAAATGTCGTGTAGTTGACAAGTATTTACACTGAAATAGGGTACATGGCAGCCATATTGCATCCGCCATTTTGAATTTTGTAATTCTGACTTTGGATTCATAATCAGCGAGCCCAAAAACCTAAATACTCATTATTCTTAGCATAAATGTTGTGTAGTTTAGGATCATTCTCATTGAACTAGGGTGAAAAGCAGCCATATTGGATCCGCCATTTTGAATTTCGTAATTCTGACTTCGGATTCATGATCAGCGACCCCAAAAACCTACACATTGATTATTCTTAGGATAAAAGTTGTGTAATTTACAATTAATCAAACCAAAATAGAGTTCATGGCAGCCATACTGCATCCGCCATTTTGAATCTCGTAATTCTGACGTCGGATTCGTAATCAGCGACCCCGAAAACCGCCGAGTAAGAATTTCTAAGCAGTTTCGTGACTTTTTGTGTCCTCTATCGTTTGCTAAAATTTCCACATAAAAATCAAGAATTTCCAAATTTTTCAAAGATTTTCACGACCGCTATAGTATGAAAATTGCGAAGATATGAATTTTTCATCCATGCAGAATGAATCTACAGGTCTTCAGCTTTCATATAAGCCCCAGCAGCTATTTTTAAACGCAACGGATCAAAAGATATGATAAAGGGTGTTTGGACGAGTTAACTCGTCTCTGCACTCAGGAGGGTTAATAAACAAATACGCACAATCGGAACTTTTTTTTGCGATAATCAATAATTACTCTAAAACCGTGCTTCGTGTGCGAAAAGTGCATAGAATGAAAGATGTAGATAATGAAATTTTTAATGTATGTGTTTAATAAAAAAATCATTTTGATCATAAATCCACGACGGTACAAAAGAAAAATATGAAAAATTGCTATTTTCACGTACTTTTTTGTCAATAAGTATTTTTTGGCTACTAAACTATTTGGCTATAAACAATTGTTTATAATTTGACTTTTTTGTATGAAACTTCAAACGGCTATAACTTCACCAGTTCATCGTAAAAACTCCAACCGGTGCTCATTTTACAGATATTCTCAACCTCTTCAAAACACTTTACTATACTATTACTGTGTGAATGTAGCAAAAAAATACTTATTTACAAAAAAGTACGTGAAAATAGCAATTTTTCATATTTTTCTTTTGTACCGTCGTGGATTTATGATCAAAATGATTTTTTTATTAAACACATACATTAAAAATTTCATTATCTACATTTTTCATTGTATGCACTTTTCGCACACGAAGCACGGTTTTAGAGTAATTATTGATTATCGCAAAAAAAAGTTCCGATTGTGCGTATTTGTTTATTAAACCTTCATATCTCCGTAAATATTGAACGTACAGCATTATATAAAAAAAAAAAGAAAAATTGTTCGTAATTTCATCCTCTACAACTTTTATTTGAAGCATTTTGCGATCCGAATAGTTATTTTTTATTTATAAGCGAAAAACACGCAATCCTCGCGCTCATTACAGTTGATCCGAAAAACTGCCAATATTTGAAAAAATCTCTCGACTTCTATTGATCGTAGTTTCAACAAGTTTTCTTAAAAAATGAAATAGTGCGGAATTTTTTTAGCTACAATTGTTGTATCTTTCTTTTTTCCGTTTAAAGTGATACGTAAAATAAAGTGAAGGGCAGCTTGTACGGATGAGGACTTTTGAGACAGTAAAAAGTACAAGATAAGCCTGTTTCCAAATTTTAGCCAACTACTAATTTTTAAATACAAATCGAAAAATATCGGCCCACTTTAGTGAGCTACAATGCAATTATTTCTAACAAATTTTTAAAAACAAAAAAATTGTCAAGTATTGCTGCTGTCCTAGCAATGATCATTACGGTTGAACGTTATGAAATTTTGTAAGTGTGTAATATACACTATATTAATATATAAATTATAAAAAATATAAATTATATTAATTTTTATAATAGATTTTTTTAAAAGATCAAATTACGACCAATTTTATAATCGAGGTCATATCGAACTTTAATAAAATGCCATTGACATACATTTTCTACGTTCTACTTTTAATTTTAATAAAGTAGTAAATGCGTATCCGAAATCCCAAACCTCGTTTAAAAGCACTACAACATTTGTTGCATTAAAACCAAAATAAAATGAATAAAAATGCATTCAAAATTTCAATCCATTTAAATTCATTTCCGTTTACTTGGGATATGCACTATATCCTAAACACAAAATGGACAGTGAGTGCAGATATACTAAAAAATTATTTTTGAGAATCGACCACATAAAAATCGGTTGCAATAAAATAAAAAACGAACATTTGGTTGAAACATGATATAGGTAAAGTGTGATATTATTCTATGAATAAAATGTCGTTGATATATAAGCCTTTCTATATTGATCTTTAAAAAACATAGTAAAGGCGTATCCGAATTTCAACAAAATGAAATAGTGTTCTATGACCCAAGAAGCCCGAACCTCGGCGGCTACATAGTATAATCCGCATCGAAAGAAGGCTGGCACGATCGGCGAAGTTATTTCTTATGTATACGCATGTGTGCGTCCCTCTTACACGCTAGGTTGCTTGTGTGAGTGTCATAAGGGAAGCGGGCCCCGCTAAGCACCCGTAAAAACATACGGTACTGGTATACGCCCGAAGCGACACACCTCGTAGAATCGTGGAACTATTTCCTGTCATTTTTCACCTTGTTTCCGCCATTGCTCGCTTCGAATCGTAGATGCAAAAATTTCGCTTCAATTCGAAATAAAACGACATGCAATTATTTGGAATAGAAGCCGGCCGATGTCAAGAATGGACGCAAAGGCCCCTTTTTGGAAAAAATGCTATGGATAATGAGTAATTAACTGTTTTTGTGGTGCTCACTAACACACGTAAAGCCTGTGTACATGTGCCTTCAAAAAGGGTCGTCGGAAATCATTTTTTTACGGGCTTAAAAATTTTTTTTTGCCAAAAAAGGGCCTTTGCGTCCATTCTTGGATAAAAAGGGCTCATGATTAATGCGTTTCCAGCACGATTCCATAAAAATTGAAGGAGAATTTTTGCATCTACGATTACTTCCGGTCTAGAAGTTCCAAAGCCGCCACCGTGGCGTTCCGGTGCTCGGAGAGAGCACCCTCAAGGGATTTGCTGTTTTAACCAGAAGACGATCATTCTCAACCAGAAGTCGAGCAACCAATCATACCTGGACACTACCATTTCGAACGGAGAAAAAATGGAAGGAATTATGAACTTCAGGAAATAACCACCTCAACTCGACAAAATGCAAAAAGAGGTTATCGTTGAAATACAAACCGGGAGCTTGATTACGGGGAATCCTCTACGTCATCAGACTCTGTTTAAAAGAATTGTTAAAAAGCCTCAATTCAATTAGTTTTAATAAAAAGATATCATTTCCGAACGTGAAATTATTTTTAAATAATTTTATAATCAACGAATCACTAAATTAAACAGTCGAATATAACCACAAGATCCGCGCTTTAGTTCAGAATATTTTAAAATGCAGTCAGGCGCCTTTATACTTGCAAACTTCAGAAACAGTAATTGTTTAAATCTATTTAAGTTTTTGTTTTATTTACGCCTTTTAATTTATTTATTTCCACAGCAGTTAAGAACAACATAACCGAATGTTGCCATCTATAATTTAGTTCTCGCATCTTTCAAGAATAGTTATTTGCATCTTTTCTAATAAATGGCATTATTTCTGCCATGTTTATACTATCTACTTTATCGTTATACTCGTTCCAATTCAACGATCAACACGATTCGCGGCTAATCTTCAGGGAGTTTTTACGGAACTTGACCGTCTACAGGTACCATACTATTACTACGTTAGTAACCCCTCACTAAAGTGAAATTAAATAATATTTAAATATGTTGTTCGACAAAAATAACTCTATAAAATGTTTGCGTTTAGTATTTTGTGAGTAAATATTAAAGTATGCAAAGAACTGCTAAATTTTCTGTTAAACAATATATTTTTTGTACTAAACCCGCATTTATCAACATGTCTGCTATGTTTCAGTAAAAGTTACTCTTGTTCACGTAGTAATATACAGGGTGATTCGCCATTGCATACCCAGCCGCGAACGGTAGGTTCATTAGTTAATACTAAGCAACTATAGTTTTTAAGTTATTCCGCATTGAAATCAACCAACATGAGCTTTAGAAGCTTGATTGTCGAGAAGATATTCGAATGGCAGCACTGTCGCCAAACGTCCTGAACAGAAACCAAAGACAAATGAACATCGGCGAAAAGTCGCGCGTTTTTTGTTTTCGGACAGGCCCGAGTCCTTCGAATTCAACTGTCAGAAATACCGATCAAAAAGAATTTTCCCGGAAAAAATTAAATGCTCAAACACATTAGGCATAATCGATAGTGGCCATTTATAAAAATGCAATGTGAAGATTAAAATGCTATTAAACAATTATAAATAACAAAAAAATCAATGAAATCGGGGAAGCTGGTAAAAAATGCAAAAAATGTTGAAACGATGCTTAGAAATAACTTCCTACCTTAAAATATGGCAGATGGCTCGCTGACATCATCTGGAAGGCGACTGTAGTTAACATCTTGTGGTCTACATTTTTTGAACAATTGTTTATAAACAAATATGCCGACGCTATAAGCAATTGTACATGCGTGCAGTTTTGATTTTCGTACTACCTTCAAATGTTGCAGAAAGTTAGGTGAAAGCATCGCGAAGGCGACTGCAGTTATAAACCCATGGATTACATTTTTTTAAACGTTCGTTTATAAACAAATAGTGCGGACACCGTAAGCAATTAGACCTGCAGTCAAGTTTTGATTTTTGTACTACCTTCAAATTTTGCAGAAAGTTAGCCGAAAGCATCGCGAAGGCGACTGCAGTTATAAACCCGTGGCCTATATTTTTTAAACAGTCATTTACAAACAAATACTGCCGACATTATAAACAATTGGACCTGCACTACAGTTTCGATTTTTGTACTACTTTTAAATTATGCTGAAAGGTAGCTGAAAGCATCTTGAAGACGATTTTAGTTATAAATCCGTGGATTACGATTCTTAAACAATTTATAAACAAATACTGCCGATGCACAGTAGGGCAAAGCCCCGATTTCGTAGCCAAAAATTCCACATTACCGATATGACGGTTTTCGAGGTCGCTGATAACGAATCTGATGTCCGATTTGAAAAATTAAAAAAAATGATTCCAATATGGCGGACGCGAAATTCGAATTTCTATTAATTTGACTGAACTGGATACTGGGGGGGTTTTAGGGGTCGCTGATTACCAATCTGAGGTCAGATTTTCAAAATTCAAAATGGTGGCTCCAATATGGTGGTTCCAATATGGCGGACTAAAATTTTGAATTTCTATTAATTTAACTGAAAATGGATACTCAGGGGTTTTTGGGGTCGCTCATTACGAATCTGAGGTCACATTTTCAAAATTCAAAATTGCGGATTCAGAATAGCGGCCAAAACTGTTTATACGTTGAAAATATGACGTGAAATCTCAAGTAATTTGGTTTTAGAGGTCATTGCTTTCGATTGTGACCCCCCACCCCCGCCCAGACTTCATCTACGCCTCCACCCGTCCGTCGTCGTCGCTCGTGGCCGCCTGCAAAAAACCGAACTTTCCGGGGGGCCACAAAAATCCGCACGGCGCGCCGGATGGTAAGAGAGGGCGCCAGCCGAGCCGAAGCTCGACAAATTTATGGGCGCGCCGCACGCGCTGGTGTGCCCGCTAGCTCAGCCCCGAGTTCCCGGCTCGGCAAGGGAGAGGGCGGTATTCTCTGGCGCAGACTATAGACTACGCGACCACGGCCGACGAGGACGGTTCTCCACGTTCATCGCGCCCTCTCTCGCGCCCCAAACCCCGGACGCCACATTCTACTCGCGATTCCCCGATACGCGACGACGCGCGATTCCCCGACGGAGAGCTCGACAGGGACTTCCTAACACGATGCCCTGCGACGAACTCGACAGGGACTTTGTGCACGCGGTGCCTGGCGACGAACTCTACCAGGACTTTTCTAAATACGGTGCCCTGCGACGAACTCAACAGGGACTTTTCGCACGCGGTGCCTGGCGACGATCTCTACCAGGACTTTCTAAATACGGTGTGCCCGCCGACGAACTCGACAAGGACTTTTGAAGCGCGCTGCCTTGCGACGGACTCGGTCGGGACTTTCGCACGCGGTCGCGGCGCCCTGTGACGAACCCGTCGAGGAACCGTGCTCGCCCGATACGCACGCGCCCTCCCCAAAACGACACTACAATACCTACCCTAACTTATACGAATCTCATACCGAAGCTACACTGAACGACGTTATACGAACCACACGAACTTTACCGAAACCGATCAAATTGACTGATTCTACCCCTTTTCTGAAATCTGCTAAACCCGGACAAATCACCGAAATTACGTCACCCGAAACCCACTCAAACTGACCGCGCGAATTACCAGACTGATTACTTCCCGAATTCCCTAATCTAACCATCTACACTTTCGTTACTAAATTAAAACGGATATTCAAGTTAACGTACTCACACTTATACGCAACAATTTTAGTGTCTCCGTAGAGACAGTTATCCTCACGTACAAAAACATAACAAAAACACGGCACTACCTTCCGACAGTGCGAGATAGCCTTGGCCCCGCCAGATTGCTCGTGAATCAGCAATCTAGGTAACTTAACCGCGCGGAGGGCCCGGTCCAGTTAGCATCGCACGCATGGTCCTTTCCTCACCGACAGATCGGCGGGAGTATTACCCGAGAAAAACCTTCTTATTGCACAAAAAGTCCGCTCGTTAATTCATAAGATAGCGCCACCTCGCAAGAGGGGCAAGATAACAGATAACCACAGTGTTCACTCTAACAGAGTAAAAAGATAACCAGGAAGTTCAAGGTACGATCGCTCACAAGAGCGATCCAGCGAACCAAGGTAAAATTAACGAGCTTGCGTTTTCGATCATAAGAAGCCACTCTATAAATTTAGAACGTCGACCATGCTAGTTAACGGCTCGCCAAGCCAACTGTAGATCGCGTCGCGGACCGCGGATCGGACCCGGCGGCCATCTTGTCGGCGTCACGGTGTGACGTCACAAAGCATCACGTTCGACGGAGTTTGCTTTTCACGCGTCGTATTCCCATTTTTCGTTACCGTCTTTCTTTCCGATCACCGGACACGCACTTTCGAGACGATAAAGGTAACCATACTAGATTCGATCTTACGTTCGCCCGAACCGCTAGTTATTTCTCCCGGATACCGAACGATCACCAAAGATAACCAACTGACGGCTTTTTCCTGAAGTCCTCAAAAGGACGAGGTTATCCCCCCTACCGAACCATCTCATAGAATTTTAAGAGAACGGTCTTCGATCACATTTCCGATAGTTAACCATACCGACGCGCGTAGCCTTTGGGCTTCGTCTTTCCAACAGTAACGAGAACGAACAAAAAGCGTAAGATAACCATATTTTTCCCGAGTATGCCGAAGAAAACAACGAGAGATAACCCCAGTCGCGTTAAAGAATCGAATCAAGATATTCTCCGCGAAAGACAGATTCCCGGAAGATAACCCTAGAGAAATTCGCGGTCAAAGCAGAAGTTAACCGAAGCACGATACAAACCGAAAACCCGACTCAGATAACCGAAGGCGATTCGCGTTTTTCACTTTCACTTTCACTCTCACTCGCGAAGCGGCAACGGACAATCGGAAAAGCGCATTTTATCTAAACAGCCGTGAGCACAAAGAATCCAACAACTGGCGTACGGAAAGACTTCGTAGCCGAAAACTAGATGCGCTCAGGGCTGTTGGTACCTTTGATGACCAGGCGTACCTCTCGGCTCCAGGGCTGCTACCAGCGGACTGTTGAACCTTCCACGGACTGCTGCAGACTCTGTAGACTCCCCAGACTGCCACGGACTGCTGCAGACTCTGTAGACTGCTACGGACTGGCGATCCGACGCGTCGGTTCGAATCGCGAAGCTCGCGCCGCGCCGGCCGCCGCTTACCACCTCTCTCCCGCGATCGTGAGGGTAGGGAGAGCCCCGCGGCCCGTACAGGCACGCGCGACTGGCCGTCCCCTCCCGGTACTCTCCTCTCATCCTTCTCGAATGTTCGCGAAGTTTCGGCATCTCGCCCTCGCGTACCCTCTCCTTCGCGAACATTCCAGAATCTCCACGCGTCGTTCCCCCCTGCACGCCGCAATAAGCAGCGTGATTGACGATATACCCTGGATGTTTAGGTCTCGTACCTCTAGAAATCGACAACAAGGCCGTCTTTGAGCCGACTTCCAAAACAAAGCAAATAGAAAAGTCATGTTTACGCCTAAAATATTGATCGCAAGCAATTATTATTTTCAGGAAATAATCAAATTAAAATTAAATACTGAGTAATACCCCGAATTATAGCTACCTTTATTATTACCAAATATTAATTCTTAAACTACGAATTCTATGTCTCAATTGTTGTCATATTAAAAATTAGCGCTTCTTCGGAGCAGTCCCCCCTATAATGACAACATTTCCCCGTGGATAAAAGCCTCCCGGCAGATTCATAACGAATATGGATCGTAATGTGTTGCCATATTAAAAATTAGCGCTTCTTCGGAGCAGTCCCCCCTATAATGGCAACATTTCCCCGTGGATAAAAGCCTCCCGGCTGATTCATAACAAATATCATTCAAAAAGAGCCGAATGACGTCATCACCAAAATAAATACTAGCGCTTCTTCGGAGCAGTCCCCCCTATAAGGTGATGAGATCATTTCGGAAATTGCACCCATACGAAATATTAGCGGTTCTTGAAGACCAGTCCCCCCCTTAAGTTATCCCCGTTGTGAGTCTCGTGGCAGATAGCCCTGTAACGTGTTTTGCCACGTTACACGATTCAGCAGTTTAATTAGAGCAAAAACATCGCAAAAGCATTGTAAAGTTGATATTACCCATAAAAAAACAGATCATTAATCCCTTCACTGCTAGGCGTTTTCAAATAAAATGTGCCAAAACTGGTACGAGCCAGTTTTCATCCAATTTCTATGACAATGTTAATTAGAGGGTTTTGTGGGTCGCTGATTACGAATCTGATGTCAGAATTTCAATATTCAAAATGGCGGATCCAAGATGGCGGACCAAGATGCAAAAATTTATTTGATGTAACAGAAATTTGTTACTCGGGAGTTTTTGGAGTCTAAAATACTCTCCGTCCTCTTCTTTTCGTTGAGCAGAAGAAAGAGAATGGTATAGCTGCGCAAAAATATGCGCACTTTAAATTATTTGAAGTTTCCACACTATATTATGTCAGCCATTTTGAATTGTGAGCAACCGATGACAGATTCGTTGTCAGCAACCCCAAAAACCCCCTAGTAACAAATTTTAGCAGTCACAAGTTTGAATTTTATATAATATATAATATGTAAGAATAAAGTTTTAATGGATCCGCCATTTTGAATTTCAAAAAACTGACATCAGATTCTTTATCAGCAACCCCGGAAACCCCTACGTGCCAAGTTTCATAAAAATAGGTCAATATTTTGTATTTTTGGCCGCCATTTAGGATCACCACACTCTCGGATGTCAACAGATAGCTCACCATGAATCAACATGAATTTTTACCAAAAGATTTTAATATTGTGGATTCAAATAATTGTATTCGATTTGCGTTTTTAAATGTTCCTTCCCTTATCCCAAAATTTGCGCAAATTAAAGAACGAATTTTATTGTACGGCATTGACATTTTATGTATTTGCGAATCCTGGCTTTCTCCGAAAGTCAATGATGATGATTTATTGATAAGAGGTTACAACTTCAAAAGTGCTGCTAATTATACTCCCTGGGGTATGACTCCTTTTCTTAATTCTATGAATGAAAAAGTCGACTACCTTAATGACACTATTCGCAATATCTTCGATGCGTTACGAGTGCTTTGCGGACGTCTACGATATTTATAAATCGCCTAAAGGAGTTTATATATTCGGATACCGCGAAGAATGTATTTTATTAATGAACGGAACAAAAGTAGATTGCGATTAACTTTAAAATCTCGCGATCATGCTTATTTCACAACTATTCTTGTACACCTTTTGTAGCGAATTAGCAACCCTCGTCTCTTCTATGATATTAATTTTTGTTTTTACTTCGACCCAGACCAAGTCTGGACGAAGTATTGGATTTGGTGACTTCGGGCATAAAAATCACCCTATAGTTTTTCATCAAATGTCGTCGTTTCAGACCCTAAGGAGCCCAAATCAACAATACAAAAATTTGTATCCGTGATCTTGTACGTACGTACGTCCGTACGTCCCCTTTTTTGTCTCACGATAACTCGCGAACGGATAAGCGTATAGACATAAATATTTTTTTAAATACGCGTCATGGCGTAACTTATATCTGATTAGATTTTGGCGCAGATCCATCCGTCTATTACTAAAAAACATTAGCCCCAATTAAGTTTCTTCTTAGTTTTTTGCATTTATTTTGAAAAATACAAATTTGATTAAAAAATGTTTTAAACAAAAAAGAAAGAGCATGAAATTCTCTACAAAAAAGGTTGTATGCATTTTCTTCCTAAAGTCAACGATAATGCCATAAAACTGATTTAAAATGCTTATGACTTTTTTCTGAAAATGTATTGAATTTGGTCACCTCGGCAAAAAAAGTACCCTATAGTTTTTCATCAAATTTCGACGTTTCGACTCCCTACCACCCAGGGGGAGTCTTCGCCAGCCCCTCGAGCACGGTGAACACCCACGGGCGCATAAGTTCTTTTACGCCCTTGATACGAAAATAACTATTTCGATATATCTAAAAGATGTCTTATAGTATCTAAAAGATATCTGTCAGAGATCATTTCGACACTTTCAAGACATCTTTGACGAATTATATGTATATATATTGTATATATATATATAAGATCATGATGATACAGACAGTAATTAGTAAAACACTGTAAACACATAATATGCATCGAATAGTCTATTACAATACAAGTGCTTAAAGTAAGTGTTTTGCAACTTTTATTTATTAATATTTCGGATGGCCTGTTGTCGGGGTCGAAGTTTTAAAAATGTTCATTTTCAATTTTCATACATATAAGAAACACTATATTGTTGTAACATATCTATCGAGGCCACTTGGACCTAAATATGATTAGACCCCCAAATATCAATATAATTTCATCATATAATTGAAAGCTAAACAAACGAGTATTAAGGAATAGCCGACTCTCTACTGGGTCGAAGTTTCTGAGCGAGTAAGACACCACGCCAACACTAGTTTGTATATTGCCATTTTATTTATATTTTGGAAATTGTATCTGTTTAGTTTTTATGTGTGACTCAATACTCAAAATTTATATCACGGAGAGAATATTTGAATGATTTTACGTCGACTAAAACTGGGCGAATTGCCTCAATGCCTCTTCGAGGGAATTTCTGGCGATTATTGAAGGAAATTCAGTTGATCGTTGACGCAAAATCAGTCGATGTAATCATCGGGGATACATTAGTTGATAATCGAGGCAAAAGCGGTTGATATTCGAGGCGCACCGCGTCGATAGCATATCGAGGCATCAGGCCCCGACGATCGACTTCTCACGCCTCGACCGTTCAACGTAAAATCCGCCAAATCGCCGAGGTAGCGCCGCGGAAAGGAGGGGATGGAATTGGTGTGTACATACCTCGGCGATTTGGCGGATTTTACGTTGATCGGTCGAGGCGTGAGAAGTCGATTGTCGGGGCCTGATGCCTCGATATGCTATCGACGCGGTGCGCCTCGAATATCAACCGCTTTTGCCTCGTTCATCAATTAATATATCCTCGATGATTACATCGACAGCTTTTGCGTCAACAATGAACTGAATTTCCCTCAATAGTTATCAGAAATACCCTCGAAGAGGCATTGGGGCTATTTACCTTGTAACTAGTTGACGTAAAATCATTCAAATATTTTCTCCGTGATATTATATTTTCGGGCCAGACTGCAAAGCAGCATTAGCTGTGTCTAGCCCTTTGTACTAGGTGAGTTTAGTGCAATAAAGTATGTTTTCTTAATTAGGGTTTGGTAGCTTTATCTTAAGCTGGCAAACCCTATGCTTTTTTTTTAAATATTTGAGCAACAAAATCGGTACTAGGGTAACAAATTAGCAACAAAAAAGTAACAAATCTTGCGACTATTTTGATTTGGTTTTGGTAACTTTAGCTTTGCAGCTTTAAAGACCTGTCGAAGCGTGCTACTTACCGTTACGCCTTATAAACATGTAGGAAGTACAATTCTAACTAATGAGAGTTCTTTCAGAACTATTTTATAAAATTTTGAGATTATCGTTAAACGGAACGTGAAATAGCTTGTAAAGCGTATATTCAAAATAATAAATTATTGTATTAAAATGTAATTTGTGCCATTAATTAATGTTAATTCACAAATTTTTATGATCTTCTTAAGAGATTAATCCATGTCAATATACAGAAAAGCATTGCATTAACACGTCGGATTGCACGTGGATTACATTTGTTAAACAATCGTTTGTAAACAAATAGTGCCGTCGCTATAATCAATTGGACGTGTTGTACACGTTGATGGTTGCACTACATTAAACATTGACAGAAAGTTAGCTAACAGCCCTCTAGAAGGCGACTGTAGTTATAAACACGTGGATTACATTCTTTAAACAATGTATATATAAACAAATATGCCGATGCTATATACAATTATACATGCGTACCGTTTTGATTTTTATACTACCTTCTTTCCAGCAAGTTAGCTGAAACTATTTCAAAGGCGACTGTAGTTATAAACCCCTGAATTACATATTTTAAACAATCGTTTATAAACAAATACTGCCGACGCTATAAACAAATGAACGCGTTGTACACTCTCAAATTTGCACTACATTAAAAATTGACAGAAAGTTTGCTGAAAACATCTCGAATTGCAGTTCGAGTAGCACTCGTGGCCTACATTTTTCAAACAATCGTTATAAACAAATATGGCCGTAGCCATAAACAAGTGGACCTTCACTGCAGTTTCAATTTTTGTACGACCTTCAAATTTTGCAGAAAATTGAAAACACCCTGAAGGTGACTGTAGTTATACACGCGTGGATTACATTTGTTAAACAATCGTTTATAAACAAATAGTGCCGACGCTATAAACTATTGGACGTGTTGTATACTTTGATGTTTGCGATACATCAAAACTTTACAGAAAGTATGAAAAAAGCATTTCGAAGGCGACTGCAGTTACAAATCGTGGCATACATTTATTCAACAATTGTTTATAAACAAATATGCGGACGCTATACGTAATTGTACATGAGTACAGTTTTTATTTTTGTACTACCTTCAAATTTTGCACAAAGTTAGCTGAAAGCATCTCGATGGCGACTCTACCTAGTAATTACATCGCTTTGATAAAAGGTCTTTTGCATATTTTTTCTATGCTTATATATTACTCTAAAGTTCGTTTATTTCGATTATTTTTCAACACGATGGGACTGGTGCGTAAAATGCACGCGTTGAGGTGGCAACGCTTAATGAACAGTTTCCCAACAGGCGGATTGGGACTTGTGGACCACTAGCAAAATATTCAGCCCGTGCCAGACTTGGCATCACCTGATTTTTATCTTTTGTGATTTTTTGAAGGAAAAAGTCTACCAAAGTTCAGTAGTAAGCCGCGAAGACTTGGACAGACTGCAAGAAGCGTTCGCGCAAATCACCCCGGAAATGCTGCAGAGAATACCGACAAAGGGCCTAGCCGGATAAGAATGTCACAAGTGCCTAGAGTTAACGGACAAATCGAACGGATTAATAGGGTAATAATTCCCGTAATTACAAAGATGTCTCTAGATAACCCTGGCAAGTGGTATCAACATGTTGGTCACATGCAAAGACTACTGAATTCAACGTTTCAGAGGAGCATTGGGACAACGCCTTTCCAACTCCTCACTGGCGTCAAAATGAGACATTCTGATGACATTAGATTACAAGATGTGATAGAATCAGAGTGGCGAAATCAATTCGAGAATGCACGTGATGATCTATGCAAGGAAGCTAAGATGCAAATTGAACGAGTGCAGGAAGAAAATAGAAGAAACTATAATCTTCGGCGACGAACACCTACAAAATATAGAGATGGAGCCATTGTAGCAATAAGACGTGTCCAGATGATACCCGGTCGGAAGCTTAGCGCAAAATACTTAGGCCCTTATAAAGTAACGAAAGTTAAACAAAATGATACATATGACGTAGTACTAGTAGGTGATGGTGAAGTTCCTAAGGCTACGAGTACATGTGCAGAATACATAAAGAAATGGAATTAAGATAATGTATTAGCGGCAAAATGCATTATTCGAGGCGAATAAGTGGTCAGGTTGGCCGATTGTAGGGATATGTAATCGAGCGAGTGCAATAAAGTTTAAGTTATTTGTAGTTAGCGATATGAACAAAAGGTGGCGCCGGATTCAACGGTTGAACCGCGCGGGAGTCAAGTTAGTCTAAGAAAAATCGGAGAGAGTCCGACATATAGCCGTTCGACACGTATACGTGAATATTGTACACGTTTATAATAAATAAATTGTTTTTCGGTGATACAGTGTTTTTTATCCACTCTTGATTAACATTCGCCTATTTTCCTACAATATTAACAACAAAAAAGAAAAAAGGTAAAAGCTAAAAAATAAAATTTAAAAAATAACGACATTCATAATTATAAGACTAATAAAATTATATTATACTACAATTTCGATTTAACAATTATTTGGAATAAACTGGTATATAAATATGATAGGTTAGCATGCACTTATAATAAATCTAAAGAAAGAAAAACGATATTAGTACAAAAATATAATATGAAGATTAAATATATACAAACATGTAAAAATTTATATGAACATGCAAAATAAATATCTGGACATAAATCTGGGCAAAAAAATATATATATAAACATGCGAAAAATATATAAATATGCACAAAAAAAATTGTATAGACATGCAACTAATAATTAAAATTAAAAAAGATACATGCGTGGCGTTTCGTTCAATCCCCTCCGCACTTAAACTCTTCAGTGAGCCCTAACCACACACTGATACTGAATTCTGATACCCACATGCATGATATTTATGGAGAACCCAGGTAAAAATTCCCAAATGATTGAAGGGATATTTAATTAGGAAAAGAAAAAAGGAAATCTATCTATGCTGAGTCATCTTGATCATTATTTAAAGGCAATTAATTAATAAAAAACGAACCAAATTAATGAATAGAAAATTTAGTCTGGTATATTGATCAATAACGATAAATATTTGTAATATGTACTTGTACGCGATGATAATAATAAAAATGTTCAGCAAGACGACTAAAGGACTATAAACTAATGATGTAAATATCGTTACCATTATGGATGAGAGTTAGTAAGGGGATGTTGGTTTAGGGTGCGGGTTGAAAAACCGACAGGTCGAAAAACCGACAGGTCGAAAAACCGACAGGTCAAAAAACCGACAGTCAAAAAACCGACAGTCAAAAAAACTGACAATTGAAAAGTCGACACATAAAAATTAGGCACATCGACAAGCGAGCAGTCATTTTTTAAAGTGTCGGTTTTTTTACTGTCGGCTTTTCGATTTTTGGTTTTTTGACCTGTCGGCTTTTTTATTTGTCGGTTTTTCGACCTGCACCCTTGGTTTAAGATGGGTCATGCAGGAACTATATTCCAAACTGTCAAATCGCATAGATTCTTATTGTATAAAGACAAAACTAGTGTTGAGGACTCTTTCGCGCCCAGAGTCTAGTAACAATAATAAAATTAAATTATTAAGATAGGTTTTTTTTGGAATTCAACAAAATTAAATTGGTTTTAAACCGGGCTTATTACCTACCAGGATGTTTATACCAATTGCATTAGATGTTAAAATGCTTTAGTTTGAAGATCTGTAAACATTTCAAAAAGCTTGCGTGTAATCACTTGGATTCCCAAACGCTAGGCTTTGTTAAAACATTTATAATCTCAAATAGTAATAATATTAACAACAAAAAAGGAAAAAGGTAAAAGATAAAAAATAAAACATAATAAATAATAAAATTAAAAAAATAACGACATTCATAATTATACGACTAATAAAATGATATTATGCTACAATTTCGATTTAACAGTTATTTTTGATGCGCATTTGTATAGCTTTTTGAAATTAAGATATGAATTCACATGGTAATTTTCAATTTTAGTGGGTACTTTTTCCTCATTCACGTTTATACTGAGTAAAATAGGGAAATGGTCCGTGATAGTATTATTAATTATTGCAGCTGTTATATTATCGATATCGAATTCGATTTTAATGAATAGATGATCCATTATTGAGGATGAGTTTTTAACAGTTCTTGTATATGCATTAATTGTTTGTATAAATCCAGCCTCGTATAATATGTTTAAGTAGTTCTCTGTAATATTATTAAATTTGCTCACGTCGATATTTATATCTCCAATAATAATATGCTCCTGCCTTTTATTTAAAAGATAATTATACAGATCAGATATAAATACATTTACATCAGTACTTGGCGATCTATAAACTGAAGTTATTCTAAGATTTTTTTATTGTGGGAAGGTAAATATCAATTTCTAAGAGTATGGTTGAATTGAGGTCAATAATTTTAGTGCTGTGCTTTAAGCTATTTCCTATATAAACTATTACATCGTCGCTTTTGTTTCTCTGACTATTATTGTAATATGCAGTGTAACCTGGTAGTGTGAAACATGTTCTATTATTTCAAATCCAAGTTTCTGGGCATAATATTACGTAAACGAGATGGCACTGGGCCTGAACTACGATCTCGAGTTCATCAAAATGTTTATTCGTACTACAAATACTTAAATGGCATATTAAAAACTTTGTAATTCTGGGTTTAATTAAAGCATTAATATCTTGAAAAGATATTTCTTTCGTATTTAAAATAGTGCCTGGAAACTATTTATATGTACTGACATTTTAATTAAAATTTAAAACGTGTTTATAATTTAAATTTTAATGCACTTACTGTTTTTTGTCGATTTATGAAATATGGATTCCAATGGGGTAATCAATTTTTGATATCAAATATTTCTTTCGATCTTGGTATGTGTCACATTTATCAGTTTCATACACATAATGGTTTGAATCCCTATTTAATTTATCCTTCGATCCTCGTTCTTATGATTTTACAATGTAGTACCGCTCAACTATACTGGGTGACGCATCAACTTCAGAGTAAAAAGTTTGACAATCGCCATACATTCCAACCTAACTGTCATAACGCTTTTGTTGCTTGGTGACACCACTTCTTTTGAAATTATTTTTCGAGTTTTCTTTCGTAATTATGGGAAATAGGAAGAGTTCGAAGCACACAAGCAGGTCCCGTGTAAGACGCCATCATCGTCACAGAAGTAATTCGAGTGGGAATCGAGGTATTTCGAGTCGTGAAAATAGTAACGAATCTTATTACAGAGATCACGGGCAAAAACGCCATTGTCGCGATATATCACAGTCTTCTTCTCCTGTAAAAAAATTCGAATGAAATGCTTTGGCAAAAGTTTCAAGAATTAGAACAAAAATTACTGAAACCTCCGAGCGTGTCTGATGAATCGCAGAATACCTCAAACAAAATATGCTCAAAATAATATTGGATCCTCTTTAGCAGCTTTGGGTGATGGAATTTCCTTGATTTTGACGTCAATAGATCCTGTTATCCGAAAGGAGTTATCAGAGTATTTGTTTGATGCTGGGAAAATATTGGCGGGTCTTCAACATCAACAAACTGTTGCTGGAAAACGGATTCTCTTCTTTTTGGGAAAGATCTTGCGGACAAGTTAAAATAAGCTAAAGCTGTGAAAAAATTGGGTGCGGATATTAAATTACAAGCTCCGAAGAAGAGTATTCCTCACTCTTCGACTTCGGGAAACTGAAAGGGCCCGCCGGTGAAACAGCGGCCTTACCGGGCGGGCAATTACAAACTTCCGTCATTGAACAAGCAAACAATTCGTTCCAAGGTTCAAACATCCAATGTCCGCTCGAATCTGCAGGCATCCAGATCTCGAAAAAGTCCTCAGCCGAAGTAATTGAGGTAAGCTTAATGGCTGGTCGTTCAAAATCATTTATTGGAAACTGGTCTAATATAACCCAAGATAAAATTGTTTTGACAGCTGATACTGGATTCAAAATAGATTTTTCTGGTCCTGTACATCAAGCAGGTTTGCCTAAAATTGCATCTTTCAGTTTGGTGAAACCTTTTTCCAAAAAGCACATCTGTAGTATCAGGAAATTTGCGAGTTTTGTTGGTACTCTGGTTGCATGCTGTCCAGCTCTAGATTATAGTGGGTTATATACTAAAAGTTTTGAGAGACAAAAATACTTAGCACTTTTAGAGTCTAATAGAAAATTTGAAGTGAGTTTGAAATGAGTTTATCAGCTTTGTTAAAGGAGGATTTTGATTGGTAGTTAATCAACATTCAATCTTCAGTAAAACGTATGATAAGGCCAAGACACGATCATGAGTTATTTTCTGATGCTTCTCGGATTCGTTGAGGAGCTTCACATAATAATGAATCTATCGGTGTTTTTTGGTTCGATTCAGAACGTAAATTCCACATTAATATTTTGGAATTATTAGCGGCCTTTTTGGCATTGAAAAGTTTTGCTAAGAATCTACGAGATAAAGAAATTCTTTTAAGAATAGACAATACGATAGCTCTTTCGTGCATTAACCGCATGGGCAGTGTAAGGCGTCTAGAATTAAATCAAGTTTCGAGAGATATTTGGCGTTGGTGTGAATTTAGAAATATTACTCTTTATGCAGGCTACATTCGTTCTGCAGATAATAAAGATGCAGATAAACAATCTAGAATTTCTAATATTGACACTGAGTGGGAATTGTCGAATGAAATTTTCCGACTGATAACGAATCTTTATGGGGTTCCTAATATTGATTTATTTGCATTTAGATGTAAGTGATTGTCCATAAAGAATTCCAGCAGCAATTTTTGGAAATTCTCCACTCTCCGGAAATGCGGGTTCAGAATCGAAGGGCGAGTAAAATGAATTAAACTTGTTACGCACTTCACAATTTATTTCAGCAACTTTGGTTTATAACTAATTCGCATCACAAAATGACGCGTAATTAGGACAACGTGGCCGAATCGCAATTGTCTGAACACGTTGATAGTGTGCGATAATTAACAAAATAGTATGGAGACGTATGAATCACAATAAGGTAATGTGAATTCGCGATCGTACACTTTTGGATCGCGGGTCGAGTTCGTGATTTTGTGCGCAAACTTTTCCGACGTAAAAAAGGCACCTTATGCGTTCCCGATCACGAGAAAATCTGAGCGCGTTGCGGAAATCGTGTCCGAATTCACTCACGCGGAAGTAGACGGTGCTCCCCGCGGAATCCGCAATTATCAAATCCGAAAAGGCGCTTTACCGCGAACGCGCGAACAAGACTTATTTTCGAAATAGTGAGTGTCGGCAACATGCCGTAACTAGTCCCGACATATATCGTACGCATACACAAACAGTAAGGCTAAATGCGATGGTTATTGTTCCTGGAAACGTGATCCCGATGCGTTTACTGTTAACTGGAGTACTTGGAAATTTTATATTTCCACCGATTGTAATGCTCTTACGTGTGATTAATAAGATACGTCGAGAAAGAGCCTGTGGGATTGTAGTGGCTCCTTATTGGCCCTCTCAGCCACGGTTCCCACTCTTTTTAAATTTGTGCATTGAAAAACCTTTTATGAAATAATATCCCTATATGGAAGGACAGGCTCCAATAACAACGATATGGAGCACGTCAACGAAAATGTCATCCGCCATCTAAGCGCCGAAGAAGCCTACACATACCTGGACGTACCTCAAAGACATGTCCAGGATGCGCAGGCTGCTAAAACCATCATCATTAAGAAATACCGGCGCATTCTCCGTCAGATCTGGTCATCAGAATTAACCGGGAGAAATTAGGTACCACCCATGAATATGTTGCATCACCAGTGCTTTATTCATTTGGAGCACTGAAGTGGAACGTTGACGAGCTAAGGGGTCTTGACCGAAGCACACGGAAGATGATGCAATGCAGTTTGCATCCAAGATCTTCCGTGGAACGACTGTATTTGCCCTGAAATATGGGAGGTCGTGGCCTTTTGAGCCCGGAGTGTATGTATGACCGATTGGTCCTCGAGACAGCTTGCGACGTAATTAATCGAACGAAGATTCCTCTGATGATGCTAGTTCATCAGCATGAAATTCAGGGGAAGGGGGCGTTTTTGTACAACTGGGCGGAACGAGCGGCGCGAAATCTCGGTCTGGTTTTCAACGTGGGACGTAGTGGTGCACAATTCTTTAGAAATGTCCAAGAAGATGGCTTGTCGGCAGAGATGAACTACTCGTTCTTAAGATCAGCCGGCTTGAAATCCGAGACCGAGGGTTTTATCTTCGCATGCTGGGATGGGGTCATCGATACCTTAGCGTATCGCCAGACCTTTTTACACCAGTCGGTACAGAGTACGCATTGTAGATCTTGTAGACGTCTTGCTGAGACACTAATGCATCTTTTGGCAGCATGCCCAAGATATGCAGTTTCAGCTTACATCGAACGTCACAATGCGGCTCTACGAGTCATGTATTACCATCTTCGCAGCACTTATTGTATTGATGCAACCCCAGTTTTGCCGTACGTGCCCACTGATATTGAATCCGAAGTCGGGAACGAGTCGTGCCGAATATACTGGAATTACTCATTCCCGACGAGCAGGCAAATATCAGCCAATAAGCCTGACATCGTCCTTGTTGACTTCGATGACAAATCCATCTTCGTCATCGAGTTCTCTGCACTAGCAGAGACAAATATAGTCAGCAAAAAGGACGAAAAATGGATGAAATATCAGGAACTCCTGTTCGAAATGCGCAAGGTGTATGGAGGATTCAAAATCAAACTCGTCGTGCTGATAATTGGAGTGCTGGGAGGAATGAGACCAACTTTCCTCGAAAACATCAAAAGTATTCGGGCCTGACGAGAACATGCAAATTCCATCGCAGGCCGAATTCAGAAAGCAGTGCTGCTGGGATCTCTCCGTCTATTGAGGTCACACGAAATCCTGTAACCACTTACCCTATGGTGCAGCGAGTGGTTACAGTTGCAAAAGAAATGGCCCGGTGCAGTCTGCAGCGGAGGAGATGGATATCGGAGCCACTTTTCTGTTGCAGGCTGCAGACGTGGATTATGGAGGGCCAAGGAGAAAAATATAAAAATGTAATAATAACGTAATATATTCTTGCAAATATTAATGAAAATAAATTATCATATGATAATACAGTACAATCATTTAATTAAAAATATTAGTCAACTATGTACTTTTATAAATAAATATATATATAATAGTATATTATGTAACATGGAGGCTAAGTTCGTCTTTATAAAGACCTTGCATATAAAGACCATTCCTTCACGTTGCATATGATACTTTATGTAACAAAGATACGATTTCCAAGTGTGCCCCGTATGTAGGGATGAGCTAACCACCCTACTCCCTGTATTTGCGGTTACCAACAGAAAATTTTGCCTAAGCAACGAGAAATAGACAGCCTACTTCTGGATGCTCTTCCAGATGACTGCGACCTGTGGAAAGTCAATTGTGCCGTTTACGAGGCTGCGAGTGATCTGCTGACTACCTGGGTGTGCTGTTCTCCTCCACTGCGCGCGGCCTATCGCCCACGGAAGATGCAATAAAAAGGACTAAAACGGCGGCAGGCGCTGTTCTGTCGCTGGTGTATGCGGCAAGGATCGAGGCCTGGGATGCCTTTTGGAAATTATATAGCGCGATGATTGTTTCCGTTTTGCTCTATGCGGCACCATTTTGGGCCCTGCGATACTTGGATAAGCTGGAATCCCTGCAAATAGAGTTCTTTAAGAGTCTCTTAAGTCTACCAAGAAACACTCCGGCTTACCTTGTCCGTTTAGAACTTGGTATTCCGCACATAGCGGTGGAAATTCTGTCAAGAACTATTAAATGGGTATCAAAAACTCTTAAACTGCAGGATTACAGATTGCCCAAGATGCTATTGTTGCGTCTCAAAGAACTGGCGGACGCTGACGCGTCGCAGAGTACATTCAACTGGGCCCTCCAAGTAAAAGCTCTGCTGATCAAGGCAGGAGCGTACGAGTTGTGGAGTAATTTCGACGCGGACATTTGGGATCAGCGAGGGCCCTCGCTAATCGTTAAATTCGCCGAGTCCTCGAGAAGGTGCGACCTCAGGTCCTATTTTAATTCTGACAATGTTCAGTTGCCTATTTATCGCCTCCCCGAGGACTCGGCGTACATCCTGTATCCTTCCCGTTTGCCCCTACGCTGTCTTAAGGTAATAGCCCAATTAAGGCTAGGGACCGTCTTTTCACACTCAATCGTCATTGCTGGTCAGCGATATACTTGTAATCCGTTAGCCCCTTGTTCTCTCTGCAATATGACTGCAAACGAGTCGTTGCTGCACATTTTGACAGAGTGCCCCCTACTCGCTTCCACCAGAGTGGACTTTTCCGAAACGCTAAAGAACCGACCACTTCACTCCTCAGGACTCCTATGCACCTTAATCTGTAGCAACGATGCGTTCTCAGCAAAGCTCCTTTATAATTTTGTGAAAGCCAGCTTCAAAAGGAGAGTCTTTCTGCTCGGCGATTAATTCTAAGTGAAAATTGTTATTGTATTGCGAACGCTACGCGGCTGGATGTACCCTTGCGCCTAACATTAGATTTAAGTCTCACAACTACCGTTTAAATTTAACTGTGATATTCGATGTAAGCAACTCTACTGGAAAGTTTCGGAACTTATTCTCGATGGGTTATTATTCCCTGAATATGAGAAATAAATTATTACATATATATACATATACATACATCGTAAGCTAGGAACCGTATTGAAAGTGAAAGTAAAACGACCTTTTCCTCGTGCGTCCTACTACCATCGCTCTCGCATACTCTTTGATAGATCCATTAACATTAGCAGTATACCGTTTTCACGGTCGTCGATTATCCGACGATTACTTATTCACCGTACATTTGTTTTCCCGAAACTTTCGAAATTGCACACAGGTTTAGACGCGTTTAAAAGGTAATTGCACAAATTCTTCAAAACATTTTCTCTTTCCCAAATTTCGGCAATCCGTGACGTAATAGAAAGGAGGCAGTCTAATTCAAATATTCCAATGTCATAATTTCTACCATCTCTCTCGCTTTCACATACTTTTTGTTAGATCCATTAACATTTGCAGTATACCCTTCTCACGGTCGTCGATTACCCGTCGATCACTTATTCACCGTACATTTGTTTTCCCGAAACTTTCGAAATTGTATACAGTTGCGGACGCGTTTAAATGGTCATTGCACAATTTCTTCAAAACATTTTCTCTTCCCCAAATTTAGGCAATCCGTGTCGTAATAGAAAGAAGGCAGACTAATTCAGCTATTTCTAAATTATCGTTTCAAACGAATTTCGTGGATACCGTTTTTTCTCTCTTCAGGATGGACTGTGTATATATGCTGTGTGCTTGGACAAATGGAAAATAGTGTTTTACAGCACGTAAGCAGCTATATTTTAAATATTGTATTTCTACGTCAATATGGTAGATGTCAAGAAGATTTTTTCATCATGGGAGAAGGCCTTGAAGAGGATTTACAACATTCTTGAAGAAGGCGCTACTGAGGGTCAGTTTTCCAATTTCATTCGAGAATCCACCGAAAAGATTGAGAAAATCAATTCATTCTTAAGGACCAATCCTCACATTCCAAATGGGGTGAAGATATCGTTGGAGACAAGTATTCATCGCATCACGGTACAGAGAGTTACAGCTGCTGACAGATGCAGAAGGAGGGTAAAGCACCTCAAGGAAATCTCGTTCTCGAGGAAAACGTTCAATCCGCCTTCAACATTTGCCTTCGTAGTCGACTGGTTGTAAATTAAAAATATTTGGACCCCGCAATTTTTTTTTGTAGTGGCAAAAACTACCATCATAAACTATGTGCGTGAGGTAGTAAAGGAATTCCACTGTGTCAAGGTGTGCATGGTGTTTTCTGGACAATTTTTGTACTCCGTATGCAGGAGGAGGAAAACATACTTTTCAAATAAATAAGCTGAAATATTCACAACTACCAACATTAGCGAATGGTATGATGAAAAAGTGAAGAGTGTCATCCTATCTCAACTTGATGAATTTCAAGAACGGGACAGTGGCTGGACGTTATCTGCCATAAATTCACTCGTTATATAAATAGCAAAGTACAGCCCAATACGTGCCGGATCATAGATAGATATGCCAAAGTGGGTCAAAGATAAAAAGGCCGTGATCAATGTAAAAGCATTTGGGGATGACTGTTTGGCCTGGGCGATAATGTCTGCTAATTATTTCCATTTAATTCTAAAAATTCAGAAAGACCGACATCGTATCCGGATTATACATAACAATATCTTAAATTTGACGGCATCAGTTTCTCAGATATACCGCAGTTTGATAAACAAAATGACATTTCGATGAATGTCTTCATCGTACCCGATAAGAAGAAAGAAGTACTACCCGTACACTTAACCATCGATGAAAAGGAGCTTCACGTTCTAAAAGCATCAATTAGCATTATTGTTGGATTAAGAATTTATCTTGGCTAGAGGGTGCACAATGCAGCAGAATGCAAGTGGAAAAACATATCTGTAATCGATGTCTTCACTATTTTCGTAGCGATGAGAATTTGTGTGCTCATAAAATCAATTGCTGTAAAATGAATGAATGTGCAGTTAAAGTACCGGAACAAAAAAAATTTAAATTTAAAAGTTTCGGTCGTGCGATGGAGGTCCCTTTCATAATATACGCCGACACCGAGTGTCTCCTCGGGAAAGTTGAATTGGAGACAGTCCAAAAAAAAGCCTACGCGCAACACAATATTTATAGTGTAGGATACTACCTACATTGTAACCATGACTCATCGTCCCGATACCGCTCACACCGAGCGTCCAACTCGGCTTCCTGGTTTGCTGAGGAATTGAAGGAGTTATCCAAGGAAGTCAATCAGGTAAACACTCACTTTATATAACTGATTAGATTATTTATTCTTTTTTTTTTAAACATCGTAACGATTATACATAATTTAAAAAATAATTAATACAAATGTTGCGATTTTTAAGTTCTCGTAATTTATTGATTACTCTCTAAGATCAGAAGTTACAGAATTGATTCTCAGTAGCTGAGAATCGTTTAATTGGGATTTTCCGCATAAAGGGGATCGATACCCCAAATGACAAAATAGAGGTGAACTTAATGGTAGCGAAGTCTCCAAGTTCCCAGTCTTGAACCTACTTTGTTGAGACCCGGCGCGACTTGCGTTGGAACCCTGGCGACTCTGCACCGAGCGAGGTTCCTACTTCGACATACGGGGTAACTGTCTCGGAGATCTTCACTGGATCCTACACGGTGCGACTCTGATTTCGGAAAATGCAATTGCCCTTTTTATATGGTAGATGTCGATGAGATTATCGTTCCTTCGCGATGGACACCTTCACTTGTTGTTGGCCACTTGTCATCTTCCACGAATCGCTCACCCCTTTGACCTATTCGTGACCTCGGCGATTCGGGACACGTGTACGAATGTGTGGATTGTCTTACTTATGGATTGTCTTACTTCGAGCTTCGGCGTGGCATATCCCCTTCCTGACCGTTTAGGCTTGCAGCTAGAGCAACCCGTGGTTCCCCGTGTAAGTTGCAGCACGTGTGCAAGCTATGTGCGACGCCGAATCAGGCCCGTCGGTGTGTATCTTTCGATCTCAAAATTTTTTCTCCGCAAATCCCGACGAAGACGTGGACTTCGTGCTCCCCAACGACGTCGCAATATCCTTATTGCCCTTGTACTATAATTGCATCTAACTTTATATTAAGTAAAACTCGCTTCCGACTATTAATTTATCATTTACTCCACCATCTCAGTCTTAAAGTAATATATCTTCCATGTCGATCCATGTGTTATACTTATCTCCAAAGCTCAGCCCTTCAACAAACACTTTAGAACCTTTTTAACGTCGAATTTTTTCAATCAGATAAATGTCTGGATTTTTAGTACGTTGCAGTTCAAATTTATAAAATCCACCTGATATTCTATTTCCTGCATTGCCTTCCAGTAAATGTGTTACTGGATACGTTTTTTTTAACTTTTATTATTTTAAAAACTTCAGTCGTCCAGTTTGGTGTATATCCAATTATTAAATATGTGTTTAACTTTACTAATACGAACTTGTTGACCTACTTTAAACTTTAGATTAATCTTTTCATTAACAATTGCATTATACACACGTTCCAATAATTCTTTTTCGTTGTCTTTATTAACACCTTGCGACTTTATTTTAATAGTGCGACGTGTGCTATCTTTATAATCATTAATCAAGTCTGCTAAGATATGGAATCATTGATAATTACCATGAAGGCTAAACTGTGGCCACATTTTATTTTTCAAAGTACGATTAAAACTTTCGCAAATTCATGCTTTTAGATTACTGTATGTAGAATATAAATTCATGTCATGTTTTTTCATGAAATTTGAAAATTTTGAATTATAAAATTCTTTTCCATGGTTGGTATGTAGATTCTTTGGAATTCGACCCATTTCAAATATCGATTTCATGGCAGCTGTGACGTCATCACCAGTCTTTCTTTTTACTGAGCGGGCCCATGGATACTTAGAGAATACATCGATCACAGTTAACAAATATTTGTAACCTATAGTTTGTATAATTTTGTATAATTTTTCGTCTTGTATAATTTTTTCTTGCTGGTTTATTTCACAACTTCTCTCTTCTCTTTAGAAGTCATTGTTGTTAAACAGATATGGTAACATCTTGAATAAAACTGTTGGGTGGATTGTTGCAAATTTATTTATTCACATTTTTCAGACTAACGAATTAATATTTGTAACCCTTATTTTCATCTGCATATGGAATCATTTCTACAAGATCAGCTTGCCAAGTTTCATCTAATCAGCGAATATCTACTCTCCGTCTTGTATAATTTTTTCTTGCTAGTTTATGAAGCTCCTTCACAACGTATCTCTTCTCTTTAGAAGTCATTGTTGTTTGTTGCAGATAGTTTATTTATTCACATTTAACCGACAGCAATTGCCTTGTGGTCGGCGCGACTCGCAGTTGCTCTTTCAAGTAAAGCATCCTGATTGGGAATGCATACTTGGAAGGGTGACTGTTAAAATAAAAAAAAACGAGCGTTGCGCCCGCTACGGCAAAGATAACAGGCCGATTGCTGAGTGGGAGACACATCTCCTTTACCATCAGAGGGTATCCTCTGACGATAAAGTAGTTCGTCGACTGTATCTGGCTGGGTTTTCCGTATTTTTCCCAGACCCCGTGCAAATGCGATACAGCGGGGTCAAAGTCGCTCTACGGGGCGCAGTAATGGGGGGACTGGCTCTGGGTAGGTGTTGCCTTGTATTTGTCTATGTATTGTCTTGTGATGTGTTCGATTGTATGTCCGACCTATCCACCCGAGAGCCGACCCGTGAATAGGCTAAAATGTCATTAAAGCGGGGTATAATTTTCCTTTATCCTTTATCCTTTATTTATTCACATTTTTCAGACTAACTAATTAATTTTTCCGTAAGGAGTACAAATTTGAAATGTCCCTCTTCATAACATCCGTTATTGCATTAATCGTCTTTAAGGCTTCATTGTTTTTAAGGACATTTTATTCTTGGAGAAAAATAAATTTCTCAGCATCGTGGGCAACAGTACTACTATCCCTTATGTCATAGGTATGTTTTTTCAAGTCTCCTTCTATATTAGAAATATCTACCGTAAGACTATCAATGAAACCATTATTTTTATTCAAATCATCTTTATTTTTCTTTACTTCCTGCTCTAAGTCAGTGATATTATTCGTAAGATTGCTAAGCGTGTAATTATTTTTATTTAAATTAATGGTATGTTTAGTTATTTCTTGATGTAATTCAACAGTATACTTTCCGATATCTGAAGCCTCTTTTCTATTTCATTGTAATTTTTATTTATATCTTGATGCATTTTATTTATACTTTTTCAAAATATTCAATCCTCTCATTATTTTCAATTATATCTTTACACAGTTCATCTATTTGCGGTTTAATATCGCTATGTGTGGAACATTCTCAAAGTAATGGGATCATCCGAATATGTCTGAATTCCTTTATTATACATAACTTTCTTTTCTTAAAATCATAAGAACCATCTGTAACAATTTCAACACTTCGAAATACTTGCTTCATGATGCTCGTTATGATACTGACGTAATTATCACGCAATTAATTATTAGCTTCGCGCAACTCTTCAATAATCCATAAAATTTCATTCGAAAGACTTGAATTATCAGCAGCTTGCGATGCTATTAGAAAACGCAAACGATCGACAAGTTCATTTGGATCATCTCAATGTACGTTGTCAATTCTGCGGTTTTGTTCAACAATCATGTATTGAGGCAAATTACCACCCACTTTCGGAACATCTTTGAACATCTCCTTGATATAGTTTCGATACTTCTGATAAGTATTATACCGAATAGGTTTTTCCCGATTCCAACCTTTCCTATGTGCATTAGTTAAAGTGAGCATACTTTTTTGTTTAAATCAGACTGTTGCATTATAGCTATATCAGCTTCTTTCTTAAATAAAGCCTTCAGTAATTGCAAATTTATTCTCCTTAACATTATCATTTTTATTCCTAAATTCTATTGCCGAATCACCGATTCTTGTAGTTCCATCTTCTATACGAACACCATACATTGTATCAATGATATCACTTTTCTCATGAATATTTCTTATCAGCAAAGTTAGAAACTTATTTGATACCCTTTCTTCAGTATGATATGTAGGTGTTTTAATATCATTGCTAATATTTTAATATCTGCTCTAAAGGGGCATTATATCCATCCAACATAGCATCATCATTGGTTTACTGTTATTGACGGTAAGTAGAGCAGACATGTTTATTTTTGCTCCGCACTTACGAATGATTTTTTTCGCTTTTTTGAGAGTTCAGATTCTAGTGGCTTGCTTCCTGATCGGCTCGGATTATGTCCATTGTGAGTTTTTTGAGTGTCCGAGTCTTCAATCCGGAATATCTGAAACATTTATTCCTTGCTAAAATGTTGGAAATGACAGTTACTCCACATATTATTTACCGGCCCTCGTGGTGACGTCACACGTCTGAAAAGGAAGCAGCGAGCCAATCACCGGCATCCGATCGTCGAAAATTGCAGGAATTGCAGTTCAAATAAAATTATGGTATGCTGCTCTTGGAGTTGACGGAACCTGACATATGTGAGGAAATTGGAATTTGTTATCAAGAGGTCAACTACACACCCACAATACGCGGTTCTTTTATTGAAGTTTTTCGCAGTAATTCGCATAGCTGTCAATTTCTCTTGGAACAACCGATACCTTTTGGACTTGACTCGCCCGCATATCGGTGAGTTCATTCCTTGCATGTGTGCGTCCCACTACACGCTCCGCTCAGTCCGTATATAGCGTTCGGATAATCATCTTGCGCACTGCTAGAGGCGCGTATGGTTTACGTGCCTCTCCATTGCGATTACTACTACGTGTACGCTTGTTGTGTTCGTGATTATTTTCACACGTGTTATTTACTGTGAGCGAGTGTGTGCGTGCGTGCTTGCGTGGGTGCGTGGGTGCGTGCGTGGGTGCGTGCATGCGTGTGTGCGTTTGCGTGCGTATGTGCGTGTGTGTGTGTGTGTATGGGTGCGTGTGTGTGTGGGTGCGTGTGTGCGTGCGTGGGTGCATGCGTGCGTGCGTGCGTGGGTGCACACTCCGATACGGCGCTTCAGACGTTCAAATAGTGGATCGTCGATTGCGTCCGATTCTAGCGATACGTCAAATCTTCACATCCCGCCCGCGTTTCAGCTATATCTAGACAAACAGGACAAATTTAATAAGCAACAAAATGCTAAACTTGATCAGATACTGAAGCTCGAAGAAAGGGTCAACGCAATTGACTCAATGTTACCGTGCTACAAACTGCTGTTCAAGCCCTCCAGGTAGATAAAGCCCGCATGGCTTACGAATTACGAAACTGTGAGCTCACTTTATCGAGTCTTCCAGAAACACAAAATCAGGATCTGATTAAGATAGCGTTGAAAATTGCAAGTTTGCTCGGCGTTATCGCGGAAGTCAAAGATATTCTCGCAGTCTATCGTATACCCCGCTCGGCAACCGCTACTAAATCCTGTAATTGATCGCGAGTATCTGCGGAGCATGTTCCAACCACATCTCTTACGGCATCTGTGTTTTCGGCGCCATCTATATGTGTAAGGCTGTTTAACCCCGTACTACGCAACGCGATTATTCAGGGTATGCGGACCCGAAAAGTGCTATACGCGAATAAAGTTGATGATTCTCTACCAAAAACACGGATATATGTAAACGAATCTCCACCAAGTGATACCCTCAACCTTCTTAAAAAAGCCCGCGCTATAGTCCAGTCACTATGTACATTTGAAAAAGACAAAATTCCTAGTAGCAATTTTTTTTTTCTAGGTTGTAGGGGACATCGAGAAAAGCTTAACTCTCATTTTTCAGCACCTGAGAGCGCGTGCTTCTTTTGCTAGACTAAAAAACGTAAAAAAATCGGCGATTGGCGATAACTCGGGTTCTAATAAGGCAAAATACTTTTATAATAGCTCATTTTAACGGATTTTGCCCGCTCTACAAATTATGTTGTATAACTTTTTTTTGATTAATCGATTGTTTTCGAGATATCGAAGAATTAAGTAAAATAAAAGAGATAAATTTTTAGTTTTTTTGCTATGATCATGTAAATACAGATATGCCATACAACACTTTTAAAGATATATGTACGCAATGTTGGACAGAAAACCATGGATTTATTGTAATCGATAAAGATAGAAGATGAATTAGAAGAGGGAAGGTATCGAAAAGGTTTTGATTGTTTTATAAGCATAAATAATTTTAAGAACAAACAAAAATTGATGTAACAAGTTAGTGTACAGTGCGACTTGCATGCATTAACATGTCTTCTTCACTTAAACAGCAGCAAGGCGTTTTACGTCAAATTGTCAAAGCTAGAGAATCTATTCGCCGAAAACATCGATTATTAAAAATGGGTAAACAAACGCATGACGTTGCGATAAGTGAAACTCTCAAACCTTTGATAAGTCCTTTGGAAAAAATAGCAGACGCTACGACAATGTCGATCAACAAAAATGCGATTGATGATATAAACGTAAGGGATATTTACTCTGTAGTAAGCCTGTAAAAGAGCGTTTCTCTCGTTCTTCAGTTTCCGTAGATCTGATGTAATCCAAGGTGAGGGTTTGTGAGTCGGGGTAAAAGTGTGCATTGGAGCGTGCTTATCGAAACATTCTAGTAGATTCGTACTAATCATATTGGCAAGTTCATGTACACTAGATTCTGAGCTAGGAGCGTTGAACAAGCTCCAGTCGCATCCTTGAAGGTCATTAAGTAGGAGAGAACAGTCAAAGGATCTATAATCACGACATGGTGTTGGATTGAAACAGTACGTCTCGACTTTATATTCAATATCAATAAGATTATGGCCATAGACAAACTCAAGATTGTGCTGAGAAGAGCTAATTACATTGTCAAGCTTGTCGACGATACAGTGGTCGATCCAGGTATCTGCGCGGCTGGTGTGATTTGTAGGTAGGTAGGAGACAATTTGCAGATCGTTAGCCATGGCAAGATTTTTTAGATACGTGGAATCAGAATGATCTCGGTTTATGTCGATGTTTAGGTCACCCATGATAAAGATACCACTATAATTGCTTGAGTGCCTTTGGAAAGCTAATTCAAATTGTTACAATAAGGCTTTCTTAGGTGGTCTATAGACAACACAAACCAAAATGCGCTGCTCGGATGGAAAGTCGCTATTTAATTCAGCAATTATGAACTCAAGTGAATTGCCTAGTAAGCTGGGACTTTAAGACCGCTCAAGTATTTTGTGTTTGATCGATTTATGTATATACATTGCCACCGCACCTGCCTTCTTATATTTACGGTCATTGCGAATGAGCTGGTAGTCCGTGAGCATGAAACGATCATCGCGAGAATTAGTATTAAACCAGGTTTCGGATAGCAGAATTGCATGATAAAACTTTTCAGAAAAATAAGATTCAAAATTTTTTTTATCGCTCCAAGTGACTGAACATTTAAATGACAGAGTTTCATATAGGCATTAGCAGATCGTCTTGGATGCGTAGTACTAGAGCACGTATCGTTTGATAGCGCGGGGGACAAGTGACAATGAGCTTAGCGTCATTTAGTGATTTTGGCTAGATCTTCTTCACAAGTTATCGCAATAGCCGCTGCACCTCGCATAGGCCGCTAATGGACAATTCCTCGACAGATAGTAAACAAATTTGTTCGGATCGGTTTTTACTATAGTAGTCCAGTCACTATGTACAAAAAAAAGGCTTGAAAAAGACAAAATTCCTAGTAGCAATTTTTTTCTCTAGGTTGTAGGGGACATCGAGGAAAGCTTAACTCTCATTTTTCAGCACCTGAGAGCGCGTGCTTCTTTTGCTAGACTAAAAAACGTAAAAAAATCGGCGATTGGCGATAACTCGGGTTCTAATAAGGCAAAATACTTTTATAATAGCTCATTTTAACGGATTTTGCCCGCTCTACAAATTATGTTCTATAACTTTTTTTTGATTAATCGATTGTTTTCGAGATATCGAAGAATAAATTTTTAGTTTTTTTGCGTTTTACTCGAAAGTTTCGATCGGAAATGAAAAACTTTTCAAATAAAAGTTGTAGAGCATAAAAAATGAACAATTTTCATATATTATACGTTCACTTTTGTTGAAAAATACTCCTTGTAGAGCGCTCTCAAAGTGCGAGTTCCGCGTCAGCGGCTCAGCGGTGAATCGGCTGTGTCTCTACGCGGCATGAAATCGCTGCGCCTGGGATTTCCGACTTTACTATTATAAAAAATTAATATAATATATATTTTTCACAGGCTTTATGAGGCTGTACAAGTTATTTTTTATGGTACCTCGAAAATTGTAAATAATGTTCGACGAATTGAACGCGAAAATATAAAAAATGAGCATTTTCGAACTTATTTACATTTCATAATTAGTTGCAATTAGAGTAAAGAAGATATTTTTTTAATATTTCGTAATTATTGCAGGTATTTTGAACACCGTAAAATTGTCCTCTACCAATCGAATCTGTATTTATCATTGCAGACATAATAGTCTATACGAAAATATAGTTACACTTACCGGCTGATAAAAAAA
Organism: Trichopria drosophilae; assembly: GCA_030407085.1. NCBI lineage: Eukaryota > Metazoa > Arthropoda > Insecta > Hymenoptera > Diapriidae > Trichopria > Trichopria drosophilae. Next base: position 47,365,534 of record CM059587.1, on the reverse strand, counting down.
ATACAAGACGCCTTAAATAATACAAAAAATTTTATTTTTGGATATAATTGATCTTAACCTATGTATGAAGTTTGGAAGAATAAGTGTATCGACAACATTTCATATAAAAGAGTAAACAATATTTATTTATTCATTAATCATTAAACTAATTGTTATTATATTAAAAGAAATACACATAATTTAGTTGTATCTAAGTCGTTTAGTTGACGGCTGGTTGTCATCTTCTTCTTCTTCTTCTGCAACGGAAGGTGATGTGTCAGGGTTTTCCGCGTTTTCTATGTCGATATTTTCTAAACATTCATTAATTTCATTTCGGACTATTTCTGCTGGAGTAACTGCATTTAGACACGTTTGCCCGGAACAGTGGTAATAAATGACTGAACATTTGATGCCTGCTTTCCTGCAGCCACGTGCACCACTGCAACTTCCTTTACATTTACAGGAAATTAATTTTAATAGTTCTTCAGGTGCTGGTGGCGCATGGTTTCTGATTGGCTGTAAACATGCATAAGTTCTAACCCAGCCATAGTTTTCGGGCTCTTTTTCATTACCTAGCCAAGTCTGGACTTGGTGGTAGGTGCGCAAAATGTGTTCCTTTGCGGAGGTTTTTGTTGGTGGCAGCGTGGCTAAATTTAACTGAGTGTTTGAAGCTGATTTGACAAAACATTTGAAGCGTATCGTATCCAAGCATTTGTCCTCTTTTCGACCTCCATACAAAGCGACCAGGAACACTTCTCTAGCCGACGTCAAGACTTTATCATCAATTGTTTGGAATTTAAATAGTTCCACCGAACTCGTTAAATCTGGCCGATTTATCAACGTTGTAATAAATTTCATCTTTCCTACATTGAATAGAGAGGACGTGGTATCACATCCGCTTAACGCATGAAAAAAAAGGATATTACTGCGGATGGAATCATCGTATTTGAAACTCGTACAATTGAAAATCGCTTCTTTGACTTTGCCTTTAGCAGGCTTTGTGAAAAATATATTCTTTGCATTAGGTGCCAGTCCAGTAAGTAACACCAGTAAGTCGATGTCCTCACCGACAATTTCAGCTGAATCATACATTTCAACTTTTTTGATTGCTGTATTGACGAGTAGGGCATCCGCATCTTCGACAGCCTGTCGAACTTCAATTCCCGCTAACTCGAAATGAACACGAATCATGGCGATGAACCTCTCTTTGTTGTTAGCGTTTGACAGAAATTTATCTTGGCTGATTGTTGGAGTCGTGTTTTCGTCGAAAACTACATCTGGGCTTTGTTTCTTCCTAATACGCCTTTCTCTCTCAGCTGATTTCGTCCCGGAAATTGACTTGTCGTTTGTGTAACCATCGAATACGATGCAAACATTTGTTCCAAAATGTTTCTGCACATACGTCACGTACTTTGTACAAATAAGTTTGAAATTGGTGACTTTGTCCCACACAACTTTATGTAAGAGGAATCCGCCATCTATCAATCTTATATGATTTTGTCCAAACTGTACATTTTGTAATGGCGTAAATGCATTGTACATCGAGGACTTAGTTCCTTTGCGCATTCTTACTTCTGTAAATAAAGTTAAGGGAAAAGGCGACAAGTCATATTTTAAATATTTTTCAATATCGGCTTCCGAATGTTTCGTTATGCACATTCTCTGAAATAGTAGCAGAGGGTCGATCGTAATAGATGTAGATTCGATTTGAATGCAACTGTTGACAGTAGCCAGTGGTTGTACTTTATCTTTTCTTTTGTAAGAGATACCGTCGAATCGTTCGTTTACGATTTTGGACATCATGGAGTCACCAATTTCCTGTGCAAGGTGACAATTGATTTTGGAATGTCCAACGATTCCCGTACTTATGGACATGACATCTTTTCCTTCAGGAAATGGATTGTGGGCAGCGAGTCAAACATCTATTTTTTCGACGTCTGAATCATCTCGTATGATTCTTGCAGGGTGCATGTCTACGTGTTGCTCGGAAGTGGCACAAGCGACGCCTGCGAAATTTTCAATCTGCTCGCATACATTTTGAAGGGAGATCATTCCCAAAATCCATGATGAGATGCTTGAGTCCGAAATGTTACGTTGGTGTAATCCACCAGCTGTCCAGAGTGACCGCATCAAAAGTTGTTCAATGGTCTGATCCGACATGATGCCGGACCAAAACTTTTGTGTTCTTCGAAATGTAAAATATGCTTTATTAGTGAATTTCTCTAATTCGTCGGCAGGTACTTTTTCACCCAAGGTCCTCATTTGCTGCAAATATAAATGGGCAGACTTTGCATATAAAAAATGACCGCTTGCGTGAAAAAAGGGCAGCATTTTTTGGATGGTATCAAGATGAAGAGCCCAATTTCCACTTCGCTCAGCTTCTATGAAGTTTTTGACTAAAGTCACCATTTCATAGTACTGGATCCATAGTCTTGCAGTAGGGCTCTTGTCCTTCGTTGTAAAATTTATTCACGATTTCTTGGACATTTTCAATCTTGGAAGCTTCCAGCACAGCAGGACGATCGAGAGCATCGGTGTAATCGTCTAATACATCGAATTCATCATTACAAACGTCGATATTATTCATAATGATTTTAGATATAGCTAAATGCGTTAGGAAGTGTGCGCGAATTGCTCTCGAGTACGCATGTCCAATAAGGATTTTTTTCACACAATTTTCTGCGTAAATCAATTTAAAAATGTCCTCAATTCCGTTACCAGCCATGATATAGCCTATTGTTCCAAGGAAGGACATCAATAGGTGAAAGCCCCCGAGTCTCACAACGACATTCTGCAAATCGGACGATGGCTCAGAAGCTGCAACTATGTCGGAAGCCTTCCAGTACAGCGGCTGGTCGAAAGTTACAAAACAGGCCGTCTGATTTGAATCCTTACATCTTTTGACTGCTTCAAGAAGTGACGTGTAAATAGTATTATAATCTGAAGGGGGCGCGTTGATGAAAGGAAGGCATATGACTTTTGACATCTCATAACATGAATCCGAGGTAATTAACTCCATGAAGCCGTTCCATCCAGGTATATCGACAACGCATTTCCATTTCCCGTATTGCCAGATAAAGTCTGATACTGTAGGCAAAATTTTCTTAGATATTTCATACAGTTCATTAACATCAGAGACACGGACATCGTGTAATCCTGCTAACGCATGTTTTTCATAGTTCAGTACTTCTATCTTCCCTAACGCAGCAATTTGTATGGCCGACTTCTCTCCAATGATACGATATACGAGCTCATCTTTTTCAAAACCAGTGGATGGTGTAATGTACTGAATGCCACCCATCGCATGGAAAGTGCCTCGTCCGTCCAAGGTGTCCGTATTAAAATCGACATTGTCAAAGACGAACTGGACAAATGCGCTGTCCAACATCCTACGTTCCTTTGCGTGAATGGCCGAATTTTCAAACGTTTGGACTTCTTTGTATAAGGCGCTGAATCCCATACTTGATAAAATGCTGATGAGTGTTTTCGAATCAAATTTTTTGTATAAAAATGCTCCTACGCCAATCAGAAGTGGGGAAAGGAACGAACGTGGTCGTACAGCCGCTATGATTGCATGCGCAATCGATGTACAGTTCCTATTCCAAGGCTCGAGCCAACCGCGTTTATCTTTTTGTATTACCTCAGATAACAAGACTTGCAATGTTTCAGGCACATAAGATTTCACGTCTTCCACAAAGTTGTCGGATGCTGGGTATTCACTTGTTTCATAAACCATCAAGCGAATATCACTGCGAATTATACCTGCAGCCTCACGTATGACTCGCAGTTTTTCTGCCTGAGGGTCTGCGTCTCTTCATTCGTAAAACATGTCAGAGAGGAGTTTGTGACCAACATTTCTGAAACAAACTAAAGTACCTCGACTTTGTCTTTCCACGATGAGGATATCGTCACCATACTTTTCAAGTAATAGTCTTTTAACTGTTTTAACATGAGGAACGGTACATGTTGTAATTTGATCAATTAATGTCTGAAGTGGAAATTGACATTCACTAGAATTTTCTTGCAAATATGTAAAAATTTGTTCCATTCCTTCAGTTATGTCATCATCTTTCGGTCTTCCACTTGACACACGTTTCGACGCATCAGTAACAAGTACATAACATTTTTTGTGGTACCGAGCCCCAGCTGCTACCAGATCAAGGACACTATTCAAGCGAAACTTGATTGCACGAGCAATGTCATCATCGCGACCGCCCAGTTTGTTCAAAATATAATCTTTCGAATTTGCATGTTTTACTCTGGAAATTTGCGTTCGGTATTTCATCGCCAATTTTGTAGCCGATTCTTGGCATTCTGTTCCGCAAAATATGCAATTTTTCCTCGAAATCAAAAAGTGGATTTTTCTTTTCTCCTATTGTTGAGTTGCTTCGCCGAGAAGCCGAAAGCGCTGTTTTTTTATTCGATTACGTTTTGTAACAGGAACTGTGCACACTAACTTCGTTTAAGTTCTCTAACATTTAACGGTTTTCTTCATCTCCTCTTAAAACGGACACAGATAAAAGAGTTTTAATACCCATCGATTTCACCATATGCACGTCTGTAATTAAAGGTTGCTTGCATATAAAGCAATTTGAGGCACTCATTGTTATTCGCGAAAAACTAAACTACAACAATTTCCAAAACGGCAATGACAAAGTGTTCACAAACGGCACTTACAAAGAGTTCAAGAATAAAAACTGCATTAAAAAGGTGCTCGAAAGTGGCACAAACAAAAAAGTGCAATAACTGCACTAACAATCTGCTAAAAATGGCAGAAACTTTCACACAAACTCACTACCGAAATATTCACTACGTTCTTCTTACTAAATGCATGCGCTCCCCATGAAATACAGAAAGAAACTGTGAGAAGACGCGAGCAAAACCAGAACAAGTACGCACAGAGGGACAGATGTTTTCTTATGTTATCCTCGCATTCCATTATATTACGTCACCCGGCCAGCCGCTCGACCCTTCGCAGGTATAAACCTGCCACGTTCGTCAACGATATACAAACGTTGAAACGAAAAAGCATTTTAATATATATAACGATAATACTTCATATTCACAGCAATTACATATTATTTTTTATAAATATTAAAATAACGAAATACATTTTGTTTGCAAAAAAATAATTAAACATACGAAAGAACAAAAATGATCATATTTTATTATTACGCGTTCGATTCGTCGAACATTATTTACAATTTTCGAGGTGCCATAAAAAATAACTTGTACAGCCTCATAAAGCCTGTGAAAAATATATATTATATTAATTTTTTATAATAGTAAAGTCGGAAATCCCAGGCGCAGCGATTTCATGCCGCGTAGAGACTCAGCCGATTCACCGCTGAGCCGCTGACGCGGAACTCGCACTTACTGGTGTTACTTACTGGACTGGCACCTAATGCAAAGAATATATTTTTCACAAAGCCTGCTAAAGGCAAAGTCAAAGAAGCGATTTTCAATTGTACGAGTTTCAAATACGATGATTCCATCCGCAGTAATATCCTTTTTTTTCATGCGTTAAGCGGATGTGATACCACGTCCTCTCTATTCAATGTAGGAAAGATGAAATTTATTACAACGTTGATAAATCGGCCAGATTTAACGAGTTCGGTGGAACTATTTAAATTCCAAACAATTGATGATAAAGTCTTGACGTCGGCTAGAGAAGTGTTCCTGGTCGCTTTGTATGGAGGTCGAAAAGAGGACAAATGCTTGGATACGATACGCTTCAAATGTTTTGTCAAATCAGCTTCAAACACTCAGTTAAATTTAGCCACGCTGCCACCAACAAAAACCTCCGCAAAGGAACACATTTTGCGCACCTACCACCAAGTCCAGACTTGGCTAGGTAATGAAAAAGAGCCCGAAAACTATGGCTGGGTTAGAACTTATGCATGTTTACAGCCAATCAGAAACCATGCGCCACCAGCACCTGAAGAACTATTAAAATTAATTTCCTGTAAATGTAAAGGAAGTTGCAGTGGTGCACGTGGCTGCAGGAAAGCAGGCATCAAATGTTCAGTCATTTATTACCACTGTTCCGGGCAAACGTGTCTAAATGCAGTTACTCCAGCAGAAATAGTCCGAAATGAAATTAATGAATGTTTAGAAAATATCGACATAGAAAACGCGGAAAACCCTGACACATCACCTTCCGTTGCAGAAGAAGAAGAAGAAGATGACAACCAGCCGTCAACTAAACGACTTAGATACAACTAAATTATGTGTATTTCTTTTAATATAATAACAATTAGTTTAATGATTAATGAATAAATAAATATTGTTTACTCTTTTATATGAAATGTTGTCGATACACTTATTCTTCCAAACTTCATACATAGGTTAAGATCAATTATATCCAAAAATAAAATTTTTTGTATTATTTAAGGCGTCTTGTATTTTTTTTATCAGCCGGTAAGTGTAACTATATTTTCGTATAGACTATTATGTCTGCAATGATAAATACAGATTCGATTGGTAGAGGAAAATTTTACGGTGTTCAAAATACCTGCAATAATTACGAAATATTAAAAAAATATCTTCTTTACTCTAATTGCAACTAATTATGAAATGTAAATAAGTTCGAAAATGCTCATTTTTTATATTTTCGCGTTCAATTCGTCGAACATTATTTACAATTTTCGAGGTACCATAAAAAATAACTTGTACAGCCTCACAAAGCCTGTGAAAAATATATATTATATTAATTTTTTATAATAGTAAAGTCGGAAATCCCAGGCGCAGCGATTTCATGCCGCGTAGAGACACAGCCGATTCACCGCTGAGACGCTGACGCGGAACTCGCACTTTGAGAGCGCTCTACAAGGAGTATTTTTCAACAAAAGTGAACGTATAATATATGAAAATTGTTCATTTTTTATGCTCTACAACTTTTATTTGAAAAGTTTTTCATTTCCGATCGAAACTTTCGAGTAAAACGCAAAAAAACTAAAAATTTATTCTTCGATATCTCGAAAACAATCGATTAATCAAAAAAAAGTTATAGAACATAATTATAAAAGTATTTTGCCTTATTAGAACCGGAGTTATCGCCAATCGCCGATTTTTTTACGTTTTTTAGTCTAGCAAAAGAAGCACGCGCTCTCAGGTGCTGAAAAATGAGAGTTAAGCTTTTCTCGATGTCCCCTACAACCTAGAGAAAAAAATTGCTACTAGGAATTTTGTCTTTTTCAAGCCTTTTTTTTGTACATAGTGACTGGACTGCTATAGTAAAAACCGATCCGAACAAATTTGTTTACTATCTGTCGAGGAATTGTCCATTACCGGCCTATGCGAGGTGCAGCGGCTAATGCGATAACTTGTGAAGAAGATCTAGCCAAAATCACTAAATGACGCTAAGCTCATTGTCACTTGTCCCCCGCGCTATCAAACGATACGTGCTCTAGTACTACGCATCCAAGACGATCTGCTAATGCCTATATGAAACTCTGTCATTTAAATGTTCAGTCACTTGGAGCGATAAAAAAAATTTTGAATCTTATTTTTCTGAAAAGTTTTATCATGCAATTCTGCTATCCGAAACCTGGTTTAATACTAATTCTCGTGATGATCGTTTCATGCTCACGGACTACCAGCTCATTCGCAATGACCGTAAATATAAGAAGGCAGGTGCGGTGGCAATGTATATACATAAATCGATCAAACACAAAATACTTGAGCGGTCTTAAAGTCCCAGCTTACTAGGCAATTCACTTGAGTTCATAATTGCTGAATTAAATAGCGACTTTCCATCCGAGCAGCGCATTTTGGTTTGTGTTGTCTATAGACCACCTAAGAAAGCCTTATTGTAACAATTTGAATTAGCTTTCCAAAGGCACTCAAGCAATTATAGTGGTATCTTTATCATGGGTGACCTAAACATCGACATAAACCGAGATCATTCTGATTCCACGTATCTAAAAAATCTTGCCATGGCTAACGATCTGCAAATTGTCTCCTACCTACCTACAAATCACACCAGCCGCGCAGATACCTGGATCGACCACTGTATCGTCGACAAGCTTGACAATGTAATTAGCTCTTCTCAGCACAATCTTGAGTTTGTCTATGGCCATAATCTTATTGATATTGAATATAAAGTCGAGACGCACTGTTTCAATCCAACACCATGTCGTGATTATAGATCCTTTGACTGTTCTCTCCTACTTAATGACCTTCAAGGATGCGACTGGAGCTTGTTCAACGCTCCTAGCTCAGAATCTAGTGTACATGAACTTGCCAATATGATTAGTACGAATCTACTAGAATGTTTCGATAAGCACGCTCCAATGCACACTTTTACCCCGACTCACAAACCCTCACCTTGGATTACATCAGATCTACGGAAACTGAAGAACGAGAGAAACGCTCTTTTACAGGCTTACTACAGAGTAAATATCCCTTACGTTTATATCATCAATCGCATTTTTGTTGATCGACATTGTCGTAGCGTCTGCTATTTTTTCCAAAGGACTTATCAAAGGTTTGAGCGTTTCACTTATCGCAACGTCATGCGTTTGTTTACCCATTTTTAATAATCGATGTTTTCGGCGAATAGATTCTCTAGCTTTGACAATTTGACGTAAAACGCCTTGCTGCTGTTTAAGTGAAGAAGACATGTTAATGCATGCAAGTCGCACTGTACACTAACTTGTTACATCAATTTTTGTTTGTTCTTAAAATTATTTATGCTTATAAAACAATCAAAACCTTTTCGATACCTTCCCTCTTCTAATTCATCTTCTATCTTTATCGATTACAATAAATCCACGGTTTTCTGTCCAACATTGCGTACATATATCTTTAAAAGTGTTGTATGGCATATCTGTATTTACATTATCATTATACACCTGCTATCCGTACCAATTAATGAGATAAAAGCAATCAACGTAATTATGTCTACTCATACAAAAGAAGGATCTAATGTTATCTTGCTTCTCGCATGCAACATCATCAAATATAATAATAGAGTTTGGCCTGGGCCTCGGCCCGCGGGTGGTATTACCTGTACATTATCGTGAAAAGGGAAGTATCCTATACCTTCCACAGAGTCGAATAAGTTTTGTAAAAATTGATATTTCGGTTGATTAAACGATTTCGAATATACATATATATTTCAAACTTTAATCCATTGTGACCGATGATTAGACTGAGTACTGTATTTGTTTTTCCGCAATTAGACGGGCCACAGAAAAGTGCACGTATACTATTTGGCAGCAACTCCCCATGTCGTTTATGATTAGTTGCATTATTTTGTACAGACGATGTTAAATCATCAAATTTGATGATTGGGATTTGTTGGTTGTTTATGAAATCGCATTTTGATAATAACTGAGCATAAAAATATAAGTAGCGCCTTTATATGTAATGTCAGTCATTAACTGTTTGATATTTGAATGATGCACATCTTAAAATGATTACATATATAAGTAAAAACAAGAAGCAAAAACGGATAAAGAGTGGGAAAGGATTGGTAAATACTTTAATTAATAAATTACCGGTAGAACTTCATATACTCGGTTATCAGTACTGCGGACCTGATACAAAATTAACGCAACGATTAGCAAAAGGAGTCCCAGGGATAAATCCTTTAGATAGGGCTTGCAAGGAACACGACATCGCTTATTCCAAAACTCGTGAAAATCCCACCGGTAGAAGCGAGGTCGAATATTAGCGGATCAGGTTTGGAAGCGAATTTTAGCAAAAGATTCAAGTATTGCAGAAAAAGCGGCAGCTTGCAAATATAATGAAACTAAAAAGTTAATTAGGCATAGGACTGAAAAGAAGAAGTAAGCGTTAAAAAAGAAAACAACATCATTGAACAACATTATTGCGGCTGCAAAAATCTTAATGTCACCAAGTAATAATATTCAAAGTGTTATATCGAGCACTTTGAAAGCGGCGCGTGAAGCTGTAAAAGAAGCAGGTGGCAAGCGATTTATTAATGTAACAGCTATTGATACCTGCAAAGGTTGGAGGATTCTTGCCTTTCCTAGCACCCATATTTGCAGGATTAAGTGCTGTAGGTGCATTAGCCGGTGGCACAGCAGGTATAACCAAGGCTATTAATGATGGGAAAGCAGCTCAAAAGCAGTTACATGAAAATGAAAGGCATCATTGAGCTATGGAGGCAATAGCTATAGGTAAAGGGTTACATCTTAAACCTTATAAAAATGGTCTAAGTTTTAAATTAAAACCATATAAAACGGGATTAGGTGTTAAATGTAGAAGAAATCGAAAAAACGTGTAAAGCTACCACATCGAGGCCTCACCGATGTAGATATTTTAAGATATTCGAAAGCAGCTGGAATTCGGGATTTTAGAGGTGTCTTTATGCGTAATAATTTACCAAAGAATCCCCAAGTTAATGAATGTGCAGTTATAAATTTAGACGATGCAAGCGGTCCGGGGACACATTGGGTTGCATATCGAAATCGTGGTTCTAAAGTCGTTTATTTTTACAGCTTTGGAAACCTCACGCCACCTGCTGAGTTGGGAAAATATATCGGTGTAGGTAGCATTATGTATAACCGTGCAAAATTTCAAGACTATACCAATTTTGATTGTGGACATTTATGTCTCAAATTTTTATGCAATCAGCTGTTTTGTCCAAACAAGTATTAGTTGTATAAATACATTGCATAAAATGTTATGATAATCAGTGTAATTTGAACAATCAGTATGAAAGGTTCTTTTACGTTGACGCTCTCGGGACAGTCTTCTGTATTGGAAGCGCAATACTTTCCACTTATTGAACTTTCACCGTAGAAAGAATTATGAATTAGGTTTAATAGAACTTTTAACGTTCTATTAAACTCTAACTTCAATCCCTAATGTTGACGTTAATAATAAATTCAATATTGGTAACTATGAAATCACTGTGCCCATCGGTAGCTATGCAATTGAAGATATAGCAGAATATACTAGAAACAAGATATCGGAGTATAGTGATATTACGCTAGATATAAAACAAAATAATAATGCATTACGTAGTGAAATCAGATCTAATCAAAGCATTGATTTTACACCAATCGATTCGATTGGGCGAATATTGGGCTTCAGTAGACGAATTTTGGAAGCAAACAAGTTGCAGATTTCAGATTTGCCAGTAATCATAATTAAAGTTAATGCACTTCGCGTGGAATGCAATATAACTACAGGCGCTTATATTAATAGTAGCAGAGAGCATATGATTCATCAATTGTTTCCTAGTATGGCGCCCGGATATAAGATTGTGGAAGTACCGAATCACGTCATTTACCTACCTGTTGCCGTCAGATTAATAGATCATACTTAATTGCGTATTGTTGATCAGAACGGTGAATTTTCGTGACGAAACAATTACAATACGATTCCATCTTAAATCTACGTAACAATGGATATTATATACAATGGTCAGAACCTTAATAGTTACTATAATAATAAACCATCATGAATAAAACATATCAGTCGTCATCAAATTCGCAAGATGTTAACACGTCGAAACTCTCTATTTCTGAAAAGCTTGGGACTCAAGTTACATTATCATCACAATATCAAACAGTGCATAATAAAAATTGTTATTGCCGTATTTGCATACTTATCGCCCGTTATCATAAAAGCAATAATGGAGGATCCAATACTCAGCATTCAAAACCCAGTCGTTCGACGAATCTGTCGGTCATTACAAGCTGCATGCACATCAATCTTATAATACAAGTTCTTTTGGTAAAAATGATGAAATTCGTATTGCTGTGAAAAATCAAGATTTATGTATTTTACCGTGTAAAAGTTTAATACATGTTAGTGGAAGGTTCACGAAAATCGGCGGAACTAAAGCAAATAATACTAATCTAACCTATAACGCATGGTGTTGAAATTGATCGAAATAGAAATGTTGGTAATATTAGCTTGATGAAGGGTATCCTTTTTACATGCCAAATGATGAACCCGTTTTAATCAATGCAGATTGGATATCTAGTTCAAATATAAAGATAACAAATGATAATGGTTATTTTGATGTGATCATGCCTCTGAGTATGATTCTCGGATTTGTTGAAAATTATCGTAAGATAATTATAAACGCGTAGCACGAACTCGTTTTAACAAGATCTAAACATGATGATAATGCAATTATACAAAATGCAGAATAAAGTTACAAAATTGAGATGAATAAAGTAGAATGGTTAGTTCCATATATGACGTTGGCTGATAGGGAAAGGATACAGCATTTATGTTTAATTGAAAAAGATCCTTGCATATCTTTAAGTTTCCGTACATGGGAACTTTATGAATATCCGCTATTACCGGTAACATCATCCGACGTGTGGTCCGTGAAAACAGCGACAAAACTAGAAAAGCCATTGATCACGGTAACATTAGTAATGTTAAAGTATTTTTGAATTCAAAATATTATCCGTATGGTAATTTAAACCTTGATATTACACATAATCAATTTTCATTATTATATGATATGTATATCAATGTTAAAGCTAGTTACTATAATACAAATGTTAATGGTAAACCTATATTGAATAAATCAATATTTTTAGAGAAAGCTCCATTAATCATTATTGAGTCGGCGTGATGGTCGTGCGGGCTAAGGCGTCAGTCTTAGTCCGCCCGAACTGAACGTCGCGAAGGTCCCGAGTTCGAATCCCCGTCCGTGCAATTTTCTCTGCTTATGTCCAGTGTGGAACAACCGGGGAACTTTGCTGGGCGAAGGTACGAATTTGGGACCGCTGCCGACCCCCGTCGGCAGTTATCGGTACCGTCAGCGTCTTATCCGCGGTCGGTACGTCGTGGGTCTTATCTCGGATAAAGATGGGATAAGCCCCGCGTCGTACTCGCTAAGGCACAGACCGCCGAATCTGCTGGTGGTACCGATATTGGGGAGGGGGGAATGGCTCTGGGTGGATGTAGTGTTGTCTTAGTCATTATGAGTGTTTTTCTAATCATTATTGATTCTCTAAGCAGAATGAAGCTTTAAAACATGTACCTGTCGATGCGCGGCTCGAATTTGAATTAAAAGAAAATTTTCCTGCAAACACTTGTGCTTATTGTTTAATTTTATACGATCGTATTGTAGAATATAATCCCATAAGTGGAAATGTAAAGAAGTTGGTTTGAGAGGGGGTAGCCATTATTGCGCATACGCTAATTAATGAATAAAATATAGAAATACTTTAGTTGCTTGTGAATCAGTATCATACGAAATGGAATTCATTGTAGACGTGCAGGGATTCCGCGGGCCTGGTAATCGCTTCATACCGAAGGAAATGTCTATAATGAATATTTTCGACAGTGAAATTGAGACTTATGTGTTTAAACCACCATATCAATGGGTGCGGTTACCGTTACACTATCAAAGAGTGAATAACTGGTTAATGCATAATTACCACGGTTTACCTACGCAATCTGGTGACGTTCCCTTTGATGCTATAAACGAGACTTTGGAGGATATCGTTAAATGTGACAACAAAATGTTTGTAAAAGGAATCGATAAAAAATATTGTAGGATATATTAGATGCTGAAAATGTTATTGATCTCGACGTTTTGTACTGTCCATCTCTGACAAAACTGAAGCAATAGCAGCAATATGAATTGTCGAAGAAATGTAAAAATCATACGATTAATGGAACTTGCCCTAAGTATAATGTACAAATACTTTAAAATTGGGTATTGGAAAATCTTCAACGTTCTTTAAGGATTTATTACGACGTGAAACGTCTCTCATTGATGGAAATAAAAGATATAGAATGTATACCGATCGATTTAATCTGCACGTTTGCTGAACGACAAATTGAAGAAGCATGGACTTGCTTGCCACCTGCTATGCAAATGCATCCTGATATAAAAGAATGTCGAAGATGTTACACGTATTTTGAGGCTAGCGGCGACGTGCCAGATGGACAACCTCCAGTGATTAAGAATTGTGCCAAGTATCACTTTCAACGCGAGGAAACGTCTTGTTAATTTTACGTATAATAATTTGTATTTTCAATATATTCATTAACTATTGTAATGCTTAATTATGAAATATGAAAATAAAATCTATTGAATATATTCCAAGGGTACTTATTACACAAATATCCTAAACACCTTGTAACACGCCGGTTACAATACTCCTCTCGAAACCTCAGAGGTCCACGCTAAGACGTAATATACCGACTGAGTGGACAGTAATATACCGATAGAATGGTCGCTAAGATGCAACGAGCTTTAGAAAAGGCCCACGAGACGATTCGGCGCGACGGTCGCGGGGCGCGATAACGAGACGTCCAGACTTTTAGTCTAGTCTCGGACGTCAGTGCCCAGATATTTAGCAGCAAGAACGAGTGCGGCCGAACGTTAATTTGAGTTTAAGTTTCGCCAGTTGGAGAATTGTGTTTTTGCAGCGAGTACGAACGCGTCGATTTACAAGACGACCCAAGGGCCTCCAAAAGCCACTCTTCTTCTTTTTGTCAAAACCGTGCGAGGTGTGACGGGTACGAAGAGCCACTCCTGACCGGAGAGACAATTGTAAGTGGCCTCGAGCCGATTCTTTTTTTGGGAAGAAATAATTAGTATTTTGTGATTAAATAAAGACGTCACTTTATGCAACCACCCTTCCTTGCATGCACCCAGGCCTCTCGTCGATCGAAAGACGGATTACAGTCGCGGCAATCCCCGCGAGTTTTTGAGCCCCCTTTTCAGCCGTAGAAGGAGGCGAGAAATCATCCCCCTCTGGGACGAGTTCTCTTGCTCTCGTGAGTGCGAGTGCGGGTCGTGAAAAGACCCCGAGTCAGCCGGGATCAGGCATTATAATTGTTCGGACGGGCGAACGACGTCGTCGGGCCTCTACCTGGCGCCGCGTCATCGAAGACGCGAAAGACTCCCGACCTGAGACGGTAGTCGGCCCCGAGACGACGGCGATAAAACGCTATATAGTAATCGCACGAGAAACGGCATTATAACCTTAAAATGGAAGGTTGTAACGGACCGATTTGCATAGACCCGCATGTAAACAACAACGCGAGCGAGTCAGAGAGAGCGAGAGGGGTGTGCGAGTGGGAAAGAAAGTGAGTGTCGCGTGCCGGCAAGATTCTCCGGGCTATAAATTTGGGGGAAATTCCCGAGGTAGGGGACAGTCGTCGCCAGGCAGTCTATACGGTCTGTCGATCGACTCGAGCATGCGCTCCGATTCCCCGGCTACGTAAGTATCCGTGGGCGGGTAGAGTAAAAGTGCATCTAGTGCAACCCGAAGGGAATGGAGAGCTTTTTGCGAGACTCGATTGGCAGTCCGAAGCAACCGGTCTATTCCGAGAAATGCGCAAAAAGGGACAAGACTGCGAGCGAAGGATAACTCAATTAGAGCACAAGGATATAAATGCTCAAATATTGCTCGATCAAATGAGCAGCAACAGAGAGGAAGTAAACGACCTAAAAGGTCGCATTGAGGAGAGAGAAAAGGAGGTAGTAGTGCGTCCAGAGGACATTCCAGAACTTCTCGAAGGTTCGAAATTAGCTGAGATTGTAAAATAACAAAGCAACGAAATTCTCAGATTAGAGCATCAAATTAAACATCTCCATTCGCTCATACAAGAAGCGCGGGAGACAAGAGAGGGGCGCTTTAGTCGTCCGTACATACACGAGGGCGAAAATGATAATACCCCAAAACTAAGAATAAATCCTCCCTCATTTTCCGGAGGAAAAACGGAAAAACCGTTAAAATTTCTACAAGCGCTTCGCAACTATTGCGAAGGATTAAAAATAAATCCGCCACAATTCAAGACAATTATGTACCAATTTTGAAGGGTCCTGTCCTGGATTGATGGTATTTCGTCGAGCAAGACGTACTTAATGTAGACGAATTTGAACTTAAATTCAGGAAAAGATACTGGAATGCAGAATCGCAGTACCAACTCAAACGACATATTGAGTTCGGTTATTACCAAGCTCAGCGAAATGCAAGCCGCGTAGAATACGCCATTGATTTATGTAACCAAATTAAAGATGCGAATATGTCACTATCAAACAAGGAATTAATCACCATGATATCTCGACATTTCGAACAAGAAATAAGAAATGCGATCATTAACCGTGATATTCGCCAATACGACGATTTATTGGACATCCTACAAACATACGACGAAATGGGGCCCCCAAATGCGAGTAGAGGGATGCACGAAAATAAGGGTGACAGAATAGGAATGATCCACCAGGATCGAAGAAGAAACCCAATGGAAGAGAAAAGAGAGGGATGGCGAAAAACATTGCCATACGAAAACCCGAGTGTTCACAGGAAATACGAAGGTGAACCAGGGAGGGGAGAAAGACAACTCCCAGGGTGGCGCCATCAACCGGCGGGTCCCCAAAGAGCGATGCCGCGGAGGTACAATGTCAATACCATGGGGGTGAATGAAGGGAAACAAGAGGAAGAGGAGCTTTTTACATCGGACGAACTAAACATCTCGGAAGACCGGGAAAGTAGTAAACTCGAGGAGGAGGGCTGGAAAAACAGGGATAAGGACCGACAGATTGGAATCGAATCAATATTCGAAGATCCAAGGGCATTCATGACGAACGAAGAAAGTATCCCCTCCAAGAAAGAACACATAACATGCCCGGAGATCCCGATCATAATCGAAGGAATCCGAACGAAAGCTTTATGGGACACAGGTAGCGAGATCACATGTATCTCTGAAGCGTTTTACAGGTCGAATGCTGTAACATTGACAAAGTGTCCAACATTACCCATCACGGGGAAACGCGTTATTGGCGCGACAGGAACAAAGTCAACGACCCTAAAAATGCAGGTGCTATTAAAAACAATCGTGGGAAAAATCGAAAGCGAGATTGCATTCGCGGTCGTACCGCACCTAATTCGAGATTGTATAATTGGAATCAACGTGCAAACACAGTGGAAAACCCGAATAGATCTCGAAAATGCTCAAATCCACATATCGGGGGAGGATTCGAAAAAAGACATCCTAACCTTTAACTCAAAAAGGAAAGTAGACCAAAGCGACAGGGTTGGAACCGTACAGCAGGGTGAACAGCCGGAAATCGAAATGGGGAAACCGATATCAAATCCGGAGAGAAGAAAAATCTCGCAACCCAGCGAGGAGGATATTCGTGAAAAAGTAGACAAATGTGAAATCTTAAAAGAACATGAAAAAAACGAGCTGTCTAAGCTACTGGTTAAGTTCAAGGACACGTGCAATGATAGACCAGGTAGAACCAAGATATACGAACATGAAATCAATTTGAAATCAGCAACACCGTTCTTCGTGCAGACATATCCCATTCCGTTTGCATATAAGACTAAAGTGAAGGCAGAAATACAAAGAATGCTGGAGTTAAGAGTCATACAATGCTGACGGTAATAAAAAAGGATGGATCAGTGAGGTTATGTTTAGACGCGAGGGCACTGAACGAACGAATGATAAGCGACCATGAGACCCCGCCGAATCCCGACGAAATATTTCAAAAATGTCTGGGAGCCGAGTGCATGACTAGCCTCGACATGACTAACAGTTTCTGGCAAGTTCCATTGGCTAAGGAATCCCAAAAATATACGGCATTTTTGCACAAAGGTAATGTGTACGAACATACCGTCACGCCATTTGGACTAAAAACAAGTAGCTCAAGTTTAATACGAGCTCTAAACCGAATATTTTGGGGAATAGGCGATTTCATTATTAATTTTGTGGACGATATTTTATGCTAGATCTTTCAGTAAATTCGTGGTGATGTACTCGATAAAAGAGGCGAACACCTCTACAGTCATCAAGAAAATCTTCGGAGATTACATCTCGACATATGGGAAGCCAGAGAGAATTCAGTTCGATCACGGGACCCAATTCACCTCGGAGAAATGGCTGAAAAAACTAAAAGAGGAAAAAATTCAAGGGATTTTTTCATCTATTCGGCATCCACAAGGGAACATCGTAGAACGAGTAAACCGAGAGCTGGGTCGATTTTTCAGAACATTCGTGGGTGATAAACACTGCGGATGGGCGGCTTGGGTCGACGTCATTCAACGATGTATAAATGAGACGTATCACGAGTCAACGGAATTTACACCAGTCGAATTACACCTCGATAAAAAACCCACGAGAATCTGGGAAAAATGGATTCCAAGGTCAAGCGAGAAAAATGAACCGAGTTACGAATATAAACTCCGACTAGCCAAGGAAAACATTATGCGACATGCGAGGACGAGAGAAACAGAGAAAAACAATAACAAAGGGAGATACACCTTTTTTAAGGTCGGAGATACGGAGCTGCTTAAAGCTTTAAATGTCTCGAATGCTATGGATAGAAAAATAGGGAAATTCTTCGCACTCTACCAAGGACCCTTTAAGATAAAAAAGGTGGTAAATGAAACCACGTATATCCTCGAAAATAATAGCGGAATTGAACGAGGCATGTTCCATGTACAACTTCTGAAAGCGTACATATCCCCCAGTGATCAATAATAAACAAGAGATAGATCAGGGGACAAGGGGAAGTTCCTGGGATCGAAGCGAAATTCCAAATGAACAAGATCGGGGTAAACACAAGCGAGCCTTTAAATAGACGGCATTAACCCCGAAATCAATAGTTAATATCTGAATAATGCCAGAACCCCCAGAATAACCCGACAAATCGCTCTGAGGAGGAAGGAGCTGGAGGAGCTAAAAAATCGGCGAAAGGAAGAACAAAGAGACCCCGATCTCGAAGGGTTACGGTGAGACCTGTTGTACGAGGCCATGGACCGCGATATAAGATGCGAGATAGAGAAGAGTTGGGAGCCGGAATACGAGGTGCTCGACAATCAAATCCGGCAGGAGATCCAGGCAGAGCGACGACGGCAGGAAATTACCCAGATCTCGGAGGTGAATGAGATTGAGCAACTAGCAGATGACATCCTGTGGATCGACGACTACGCGGGGGCGGAGCCAGATTGGGTGCACACCCTCATAGCTTTATAAAATAAAAAAAAATACTTTCTACTTCCGGGTGTCAATTTCCTTTAAAAGAAACCCGTTCTCGCGAAACACGAATCGAAATCGGAAGATTAGTTCTCCGCAGCTAACTTCCTGGGGGGGGGGGCTATGTAACGGACCGATTTGCATAGACCCGCATGTAAACAACAACGCGAGCGAGTGAGAGGTTGTGAGAGGGGTGTGCGAGTGGGAAAGAAAGTGAGTGTCGCGTGCCGGCAAGATTCTCCGGGCTATAAATTTGGGGGAAATTCCCGAGGTAGGGGACAGTCGTCGCCAGGCAGTCTATACGGTCTGTCAATCGACTCGAGCACGCGCTCCGATTCCCCGGCTACGTAAGTATCCGTGGGCGGGTAGAATAAAAGTGCATCTAGCTTAAACTTGCAGCGGCACCCAGGCCAGCGCGCCTAGTGTCCCTGTCAAGTACGGGTAGGCAGGTTCCCTCCGTATCATATGTAATCGCTCTTTTCTCCTTACAGGTGGAGTGATTCAAGCCAAATTAAAGGCCCACCATAATATATGTGAATTTGTACGCCAAAGCGATAAAAAGGAGGAATCATCAATAAAATTATAATTTCTTAATTTCAATCTGTCTCTCGAGTCCACTTATTTTCCAAACCTGCACGTTTCAAAGTTAATAAAACAGTAAATTTTTATTAGCATTTTTTGTTTCTCGTATATTGTTTTTTATTTTTTATATTTTTAAACCGTTTTATAATATAGTAATGACAATAATAATAATAATAATACGGAGGCCCAAACGGAATGATACGTAACACAATGCAGCTATGCAAAAAGCTGGATCTTAGCCTATCTTCGCAAATGGCCTACTCTCACCTCCACGTGTGCTCATTAAAGCCGGTGGGCCCTGGACTCTTAGCAACCTTGCCAGAGATTGGGTAACCAACCCCAGTGGATGGTGAGGTAAGAGACAAACGGGAGAGGCATAACAACGGGGAGTAGGGACAACCACCCTACTCCCTGTACTTGCGGTCACGAGTAATGCAACGCGCAGGACTCCTGCCCATCGGGCAGCTTCGGATGCAGCCCAGTCCCGAGGTGGAGGGGCCGAAACGGGTGTCCCGGGACAACGACTCATTTTTTCTCACGGACGATTTCAGTGGACGGAAAACCTCGGGCAAGATCTAATGCGCTGCTACGAGGAGAGCTGCCCTCAACAGCGAGGCTACATTGCGCGAATGCATAATTGGTTTGCAGTAATGCATCCCGAACTGGCAGATCGCTTTTCTCAACAACATCTGAGAGATTATGAGGCCCATCAGAGGCGGATAGGTTTCGTTGTTCCCAGCTGTCAACCGGTACCGCTTGTGCTGGTAATAACAACTGAGCTCGTACGCGGTGCTGGGTGAGATGCTCCACATTCTGAAAGCACGACACTCGTGTTTTGGCGAAATCTGAAAACAATAATTTTGCCTAAACAACGAGAAATAGACAGAGCAAATATAAAAAATAATAGTTCTCTATTTTCAATATAAATGTGTTATCCTTGTTATTGCCATTGATATTTTAATGCTTCGTCAGAAGAATAGAAGATTGATCCTTATGTAATATCCGTGTTCCTGGTGATGTCTAATGTAAATAAAATAAAAATAAATTATAAAAACATAACATTATATGGATTACTTAATAATTGAAGGCAAATATAAAGTAAGAATATTTTTTTTAAATATTTATGTAATTTGTAATATACATACCATTCCCATTTCTTCTTCTTCGTTTTGGCTGTTTGCTAGAATCTACTATATTTTTAAATTATAGACCACCATATTGGATCCGTCATTTTGAGTTTTGAAAATCTGACTTCAAGTTTAAAATCAGCGACCTAGAAAACCCCTTAGTAACGAATTTTGTGAAAATCTGACAAATTTTTTAATTTTCGTCCGCCATATTCTATCCGCCATTTTTAAATTTTAAAATCTGATTACAGATTTGAAATCAGCGACCTCGAAAACTCCTTAGTAACGAATTTTATGAAAATGCCACAAGTTTTTAAAATTTTCGTCCACCATATTGGATCCGCCATTTTGAATTTTGATAATCTGACATCAAATTTGTAATCAGCGATCTCAAAAACATATATGTATGCAGTTGTCGAAAATATAGTGATGCTAAAACTTCAATCTCTTAGTTTACAATGAAATTTGGAAAAATTTCTGCAGTTTGGCCGCCATATATAACCACCATTTTGAAAATTTGAAAAGCGAGTGGTATCATTTGAAAGCTGAACTATTTTTGACGCGCTATTATGCATTTGCATGCTTCCTACGTTGCTGTTTTCGGGTGAAAATCTCAGATTTATGAAAAATTTTTTTGAAAAAATCGTGTTTTTTTGTCAGAATTCAACTGTATCTATTTTAATAAGATATTTATTACTTGGGGCAATTTCATCAACAGAATCAGAAAGAGCAGAGAAAAATAGGTAAGAACTGATGGCTGAAGAATTTTTTGCATGACCGTAACATCGTTAGGCAGAGCGCTGAACTTTATGCACAAAATGTGTCCGTCGAGTCCTAAAAGTGTTTCGGGAAAACAAATGTACGGTGAATAAGTGATCGACGGATAATCGACGACAGTAAAAACGGTGTATTGCCTATGTTAAAAGATCTAACAAAGAGTATGCGAGCGATGGTAGTAGGACGCACCAGGAAAAGGTCATTTTACTTTCAATACGGTTCCCAGCTTACGATGTATTTCCACATAATCACGGAGAAGCGACTATAATGTAGCAATATCTGACCTTTAATGAAGGCGACTTTTGAAATTTGTTTTTTGACAGTCCACACATGGCAATACTAATGTGTAACAGCCAACACTTTTCAAACTCTCTGATTGAATTTTGTAAGATCACACATTAGAAAGACGTCGCTTTCAATGATTATGTAAAAATAAGACATTTTTTAATAACAATATCTAATGAAATAATAAATATTGGTTGACCTTTACCTTCTCTTTTCATTAGACAATGTAACGCAATAAATTACCTATGTTTTTCGACCTTCACAGCTTTCGAAATTTATAATAACAATATATGAAATTGTTTATAATAACCTCCTTTCACTTATGACGTTCTTACGACCCACTTGCGCAATCCTCCCATCACACTATCATCGAAGGGAAGTAAGGTGGGGCCGGCAGTAGCCCTCTAGCCCCTCTACTTATTGCTTTCGACTTTTCTTAAACAAATTCTATCTAATATGTTTGTTAATTAGTTTCAAAAATGTAGGACACAAGTTTGTAACTGCAATCGCCTTCGAGATGCTTTCAGCCAGCTTTCAGCATAATTTGAAGGTAGTACAAAAATAAAAACTGTACACATGTACAATGGTTTATGGCATCGACATATTTATTTATAAACAGTTGTTTAGAAAATGTATGCCTCCAGTTTCTTAGTGCAGTCGTCGTTGAGATGCTTTCGCCTAGCTTCCTGCAAAATGTTAAGGTCGTGCAAAAATCAAAACTGTGCTGCCGGTCTAATTGTTTACAGCGTCGGCAGTGTTTCTTTATAAACGATTTTTTGAAAAATGTATGCCCCGAGTTTCTAGCTGCAGTCGCCTTCTGGGCTCTTTCGGCTAGCTTTCTGCAAAATTTGAAGGTCGTGCAAAAATAGAAGATGTACAGCAGGTCTAATTTTTTATAGCGTGGGAATATGTGTTTATATACATTGTTTAAATAATGTAATCCATGAGTTTATAACTAGTTTGGTCTTCTAGAGGCTTTCAGCTAACTTTCAATTTTAAGGTAGAAAGGTATTTGTAATTTACTAAGTATCTATCGTTTCAAAATTTTTCGCATTTTTTTACCAGCTTCCTCGATTTCATTATTTTTGGATATTTATAATTGTTTAATAACGTTTTAATCTACACATTGCATTTTCATAAATCGTATCGGGCACGTCCGAATACAAAAAACGCGCAACTTCCCGGCGATGTGAATTTTTCTTTGGTTTCGTTCAGGACATTCGCCGACAATGCTACCTTTCAAATATCTTCTCGACAATCAAGCATCTGAAGCTCCTATTGGGTGATTTCAATCTGGCAGAACTTAAAAACTATAGTTTCCTCAAAATGTTTGCAAGGGGAAAAATTATTTAGTTATGAACCTACTGTTCGCGACTAGGTATGCAATGGCGAATCACGCTGTATATGCGTGCGTAGTGTAGTGGTATAGTGATCGGTTATTTTATTGGCTACAAGATATCGTCCTAAACATTTTCGAACGAATCTTTCTTTTATTATAATTAAGCAGATAATAATAAATATTGTAAACAATAACGCTGTGTTACGGATGCTGGCTACACACATAATAGCACTCGTAACATAGACAATACTTGCCTTTGTAAGATCGGCAAGACATACACCGACGGGCCCGATTCGGCGTCACACATAGGTTGCACACGTGCTGCAACTCACACGGGGAACCACGGGTTCCTCTAACTGCAAGCCCAAACGGTCAAGAAAGAAATGTGCCACGACGAAGCTCGAAGTAAGACAATTCATAAGATCATCTCTCACACGCGCACACAATAGTACACGTGCCCCGAATCGCCGAGGTGACGAATAGGTCAAATGAGTGAGCGATTCGTGGAAAATGACACGTGGCCAACAACAAGTACAGGTGAAAGTCGTGAAGGAACGATGATCTTATCGACATCTAATATTATACCTACCGTATAAAAAAGGCAATTGCATTGTCCGAAGGCAGAGTCGCACAGTTTGTGATCGAGTGAAGATCTCCGGCAGAGTCGCCCCGTACGTGGAAGTAGGAACCTCGCTCGGTACAGAGTCGCAGGGTTCAACCGCAAGTCGCGCCGGGTGTCAACCAAGTCGGTTCCAGACTCGGAAACTTGAAGACTTTGCGTCTCACGAAATCTACACGGGACGTTAATCCGCGACTCTCCACGAACAAACGACTTGATACGGGACTTAGTCCCTACACACCCGTCGGTTCTGAAACTGTACAACCAATAGTTGGCATGTATTTCTTCAATAATAAAGTTATTATCATTAAGTTCACCGCTATTTTGTCACTTGGGGTGCCCATCCCCTTTATGCCGAAAATCCCAAGTAAACGGTTTTCAGCTACCGAGATTCAATCTCTGTAACACTAGATTTTTGATAATAACCAATAAATTACGAGTTTTTTTATAAAATAACATAAAAAATCGTAACAGTTGTAAATAATTGCGTAACTGTGATATCAGTTCTAGGGACACTCGCAACTATTATTTTAATTCATGTAGCCAACAAAAAAAAATTTCCCTATTGATATTAACTGTATGACATTCAATGGCGGATCATCCTGTACAATAATAAATATTTTATAATAGATATCAAAGGAATATCTTTATTTTCTCGCACTTCACAAAAACACTGTTTTCTGCATTCGACCTGCGACGGAAATTGTATGTTATGGACAGGCCGGAATGCTTTTGATGTTTTCGAAGAATGTTGGCCTAATTCTTCCCAGAACTCCAATTATAAGTTTGACGAGCTGTTTTCCAATCCACAAGAATATTTTCGTATTTCGATTACAATACGTCAGGCTTCTTGGCCTATTAGAATTAGTAATTCCATTATATTTCTTACTACGGATTCAATATTAATGTGAACGTACGTTAAAACTGTGGTCACATGAATACCCTAAATGCTGCGGAGATAGTACGAAGATCAATCGTCAATGTACAGTCAGAATTACGATTTTGAGTGCATTCCTCAGATACACACCACGCACTTATTCGAGAGAGGCGACTCTATGATCATTTATTCAAAAAATCATTTTTATTTATTCAAAGGACAGATCGCCAATTTCTCGGCACCAGATAGCGAATTCGGAATTCATTATTGTGCAAAAAATCAATTGTTGAAGCACAACCTCGCCGAAGGTGCCCCAAATATTAGTGAATCCGTAGTAACTAAGACCTCCAGGCATTTTCTCTTCCCGTTAATAGTTAAACATCATGCTTAAAGCAACTAGATGACCTTACTTACAAATGTAATATCGAGACATTGCTTGTAGGGTATGATTATGATTCCGCGCCAAAGGTTAGGGTAGATTAAGTTTATAAATGGCCAACTGCGCATAAGGCCTTTCAAAGAATTTGTTTTCCGAGTATTGGTTGCCAATATGATATTCAGATATATATTTTTCCGGTGAAACCAAATCTGAATCCCGCATCTCCTCTAAAAAATCATCTGAAAAAACACTGTATATTCTAAAATCATTAACTTCATACCACTTTCAACCCAAAATTGTTAACACCATAATTCATAATCTCCTAACTTCGTTATACCATAACTACATGTTTGAAAAACTTGTCTGCTCTTGTTGCGAATAATTTAATTACACTTTCAACATGAGCCCTCCCTTGACCAATCACAGCGCACGAAACTACAACCTCTCCGTTTGGTGCGCTACCGCACCATCAGTATGCATATTTCGGGGTCGCTATCGACATTTAATAGAGTTCCGACTTTACCTTCTAAGCGGTAGGAACTCCCGAGGACTCGGCTCTTTCCTTCCGAATTGGCCAGCGGACCAGGGACCCATCACGGAGAAAATAAACAATAGAAAAAAGAAAAATATATATATAGTACTTGTGACTTCGCCTTCCCATTCACCACGTTTCAGATGGCTGCCGAGGACACCAGCAGCCGATCGCAGGCCAGTCTGGTCTGCTTCCAGGCTTCGAATTCTTTCCCTCTTTTCCTTCCTCTGAATCCGTCATTTTCACGACGAATGTGGGGCATTCTCTGCAAAAAGAGCAACCCTGAAAATTTTTTGTTCCGATTTTTTCGACTATCACATATATTGTTGTACATATCGATCCGAAATTTTTGCTAGAGTTTTAGATTTTTTGAGTAACAGGTTGCCATACTGTAAGGGGTCAAATTTTCGAGCACTAAATTTTTAAAAAATTTATATCTTCTAAACGGATCGATGGATTTTTACGATCCGAAGCGCATTTTGTTCAGAATTTCATGAAGTATAATATTAAAAATAATGTGATTAAATAAATAAAAAATACCCATAATCATTTTTCATTCAAATTTTTGGGTCCTTATGCCCTTCTCGATTTTTTTTTGTTTTTATCACAAAATATTCCTCATTTCATCACCTTTGAACCATACCAAGGGCATCACGCAAATCGTGCTCCGGTCATGCGTATCTTTGCAATAGACACTTTTTAGATCGTAAAACATTTTGATTTGACTTTGCATAATCTTTGAACGTATTTATATTGAAAATAATTTATTTATATCGTATACAAAATGAATTGAATAAAAATATTTTCAAAGTTTATGTGTAGCCTTCATACAAAAGGAGGCTTGGCTTTTTAGTTTACCAATTTAATGTGAATATGTATTTACTTGACTTGAAACATTTAAATTTGTTCGTGCATCATTACGACTCTATTAATTTTATTAATAATTTAATTGAATCATTTGAATTAAAAGAGAGTTTTATTATTTGAATCGATTGTTCAATTCACTCGCAATTCAATCGATCGCTCAATTCAATATGGCGCGCGCCTAGTAAACATGTCAACTGTCGGTGTCCGTGAATTATTGCAAAATGTGAGATAGTTCTAATTGACTTATATTTAATATATAAATATTATATATCAACTTAAGTAACGACCGATAAATTGAAAAATTTGCATGGAAGTGTATTGCAAAGAGCTAATTCGTTACATTTCTTCAATATAGTGTCTTGATAAAAGTGAAGTTAAGTTTATATGTATTTGTACTACATACATATACATATAACATCAAAATACCACTGATCTCTAAGAGAGATCGGTGGTAATAATTATAAGTGCAATGCCTTCCGATTCTGATGGAAAAAAACAAAATAAAGGAAATAATATGGAATATGCATGCTGCGGGAAAACAAGACATGAAACATATGTACGTGTAATATGCGGAAGGACGAGACACAAAAGTTGCTGCGAACGTGAAACAGCTGATTACATAATAGGTGTAGGATGGATAAATTGTTGTACAAATAGAGATAATAATATAGAATCAATTTTAGAAACATATTTCACTAAGGATTTAAAAGACAAAATAAAAACAATGGAGGAAGAAATGGCAAACAAAGAATCTGAAGTAGAATTATTAAAAGCAGAAAATAGTAATTTGAAAAAAGTAAATAGAGCTTTAGAAAACAAAGTATCGAATAATGAACTTGTTTCACAAATACAAGATAAAGAAGTAAACGAACTTGACAATGAAACTGTAAATAAGAGTACAACAAATAGTTCCCTTGAATATGAATACCTGAAAGTATTGAACAACGAATTAAATGATAAAAATCTTATCTTAAAAGAGCTAAACACCGCACTAAAAGGAGAAAATACTTTATTAAAAGAGAAAATACACAATCCTGACCAAAATAATATTTTATCCTATTCTCATTCAATAAAAACGAATTTTCCGAGACTACCGCCGCCAAGAAGAAGTGGAACAAGCATTTTTATCAAGCCAAAAACATCACAAGACTTTTACAAAACAACAACGGAATTACAAAAACAAACAAATCCAAGTGAACTTGGGGTGAAAATTAATAACATACGAGAAGGTAGAAATGGCTCAGTCGTTATTATGTGTGAGAGCCATGACGATGTGAATAAATTAGAAGCTGACCTTAATACCAAATTTTCAAAGTCATATGAAATTAAAAAACCAACATTAAATAACCCAAGAATAAAAATCGTTGGTATTATCGGATCGTATAATGCCACAGAACTGGAATTAGAAATTAAATCACATAATAACGTAAATGAGAAAGATAAATTACGAATTTTACATATCAAGCATTTTGACAAAACAAAAACAAGTACAGCGATTATGGAAGTCGGACCGACAAACTACAACATACTAATGTCTAAAGGGAAAGTTAGATTACAGTGGTAAGGTTGAAATTTATATGAAGACTATAATGTAAATCGCTGTTTTAAATGTAATGGATATAATCACAGTGCACCTAAATGCACAAATATCAAAAGCTGCTCCAAATGTGCCGAAGAAGGGCATTCAGGGAAAGAATGTAAATAGGAACAAAATAAATGCATAAATTGT